>CM030359.1:319312086-319718534 GCA_017893485.1 Hemerocallis citrina
GCAAATGGAAAACCACAGATTAAGGAGAAATATGATAAATTTGCAATAGGGAATGAAAATCAAAGCAAACCACTAATAAAGCCAACAGCTGAAACAGACTTATTCCAGCCAACACTGTAATTGATCATTGATCTGATGAAGGTCCTGAAACAGGCCACATTAATACAATCTCTCTTTAATGATCTTCTCTCTTACACTGGTACTGAATTACCATTGTAGATTATTAATGTTTTAGAAAGTTATTTCCTGGGTATAAAGAAATTTGAGGCAACATAAATGTTGCCGCTGAATCTGGTGTGGGGGCAATAGATGGAATTTATGAATTCTTGAGGAAACGAATGAGGCAAACCTATTGACCTGTTGACCATCACCAAATTGTTGACCAGTCTCTTGCTTCTGCCGCGAACCTGCAAAATGTGCGATACACCGGGATGGATCCCGGCGACGCACCCTCCGACGCTCAAGTCAGTAATCAGAATAATTAAGAGAGCTTTTACTGGAAAAAGATTGATTACCTTCTTATGGTGGGGGGAGAGGATTTTTATAGTCGCTTTAGGGATCCGTTTCGAGATAAGAACATATCTCTACTTCCCGGTGAGTGGATAGAAGTAGTTAAAACCACCTCTTAGGGATATAATTGTGAATCTGAATTCTTCTTTATCCTTCTGAACTGGTTTGTAACGGGTTAAGACCCGTACCCAATAAGACAGATCCGTTTATGGGTTATTGAGCTTTGAAAAAAGATCCAGTCCCCATTTCAGACCTGTTTGTAAATGAAATTACTGTTTTATCCCTGAGCTTTAAAATTCGTGTCCGATTTGAACGATCCCGATTTAATCTCACTTTTAGCCATATCACGCGCCTCCCACTCCTGGAGACTGAGTTTTACAGTCTTTGAGGAGTAGTTTTGTTGTTCTAATGGCATACAGATTTTTATCGGTGTTCTTAAGGGAGTTCGGATCTTGCTCGAGGTGTAACAGTGTTATTCTGGGCTTGTAAAATGCCTAAAAATATCCTCAGAATTTTCTGGATTTTTTGTGATTTTTCCAGATTTTTCTGAATTTTTCCTCATTTTTTTTGAATTTTTTATTCATTTTCCGAATTAAATAATTGATTATCGAAAATTTTAATTAATTATTCTAATTTAATAATTATTATTTTTAGAATTTTAAAATAATTTTCCGAATTAATAATTATTTTTAGAATTTTTTAATTAATTTTTTGGATTTTTTAAATAATTAATTCAAATAAATAAATAAATTAATTAATTAAATATTACCTGAACACGTGGCGCGTTTCTGGACGTCGATCATGTTCAGATGGCACGCATCACAAAGCGGAGCCACGTGGCCCGTTACTGGACGTCGATCATGATCAGATGGCGCGCATCACAAAGCGGAGCATTTTGCTGGACACGTGGCGCTAATTTTTGCGTTGATCAGGTCGTGTCACGAATTTTGGGATGATCTGATGGCGCGTATGGCTCGGCAGTTTTTTTTTCACATGAGCAGTTCGGAACAAGTTTTGCTCGGAATCCATTGCCGACCCACCAAATGACGCCACGTGGCGCGGTTAACGCTGTCGTTAACCGCCACGTGGCACATATATATATTTTTTTCTTTGTTTCTTTCTTTTCCTTTTCCTCCCGCTCTGTCTCTTCTCCCTTCGTTTTCGACTCAACTCCGCCCTTCTCCTTCGTCTTCGTCCTCGAAGCGGCAGCAACTCGCGAAGTGGAGATCGACGGGGAAGCTCGGTGATGGCGGAGCATGGTCGCGAGTTCGAGCTCGAAGCTCGTAAAGTTCGGCATCGGAGCTCAACGGAAGGGACTCGACGTTGGAGCTCGCGGGGGAGGTCGACGAGGGAGCTCGTCTTCAGAGGTCAACGAGGTGAGGAGCTCGGAGCTCGCTATTGGAGCTTGGAGTTAGGGCTCGAGCTCAACGACGGAGCTCAAGGAGCTTGGCGACGGGTGGAGCTCGATGTCGACGGAGCTTGGAGAGGAGTGGAGGTGACACTCGTTGGTGAGGAGCTTGGGGTGCGGCGAGAGAGATGGAGAGGTCGAAGGGAGCTCGAGCTTCGATATTGGAGGTTGATGGCCATGGGTCGAACTTGAGGAGGAGCTGATGACGGAAAGACGTTAGAGCTCGGTGGGTTCGAGCCGATGAGGGAGAGCCGAAGAGCTCGACAGCGATGGCGAGGTGGTGGCTCACCGAGGAGCTCGGCAGCGGAGTTCGATGAAGTGGTGGGAGTGGAGCTCCGTGGCACAGCTCGGAGAAAGAGAGCTCGACATGGGTTCGGTGAGGCGTTGGGGGTGGAGCTTCACTCAAGGGGGAGATCGACTGTAGGGTTGAGAGCTCGCCGAATAGGGAGTGGAGCCCTGTGGTGGAGCTCGGAGAGAGAGAGCTCGGCATGGGTTCAGCGAGGCCATGGTGGAGTTTGTCGAACGTGGAGCTCGGGGGGAACTCGACGGAGGAGGTCGGCATTGGAAAGGAGCTCGTCGGAGCTTGGCGACGGCGGCATGTAGCTTGGCGAGGAGCTTCGGTGGTTGAAGAAGTAAACAAAGGAAGTAGGGGAGTTGGGTTTTTATCTGCTCTGTTTTTAGTTTTTGGCGCCAATGCACAGGGGATAAGAGGTGTTATGGGGTTCGGGTTTGGGTCCCTAACAGGTCCGAACCCAACCCTTCTACTCCCTCTTCTTTCTTTTTTTTTTTGGGTGGTTGTTTCTTCAGCGAATTCGAGTG
Source organism: Hemerocallis citrina (assembly GCA_017893485.1). Classification (NCBI taxonomy): domain Eukaryota; kingdom Viridiplantae; phylum Streptophyta; class Magnoliopsida; order Asparagales; family Asphodelaceae; genus Hemerocallis; species Hemerocallis citrina. The sequence continues at coordinate 319,314,824 of CM030359.1, forward strand.
TGATTGAGCACGAATTTTGAGGTAAAAAAATTTGCCATTTTGCAGCTCGGTAGCTCATTAACTCGGATTGTAGATCCGAGCTACGTGGCTCAATCTGGACGGTTGATCACGATCATGGCGCGAATCACGAGGCACAAAGGCGTGGATCACGAAAAAACGTGATTTTGGTCGACGTGCGAGATCTGAGCCGTCTGATCAAGATCTTGGCGAGAATCACGAGGAGAAAGACGTTTTTCTCCAATACGCAGCTCGAAATGCAAGTTACTCGAATTATAGATCCGAAGTACGTGGCGAGATCTGGACGATTGATCACGATCATGGCATGAATCACGAGGCGGTAGTTTTTGCCATTTTCTCGCTCGGCACAGCTGTGTTGTGATCCACTTTTTCCGGTGCTACGGAAGTCCGATCGGGGCGTGCGACCCCTCGTTTCGAAGCTAACTCGAAGATCTACAACTTCTCTTTAGGAGTGGGTTGAAGGATCACCCTTCTTCATGGTCAAAATAGCCCTGCAACATTATTGTCTTCATGAAGTTGATGAGTGTTTTGGTCTTCAGAATTTTCGAAGAGGAGCTCCACTCCTAGGGGCGAAGAAGATAGGCTAGGAAGATCCTCGTAAGAGCCATGAGAAGATCCATTCTTGGAGGGGAGTGCAAGGAGCAACTCTAGGGGAGAGTTTTGAGCTCCGAACTCGCTAGAAGAGGCCCACTCGGGAGGCGAGTGGGACGAAGGGCATGGCTCTAGGAAGGACCCATTTGGGAGACAAGTTTGATGAGCAACTCTAGGAGAGAGTTGTGCTCAGAACTCGTTGAGAAGAGGTCTGCTTTGGAAGCGAGCGGAGCGAAGAGCTTGGCTCTAGATAAGAGCCATTTGGGAGACAAGTTTGAGAAGCAACTCTAGGGGAGAGTCGTGCTCCGAACTCGCCTAGAAGAGGACCACTCGGGAGGCGAGTAGAACGAAGAACTTGGCCCTAAGAGAGAGCCATTTGGGAGACAAGTTTGAGGAGAAACTCTAAGGGAGAGTCGTGCTCCGAACTCACTTAGAAGAGGACCACTCGGGAGGCGAGTAGGACGAAGAACTTGGCCCTAGGAGAGAGCCGTTTAGGGAGACAAGTTTGAGGAGCAACTCTAGGGGAGAGTCGTGCTCCGAACTCGCTTAGAAGAGAACCACTCGGGAGGCGAGTAGGACGAAGAACTTGGCCCTAGGAGAGAGACGTTTGGGAGACAAGTTTGAAGAGCAACTCTAGGGGAGAGTCGCGCTCCGAACTCGCTTAGAAGAGGACCACTCAGGAGGCGAGTAGGACGAAGAACTTGGCCCTAGGAGAGAGCCGTTTAGGAGACAAGGTTTGAGGAGCAACTCTAAGAGAGAGTTGTGCTCCGAACTCGTTGAGAAGAGGTCCGCTTTGGAGGCAAGCGGAGCGAAAAACTTGGCTCTAGGAGAGAGCCATTTGGAAGACAAGTTTGAGGAGTAACTCGAGGAGAGAGTTGTCCTCCAAACTCGTTGAGATGAGGTCAGCTTTGGAGGCAAACGGAGCGAAGAGCTTGGCTCTAGGAGAGAGCCATTTGGGAGACAAGTTTGAGGAGCAACTCTAGGAGAGAGTTGTGCTCCGAACTCGTTGAGAAGAGCTCCGCTTTGGAGTCGAGCGGAGCGAAGAGCATCACAGGGCTCTAGGAGAGAGCCATTCGGGAGACGAGTTTGAGGAGCAACTCTAGGGGGGAGCTTTGAGATCCGAACTCACTTAGAAGAGGCCCGCTTTAGAGGCGAGCGGAGCGAAGAGCTTGGCTCTGGAAAAGAGCCATTTGGGAGACAAGTTTGAGGAGCAACTCTAGGGGAGAGTTGAGCTCCGAACTTGTTGGTTAAGTGAGACTTAATAGTTGTGGGAGCGATTCCGAATAACGAACCACTTCTTACTCGCTTGTAAGCGAGTAGTTGAAGAGGAATCGAGCCAAGTTTTGAACTCCGAACTTGTCGTTTAAAGAGATTCAACAGCTATGGAAGCAATTCCGAATGGTGAACCACTTTTTACTCGCTTGTAAGCGAGTAGTTGAAGAGGAATCGAGCCAAGTTTTGGACTCCGAACTTATTGTTAGAGGGGGTTAACGAGTTGTAGGAGCAATTCCGAATGGTGAGTTGCCCCGCCCTTGCTTGTTTGCAAGCGGCCTAAAGCAACGTCGAACCAAGTGTTGGACTCCAAACTCGTTTTTTTAGCTTAGTAAGTTGTGGGAGCAGCCATGTAGGAGAAGATGGACTCTGAACCCACCATTTAACGAGTCGTAGATGTGACTTGGAGAGGTAAAAATGAAGCAAGAGCAATAATTTTCAATGAAAAATTGCTAAGTTTTATTGAGATAAACTAAATGGCCGCTTCGATGGGGCAAACCATTATTATATGTTGTTGGCCGGGTTACAAGCATCGGCCTTATTGAAAACCGAGATCCTACTTCTACGGTAGGGTGAAGGCCTCTTGAGAGGAGTTGGGTTCTCCCCCCATTGGACCTCCCTGAATGAGGTGAAAGACGGCCCCAGGTTCTGAATCTTGGAACTCGGCAGACCTCTCTATTCGTTTGTAGGTTCCTCGGGGTGGAAGGTCAGCCTCGCCTCTTCAGACGAACTTGTCCAGGTGTCCCCGCTGTATGAGCTCTTCGATCTCCTCCTTGAGAGCCCGACAATCATCCGTATCGTGATCGTGGTCCCTATGAAAGCGGCACCACTTATCCCTGTTTCTTTTCTTGCCAGGGGAATTCATTCTAGGAGGAGCACGGCGTAGCCCTTCTTTGTCCACCTCCATAAGAACCGTTGATATACTAGCATTAAGGGGGGTGAACTTCTCAAAACGAGGAGCAGGGCGGCGTTGGCCATTGTCGTCCCTCTGGAGTTTCTGGGACCCTTTTTCGCTCGTATTCTTCTGTTTGTTCCCGGAAGATGATTCCTCAAGAGTGGGGGGATTGAGAGCCTCTTCCACTCGAATGTACTTCTCACTCAGGAGTAGGAGCTCGGAGAAGTCCCGATGGGGCTTTTTGGTGAGGGATGCTCTGAGGTCAGCATTGAGGACGTTGGACCGGAAGGCGACAGTGGCGACCGAGGGTTCCAAGGAAGCGACGGACCTGGCTTCAGCAGTGAAGCGCTTGACATAGTCCCTCAATCGTTCGCCCTTATTTTGACTGAGGAACAGTAGGGAGTCGCTCGTCTTCTTGGTGTGGCGACTGCTCACGAAATGCGTGAGGAAAAGACCCTTGAACTGATCGAATGAGAAGATGGAGGCCGGGGCGAGTCGAGAGTACCATTCTCTTGCAGGTCCCTTCAGCGTGGCAGGGAAGGTCTTGTAGAGGAGCGCATCCGAAGCCTGGTAGATCATCATGAGAGTTTTAAAACTATCGATGTGGTCGGTAGGGTCCGACTCCTCATTGTATGACTCAAAGTTAGGGGGCTTAAAGTTTTGCAGGACCGGGGCTTCCATGATGGCTCGGGAGAACGAGGGCCTGCCCGGACAGAAATTCCTCGCCCGTTGTTCCTCTTCTCTATCAAGTCGGCCAAGGCGCCTCTCCATCTCGTGGAGACGGCGATAGACCAAGTCTTCCCTTCGGTCATATCCTGCCGATCCCCTGGACTCTTTCCCTTGCAAAAGGGGACTAGGAGTGCGGTGGTGACGGCTTGGGACAGGTTCAGGACTAGGTGCCCGTTGCTCGTGGTTGGGAGCGGCGTTGAAGGCCCGCAGAACGGCTTCCTGAAAATCTTGGAGCCCCGGCCTTGTGACTGGTGCCTCTCTAGCTTGACGGCCCCTATGTGTGGCTCGACTTACTGGAGAATAAGTTCTCCGCCGATGATGCTGAGGGAACTCTCTTCGCCTCCTCAGGGGAGGGGATCTTCTGGTCCTCGGTCGGCGAGGGATCCGGACTCTTGAGACCCCTGGATGCTCAGGTTGATGGACTCCCCCAAGGGCTCGCCATCCATTCAGGTGAGTTCAGAAGTCGACCCCCTTTTGGCGGTCGGCAATCACTTAACGGAGATCCCGCTCGGGAGGACTTTGAGAAGCCATAGATTCAACTAAAGGATTGGGAACCGCGACATGGTCATGAAGAGGATGTTGCTTCGGACGACTCCGACGGAAGGCCCCCTAGGCAGCCCCCGAGACCCTAGAAGGGCCTGTTGAGGAGGAGCACCTTGAGCTGGAGGAAGGATAGGAAGAAGAGAAGTGGTTCTTCAGCTGGAGACCGCTGCCTTCCCATTCTCTTTTGGATGCATGCCTTGAAACTAGTCTCACTGATGAAGTTAGATCGGGTTGCTTTTTTGGTTCCCACAGACGGCATCAATCTGTTGCCGCTGAATCTGGTGTGAGGACAATAGATGGAATTTGTGGATTCTTGAGGAAACGAACGAGGCAAACATGTTGACCGGTTGACCTTCACCAAATTATTGACCAGTCTCTTGTTTCTGCCGCGAACCTGCATAATGCACGATACACCGGGATGGATCCCAGCGACGCACCCTCCGACGCTCAAGTCAGTAATCAGAATAATTAAGAGAGAGCTTTTACTGGAAAAAGATTGATTACCTTCTTATGGTGGGAGGAGAAGGATTTTTATGGTCGCCTTAGGGATCCGTTTCGAGATAAGAACATATCTCTACTTTTCGGTGTGAGTGGATAGAAGTAGTTAAAACCACATCGTGGGGATAATTGTGAATCTGAATCTTCTTTATCCTTTTGAACTGGTTTGTAACGGGTTGGGACCCGTACCCAGTAAAATAGATCCGTTTATGGGTTATTGAGCTTTGAAGAAATACCCAGACTCTATTTCAGACCTGTTTATAGGTGAAATTACCGTTTTACCCCTGAGCTTTAAGATTCGTGTCCGATTTGAACGGTCCCGATTTAATCCCATTTTTTGCCATATCAATAAATATAGATAATAGATGAACCATGATAATCTATATAGATGAACCTTGATAATCTATAAATTCTGATTTCTTGTGGATAGTTATTGGTCTAACAGCCCTGTTCCGGTCTCTCTCACTCGATCAGGGTACTCAGATATAAATGAGATTGCTTGGTAGTTCATTGCTGCATGATGCATATAGGGAGGGCCGGAGGAGATACTACCTATGCAGTAGTTTTCATGTTCTGTTCATGTGAATTTAGGAACTTTCTTAAAGACAATGCAACTGAAACTCCTGTTGTTCTAAATTCCTTAAAATCCTTTTTCAAGACGTTGCTTCATGATCACGAGGAATTAGACTAGGAGTTACTTCCAGCTAAAACCATTGTTTATATAGGCAATATGCATTGGGCATTCGATCTAGGTGGTCGTATAATTTCAAACTAACCCTAGTCATTAAAACATTCAAACTAACCCTAGTCATTAAAACATTCAAACTAACCCTAGTCATTAAAACATAAGAAATCAATAGATTTAATGCTTATAGTGTTAACTCTTCAGTCCTAACAGTACATACATACATACATCCATCGTGTCATGTTGGAAGGAATTCATCACATCCTTATTAACTGTCCCACCAATTTATCACTTACAATTCTATGACTGACTAGATAATACCGTTCAATAAGTCCACAATTTTTTTATAAAATATATATAATTTAATTTAATTTAATTTAATTTAATTTAATTGATAAATGTGCATTTAGATTAGATAGACTAAATGTAGTAATGCCCAAATTATCTATTAGTCGGTTAAAATGTATAGTATAGTTCAAATTTGCAGTATCTAGCAGTGTTGACTGAGGGAGGCCGAAACCAAACCAACAAATTAGGGTGCTCCAGAACATTCAAGTCCGACCACATCAAAATTTGAACTTTCCAGTCCATTCAAGAAGATATTACCACAATCTTCTAAATTTTCCATTTTCTTTAATATTCCGTGTTTAAATTTGGCATTCGTGTTTTCTTATATCAATCGATAAGCGCATGAATGACTTCAAATTTTAGATATTCATTTAAGATGGGGATTAACTATCGAAAGACAGCTTAAAAATGGAACACTTTGCTTGAAATTCCCCCAAAAATGCAACTTTTTCCAATACAAAGAACCAATTCTAGAAATCCCAAATCCAGAAAAGCCCCGAACTTTCACCAACCTTTGGGATCCGGAAGATCGCAGCCATTGGATCCGGTAGGCCAGAGCCATGGAGGCGGCTGTTTGCCCTGAGCGAGAAGATTGTACGCTAATGATTCGTCGTATGATTGGGATTGATGCCGCAGCTGCCCCTCGATCCACGACTTCCGATCGAAGATCTGCATGATTAGGTGCTCCATAGCCGACATTTTTTACCTAATTCAGCGAATTTGACGAATTATTTAGGAATTGGGGGGTTAGGGTTAGGGTTTTTTGTTCTTCATGGAGCGGAGTGAGATTGAGAGAGAGGATGGGGGTGATGAGAGAGGGGAAGAGGGATTCGCAACTTTTTGAAATTAGATCAGGCACGTGCGATGAATGTGTAAACTGTATGATTAATGTGTGGGTGTGTGCACTGCACGTATTCTTTTTTCTTTATAGTGGGTTGGTTTGTTCTTTTTAGAGCATCCAGTCGTCATGCATAAATGCATTTTATGCATTTTTTCACCAAAAAAGTAGCTCCATTCGTTAGCTATTTATTTATTTTTTTACCTTTTTTGCTACAAATATAGCTTTAAATATAGCAATATGTATATTATGCGTGGCGAAATATAATGTTTCGTCTGTATTATTTAATTATTTTTTTAAAAAATCGGACGAAACATCAGAAACAGTCCATCAGAAATAGTCTGATGAAAATAAAAATGGGAAAAAAAAGTTGGGTTGGACGAAACAACGCATTTTCAGATTGGGTCTCATTCCCTTTAAAAAAAATTTAAAAAAAAATCAGCATATGACCAATTTACCCTTCATCACATCCTACCTTTCAATTTTTGATCTGACGATTGGTTTAGACACAACGTATCATTCCAACATACAACGGCTATATTTGACAAATTTTGCCTATATATTGGCTCCCTTCCTAAAACCAAATTCAACGCAAAAAAATAAAAAAAATAAATAAAAATAAATCCCTTACTCTATTATCAAGAAAATTTTCATCTCTTTGTCTCCTTCTAGAAAATTTGTAAAAGACTGAGTAATGGCGAGGGCAAGAGGAAGAGCTTACACAACTCAAGAAGATATTGTGCTCAGTCAAGCATGGATTTGTATAACCCAAGATCCCTTGGTTGGTACTGATCAATCCAGTGCACAGTTTTGGGAGTGAATTTTGTCTAGTTTCACGGTGTTATTAGGGACTCCGACCGACCGAACAGTAAGCTCTGTTCAAGTCGGTTCGAATTAATTTCTAAAGAAGTAGTCATGTTCATTGCGAAGTTGGGTTCGGTAACAATTGGAGTGGCTAGTGGAACTACCAAGCCTGATAAGGTATGTACAAATTATCAGATATTTGTTGATTTACCATTAAATTTATTAAATGATAAAGTACCGATCTATTAAATATTGTCATAGATGCGCAACGCGAGAGTCGAATATATACAAAAATCCGGAAAAACTTTCAAGTTTTAAGAATGTTATGATATACTAATGGATCAACCGAAATTTACCTTGTGTACTACACAGGTCTTCGATCGAGTCATGGGTTCCCAATCTGGGAAAGGTGGCAGTAGCCAAAATTCATCCTCAATAAACAACTCAGATTCATACATGCCAGTTGACATGGAATCGCCTACTCCCCTAACCCGACCACCAGGTAGAAAAGCACAAAAGAGAAAAGGAAAAAGGCTGGCGAATCATCAGAATATTCTCAAATGGTAGAAGAAACCAAAAGTTTCAACGCTATGCATAAAGAAAGCCAAGATAGGAGGAATTCGGCCACCGAATTGAAGCTTGCCATTAAACAGAAAGACCATGAACTGAAAGAACAAATGGAGGAAGATCGCATTATGAGTATTGACCTTAGCAATTTACTTGATAGTCAACGTTATTATTTCATGTGTAGACATAATGAAATATTGCAAAAACGATGTTATAATAGGGGTTAAACAACTTTCATTACATCTTTTAAATTAGACGTTTTATTCAATGTAATATGAAATTTTAAATTTCATTAATCTGTCTCCTACTTTATTTGTAATGTATTACGTTCAAATATTTGTAATGTGTTTCACAATTGATGTTTCGTTTCCTGCTTTATTTGTAATGTGTTACGTTCTTATATTACATAAGATAAATAGATTTTGCAATGCATTACATTCATATAATAAATTCGATTTCAAATACAGTAAATTCAAATAAATATGCAGATAACAAAATACTACAATTAAATTCTAAAACATTTATATTTTGCCTATTCCACATCTTCATATTGGGATCAAATATGCTCCACCAAATCGTGACGTAGAGCATGATGTTTTTGTCTATCAGGTAATATCACATTGCGAACCATTCGGGCTCCTTGATCAACATATCCACCTCTGTTAGGTACGATCACTGTTGCATCCTATATTTGATCATAATCACCTCTGTCATCTTCACGTTCGTCCTCAACAATCATATTGTGTAGAATTATACATGTTTTCATGATATATGAAAGACTATCCGCATCTCATATATGCGCTGGGCCCTTCACTTTTACGAAAAGTGCTTGTAAAACTCTGAAAGCGCGTTCTACATCTTTACGGGCACCTTCCTGTATTTCTACAAATTTCTTCTTCTTTTAAGTATCCATGACACAGTAAGTTTTCACTATAGCATGTTGTATATGTGGTTGTTGATTACAAATTTTGTCGGCGGTGCACACCTATTAAGAATTTCATCAAATAGAGTAGAACAGTTGAGCACATTCTGATCATTATTGTAGCCTGACATTCCGAAGAAAGAATGCCAAAACCAAAGATCATATGATGCGACAGCTTCAAGAATAATTGTTGGTTCCCATACATGTCTTGTATATTGTCCGTGCCACACAGCTGGACAATTCTTCTACAACCCCCATTCCCGATAATTAGTATTTTCCATGTATTTTCTATAAATTGATTTTTTATAAACTTATATTGTGCTAAATTCATTTCAGATTTGTATTAAAGTATTTTCTAATTGAAGATTTTATTTATTTCGAATAGCGGTGTATTTTTATCTTACTTTCTATTTCTTATTTAATCGGATGTTTATATTTGAGCCTAAAACAAATATATTATTATTGTTGGATTTTTTATATAAAAATTTTCAAACCCGAATATCATTTTGATGTACAATTTTATTATTATTAGGATTATAATAATTAATTGTTAATTTCTTGATTATTCAATTAAAGTTCGTTTATCGAATTATTTTATTTTCGTACTGATCCAATTTTTGTGGCGAATTCCAATTTATTTTCAAGCCAATTTATATTCTTTTTATTTGTATTATTTATGTATCTAATTGGATTTAAAATTTTGTTCATAAAATTATTCATTCTTCTTGATTGAGCTATCTTCGTTTATTCTATCTTCTTGTATTTAATTGTGGGTATTTTTATTTGAACCCTATTGATTTGGATTTATCCCTTAATTGAACCCTAAAACCCTAATTTCATTGTTCTTGACCCAGAACCGCTATTATTGAACCCTAAACCACTAACTCAATACTTAATTGTACCCTATAAATACAACCCTAACGCAAACCTTAAAATTACACAATTTTCGAAACCCTAGCCGTTTATTCTTTCTTCTCTCTCCTCCCGTTCTCTCTCCCCATGCTGTTTCCCGCCCAACTCCTAACCTCTACTTTTCATCTTCCCAAACCCAAATCCCGACCATCCCTGTGTTCCGAGAACCCCACTTGCTCCATCCCCTGTCGACGACTCCCCTGAGCACCGCCGACCTCATGTCGCAACCCTAGCATCCCCCAACCTCCCTTTCCTCTTCCGATCGTCAACAGCCAGCCAAATCCCGGTGCCCTTGCTCTGTTCTCGTCGCGCCGTTGCCAGTGACGTCGATGCCGCCGTCGACCGCCCGCCATCGCTCATCGCCAGGGACACTGCCCCCTAGCTGTCGTGGGTTCCCTCTGTTGCTGTAGCTGCTGTCTGTCTCTTGTGTTGCTGTCTTGCTTTGGGTCTTTTGTACACGTATTGCACATGTGTATTGCACGTATATTCTTCGTGCTAGTTTGTGGGTTCGTTGCTTCGGGATTCTTATCCCGTTATTCTTGGTATTCATTTTCACCGGTTATAAGACAAGTCACCGTCCTCTTAAATTGTTAATTGTATCAAATTCAAGTTTTGTTGAAACTCTTGCAAGTAGATCTCTTTGTTATCTTATTATCCATTGTTCATCTCTTTGTTGGGTCTATCGAGGGTTTACACGAGCTAACCCCAATATTCTTGATATCATGCCACGTTTGACTCTAAATATTGGATCTTCATGCATTCATGTAGAATTGATAATAGGGTTACACACATAATCACGACACAATGAATTTATTGTAGAGAAAATTGCTAGGTTGTATGTCATTTGATGGATTGATGTTGGATGTTGTTAAAATTGTTCTATGTGCATGTTATAATTTTATTTATCATGTTTTGACACCCATCATGTTAGTTATCCAATTTATTGAATAAAGAATCGATACCCATCATGTTAATTAATTTATTTTCAAGAAAACTACACAAAACTTGTATATTGCTTGTTAGCTTGTGTATTGACTGCTGTTTTTGAACCAGTAAACGATCTTAAAATAAATTACTTTCTGAATATGAATTGTAGCCTTATCTTTCTAGTTTCCAGAACATTCTGAATTTCTGAATTCTGAGTTTTGTAGCAAAAGTTATGCCCGTTTTACTACAGATGTGTTTTTTTTCTTCCAGAATTATACTTTTCAAATTTTCTTGAACTAATTATTCTTATATCGTACTAGTGCATGAATTAATGAATATATGTTGCATTGCATGTTCCTAATGAGTTATTGTCACTATTCTAATTGTCCAATTCAAGTTATCATTCTATTGTTTCCTTAGTGTTACCATCGTTCATCTAATGTCCATTTAATTGCATATTGTATTGTTGCATTGATAAATAATTAACAAGCCGGGGTTAAGCGATTGACTAGAGTAGTCGATGATATGGGTACTGTACTCGGATGATGGCCCGTGTTATTATTGATATCGTCATTGTGTAAGAAATTGCATCTTGGCCCGTGTTATTATTGATATCGTTATTGTGTAAGAAATTGCACCTTGGCCCGTGTTATATTGTTACCGTCATCATAACCAGTACATCAATTATAGAATCTACCACTTGAGTCTAAACGAAATTGATTGTATGCATCGAACCTGTAGTATGGGACGCAGTAGTACATGCATTAGCTATGATTAAAATAATTAATAGACATAAGGATTACACATCGACAATGCATGTTGTTCACCATTATTTCTATTGATATCGAATATTGGCTAAGTGTTATTAATATAACCATTGATTATTGTTATTGATTACTGAATCATCGTTGATAGCCATTGCATCGATTATCATGATTATTGTCCCATGTTATTGATTCTTATTGATCCATTGATTCATTGTTATATCGTTGTTCCATTGTTCCCTACTTTCTTTTCTTGCTGTCCATGACTTGCTCTAAGGACAATTTTCCTCCTCTTTTTAGATGAAGTGTATACAGGTAATGAAAGAGAATTGTCTGCCTGAATTGGAGAACAAACATTCTGAAGATTACTGCTTTCTAATTGCTTATTACTTTAATAAACTTAATGTATTGAGACTTATTATTATTTTGGATTGGATTATTATTGTTTTGGGCTTATGTCTCGGATTTTATTATTGTTTCCGGACGTTGGAAAATTATTATTGTATTTGGATATTTTTATTGCTTCATTCCAAGTATTATTGTTCATGAGATTATTATTATTGCCTGCGCAATTGTTCTATATTGATCATATTGTTGAGTTGATCGGATAAACAGCTTATGGGTGACGTTAGTCATTCACTGAGCCAATGTCACATACTCGTATTCCGTATTTTTAGGAAGCGGGGCGCGACATCTTCCATTTCTAGTGCATACAGTCTACATTACCCAACATGTCGGGAAAATCCCTGCCTTCATTTTCTTGGAGGAGGCGTGCTACATCAGTGGGAGTAGGTTTCCACAAATACTGGTTACCAAATAGCTTAACAATTGCATAACAAAATCGACGTAAAGTCTTCAACACAGTAGTTTTGCCAATTTATAAATATTCGTCGGCAGCATCTATTGCATCTCCATATGCTAAACATCGTAGCGCAGCTGTTATTTTCTGATGTGGTGTAAATCCAAGATTTTTACATGTATCTTGCTGTTGAATAAAGTACTGATTGTATCCCATAATAGCTTCAAGTATACGGTTGAAAAGGTCCACTGCATACGAAAACGTCGACAAAAAATGGTATCGCCGTATATTGGATTTTCAGAAAAATAATCCCTCCACAACTTAATATTACCTTCTTTTCTTTCCCAACGAATGTATTGGCGGCGAGTCGTTTCTTCGGTGTGTTGCAACAACATTCCTATTCGTTGCATACGATTGTTGACATTTACGGCTACTACATCTTGATGCTCTGCTGATTCATCTGATGAAGTTGAAGAAGAAGATGAATTTAAATGATCCATTGCTGTAAGAATTTCGTTGACAGAAGTGTAACCCCCTGTTCTAGTTGTACGTGTTTTATTACGTGAATTTTTGTACTTCAATTTTTAGATCAATTTTTATTTTTTTCTTCTCTTTGGACTCTTTATCGGGTATTATTTCATTCTTATTAGAACTCAAATATTTTTCGGATTCATTGTAAATTTTTGTGAATTTTTTCCATTGGAGTTTAAATTTAAACCCTGATTAATCCTAATCCAAATTCCAATTCTAATCCAACAGCCAACCCCCAACTATTTTTTTAGCATTAATACACCTCCTCCAACTACTCTTACTCCTACACTACTGCTTCCACTCCTACACACACACACACACTCACACACACACACACACACACACACACATTTATACATACATCCCCTAATCCTCACTATTTCTTTTCTTCTCTGAAACCCAAGCCTCCCGCCATCCTCTACCTCTGCCTTCTTCAACCCAGCCTCCGAGCACCACCACTCTCCTCCCTCTCACTTCCAAACCCGAGCTCCACCACCCTCCTTCCTCCTCGCAACCACTCGGGCCACCAACTGCCTACACCTTGAGCTCTTTGCCTTGCTGCCACCTTGTCATCGCAACCCCCCAGCCACCTCGGGACTTCCACCGCTCGAGTCACCCCGTATTCGACTCCATCCACCGCTGCTATAGCACATCGTTGCCTCCCTTCCCGTCGCCTCACCACCACAGCCATTGCTGCTGCCTTCGAAACTTAAGCACCCGTCGCTCTCCACCATCGGATTCTCCTCGTCGCCCAGTCTCCACCAACAACCTTGCCACCACCTCCACCTCATTCCGAGCTTCACCTCACAACCACCATCCCGATCATCTCTCACCAACTCCGCGACCTGAACCCACCACTGACTGCCTCCATAACCCGAATCCGTCACCCTCACTTCCCTTGCTGCTAACCGACACCACTCCGACAGCAGCCTCTCACTCTCGCCGTCATCACCTCCCCCGAGACCCATCACCGTCACTACCTCCTCACCACCACCTTGGCTACCACCGACCTCCAAACCACCCCCGAACTCCTCACCTTCAATACCGAAGCACCATCCACCCTACCTCCACCACCGAACAACAACCCCCTTCTTCTTCCTTGCTGTCCCGATGCCAACCCAAACTTCGAGCTCCACCTTTCTACACACTTGAGAGCCCTCCCCTTCCTGCCAAGCGACTCTTGCTATCGTTGTTACGATTGTTGTTGCCCTTGCCATTTGCTGCCATGTACCGCCATCGCCCATCGTCGTGCATTGGCACCGTTCGTGTTACTACCTCCATCGATGTGGTTGTAAGTTCAAGATACTGGCCTTCCATTTCACGTTATCGAGCTCGTGTAGTCTCCATCTTCACCCCATGATTCTCGTCTTATTCATAATTGTCAATAAAGGCAAGCATTTTCTTGAACTCTCAGAAAGTAACCTAGTTATCATCATATTTTATTGTCTACTTGCTTATTTCATGCTATTAATTCAAATCTTGAACCGTTAACACACTTCGAAATGTGTTATCGAATATCGAATAACTCTGGCTTGTCAATTGCCCAAATTTGCACTGCATATTTGACCTAGCTCCTGATACTGGATCCAAGAACTTTCTACATAAAAATTGTATCTCATCGAGCGTAGAATCCAGAATATTTTAAGGTTTCACAATAAGATTTGTAGATTGTAAGATATCACAATTTTAGTATTGTCATATTGTAATTTTCAGAACACCAAAACTATATACAAACCCGTAAAGAACAGAGAGATTGACCTAGTTCCCTATATTGAATCCAAGAACTTTATACATAAAAATCGTATCCCATCGAGTCTAGAATCCAGAACATCTTACGGTTTCTCAATCCGATTTATAGATTGTGAGATATCACGATTTTAGTACTATAATATTAAAATTTTCAGAACACCGAAACTGTGCACGAAACCTATTGTCATGTCTCTTGTACTGAGAATTAGAACATGTTCACGATACTGGATCCAAGAACTTTTTACATGTAAATCATAGCCCACTGAGTCTAGAATCCAGAACATCTTATGGTTTCTCAATCTGATTTACAATTTCTGAGATATCACTGTTTTAGTACCCTAACTCTTGGATTTCCAGTATAGAACTGTGCACAAAACATTGAAACCAACAAATAATGAACTTTTACGCATAACTATTATCCCTAGAATCTATCGTGTGAGTATGCATTGTAACCGGAAGGGAGTCTACTTTCTAGAATCTCTTACAGAATCGGATTTGCTTTTCTGTAACAACGGAAAAGTGAATTTGAACGCAGATAAGTGCTTTCTAGAAATTCACCTCTACGTTTTTGCATATAACCCCTTTATTTTCCATGTTTAATGAATTTAACTATATGTATTGTTGTTCTTGTAATAATAACTTGTACTCATATAATAGGCAGATAGATTTTCTCATATAATACATTTTATACCACTTGATAATTCCATGATAACTACCCTCGATACTTCTCATACCCATGATTACTGTCTTTGATATTTTCCTTGATTCTTGATTAACTGTCTTGATACTACCGTTCTACTAGTTGTACCTACTGCATGTTTCTGATTAATTATTGTAGAAGAATAACAAGCCGAGGCTATAAAGGTACGACTTAGTAATGGACAATATAGGAGAGTATACTTGGAAGGGGCCGTGTTTCCCGAAACAATGATTCTTGATTCTTGATTCTTGATTACACGATTCTTAATTACATGATTCTTGATTACATGTCTTGATTACCGATACTGTCACTGGAAGACCTGAGTACATAATCTCATAGAATTCACTACTTAAGTCTAAATATCACGTGATTGATATGCACCCGAACTTGTGCTATGGGACACAGAATTGGGTGCATTAGATAAATTAAATAAACTGATAAACTCGAGATTGACACTTAGCATGATTCTTGATTACATGATTATTGATTAACTGATCCTGGGTTATCAATTAATTATTCTTTGAAGTCTTGAATACACTTGTTTATAGTTGTTGCTTACATGATCATATTATTCCAGTTTCTTGCTTCCTTCCATCTTGTATTGTACTGTTTTTCAGTAATTGCATTGCTACTTCTTGTTCCTTCCATATTATATCTTGTTATCTTACAATTTTACTGCTTGTTGCTACCTGCTGCCCGAAGCTTGCTCTAACGGGTACTTTCCCATTTTCTTTGAGTTAATGTTTATACAGGACAGATAATATTTACCGAAGGAACTTGCTGATCAGACTTTCTAGACAGAATTACTACAACTATTTTTCTACCACCTCATTGTAATAACTGTTCAGTGTATTGTTTATTCTTGAGTATTTTGATCCGAATTTCTTGTATCTCAGATATTGGTTATTGTATTCCAATATTGTTCATGTCATTATTATTGTTACCCGTGTTGTTGAGCTTACTGGTATTGTATAACTTATAGATGAAATGAGTTGATATACTTATATCATTCGCTGGGCCTCAATTACGTGTCCGTACTTCCGTATAGTGGGAAGCGGGGCATGACAAGAAGAGAAACTTATATTTTGGAGAATATGTGATGATGGAGTGAAATAGAATTGATTCAGATATGATGTTGTAAGGAGTGGTTAAATAGTATTTATGGGGAGCCTCCAAATAATTGTCAAAAGCCAATTATAAAAGGAGCAGACATGTTATAAGCATCCCGTGAATAAAGCAAAGCTTGACTGAATAAAGCAAAGCTACTGGTTTACATTCACGTGAATAAAGCAAAGCTATGGTGGGAATAAATACATGCTATATGCATCAATTTTTGTTTCAGTCTTTGTCGGCAAAGCTATGGACTAAACTTCCAAGCTTGCCCCTATTGTCACATTAAATGAGCATCAATTGACGAAAATGACAAGAACACCTTTTTCATACATGCACCAAATCAAATTTGATTAACTGACCATCAATTGCGAAATATTTGTCGACCAAATAAGCTATCAGATTTCCATTCATTAACCAAATTGTGAAAATTGTAAATGTGATTTTCATACATGTAAATCAACCTATCAGATCTTTCATTTGTCGACTACTCTTCATCCCTATATTGTGTACACGGGACAAATGATGGAGTCGATGTTGAGGCTCCCGTGTCGTCTACAGGTTGTCGCATTTTTCGATGTCTAGAAGTAGACTGTCTGCTGATCGATACAGATCTCCTACCAGCAAAAACATTAGTGGGAACAGAGTTCCTTAAAACCATTTCTGATTGTATAAATCGCCTCAATTGGGCTTCTGAGTTAGTAAGCTATTGACATGTCCTGAATAACTCCTCCCGTCAATAGATAGATTAATATGTACATATATAGAGAGAAAAATTATATATAGAGAAATTATTGGAGTGTGATTCTCATAGATGTTGGTTCTCTGTGCGGAACAAATTGGAAATATCCGTAGTCCAAATTCCTAAGAACTGTACCGCCCGAAAATAATGGAGCTTCCACTAATGGTTCACCATGCATGGCAGGTAAATCAGCACATGGTTGCGGTAAGTACTCACATGGAAGCCAAAATGGAGGGGTCGCATGGGGCAACTGAACTAATGAATCAGTGATTGTAGCTGGACCGAAAAATCGACATTTGATGCATGCGAGAGTGTTGGCATGATGGGACCAATCGAAACCTTCGCCCAATATTGATCGTAAGTGCTCTGTTGTACAATAGTGACGAGCTGCGAAGCTTCAATTGAGTTCCCGTAAACGTCTGCTGACATTAGATGCATGACTGGAGGTGGGTCATTTGTTGCAACAACTCCAGTTAGTTGGCGATAGAAATGATTGCCAAGATACCAAACACCCTGTATAATGTGTTATTGTTAGAAAAAAAAACTCATTCACTGTAAATACTACATGCCATTAATAGTAATTTTACTTGTTCGCAATACATAAATGCATGTCGATGAAGAGAAATGAAGTTAGCAACTTCAATTCTATACAAGCCATTGTATGACGAACTATTATATGACTGGCATATAATAGATTTCCATGAACGCATCTCCAATTGGTCATGATCCATCGAAATATTATACCTAATTTGGTTCAAACGACCCGTATCTAAAAATTCATGATTCCATCGACAAATTCTCGGCCATTTGTCGGCATTCTCCATATGACGTTTCCTCTGCCTACTAAGTCATAAATAATATATTTCATTGATAATTATAATCCATGTATGCCTAAGATCATGTGTTTGTACTACATACATTTCATTTTTTCTTTTTATCATGTTTTTTATCTACCTGGTTGAAATATATTAGAATCATAATTGAACATTTTGATTCATTTATTTGTTACTGTACTCAGGTTTTATAATATATATAATATATATATATATATATATATATATATATATATATATATATATATATATATATATATATATCAATATTGGTTTTGCACGTGTCACGCATATGCATCGATTACAAAAATATATAACAATTATATTGGTTTTTAAAAACATAAAGCCAAAAGGGTATTTTTGGTAATGTCTACTATAGCAAAGGATTGATAGGAATAAATTGGTCTATATCAAACACAATAATAAAATATCCATTGGAATGTAATGTCTTGTACCAAATGCTATATTGCAACATCCCTGAGAATCATGATTCCTACCATCACATTCCCAGGAATCTGCCTGTTACCGCTAAATCTGGTGTGGGGGTAAACAGACAGTATTTGTGGATTCTTGGAAAACTTGAATAGCAAACCTGAAACCTGTTCCGCCGGAGTTTGACCATTGACTCCCGCCGTTCACCTGCAAAAAGTGCGAGACACCGAGGTTGATCCCGGCGGCGCACCCTCCGACGCTCAAGTCAGTAATCAGGAATGATTATGAAAGAGCGTAAATTGGCAAAAGATTGATTACCTCTTAATGGTGGTGTGACGCCCCGGATTCCTAATACCGGACATCCGTGACACAACCAGAATCCTTGCCTTCAAATGCATCTCAACACAGTAAATAACATGAAAATTTAAACACTTTTATTGCCTTTAGAGTTATTACATCAATAATTACAATATCAAATGTCCTTGAACAAGGAATACAAATTTCATAACTTATTACAACTGATCACAAGAATATTCAGGCTCCTCTAGCAAAGCTGTCAGTTGTCTTCCAGATTAGCAATCGATTAGTCATTGCTGATAACTCTGCTGAGTGGTCTATCTGCTTCCCTGGGACTTGTCCCTCGGCTTGAACCTTCTGCTGCGCGACTCTGATATTTCTGCCCCACTCGAATGGTAGGCACGTATACTACCATCCCCCTTGGATGCCCTGCTGATCTTGGGCTCTCCTGCGCTCGTGACCTGATATTCATGTACCTAAATGTGGGGTACGTCAGTAATTCTACTGACGCAATGCTGATAAGAAAACAGCGATCTCCAAACTAGCAACCACAACCCATCTTGAATGAAAAGGAAAACGTGCATCCTAATTCCCTGGTGTTCGTGTATGCCATGGTCTAACAACTAATGCACTGATCACCTGCCTTATTGTAATACAAGCAACCTTGGAACTCTGGATACGCATGCATCCCATACTACATACGTTCCAGGCCAAACATGACATGGTCTAGTCTAATACACGAAATAAGAATGCACACGATGTACTTACTCTAATGCGATTCGTTGGGAACGCATGCATCCCATACTGCATACTTTCCCAAAATCAACTTCGATGGAAATGTATGCATCCCATACTACATACTTTCCAAAGAGTTCGTTTTCCTGAATATAGGGTTCAATCCCTCGCCATGCAATGCATTCTAAATTGGTCCACTTCCTGTTCCTGATAGTATGCCATGGTTGAGGAGATAAATAACATAAATACTTTAGGGTGCTGCCCGTTGTCACCAATCATCGTTGCCTCAGACCCTCCTTGAAAGCCGTGACGAACTTAAGATATGCGGTCCCACCGCTCTGCAGTCAACGGTCCCACCGTCCTGCAGTCAACAGCCGTGACGAACTTAAAGATATACCGCAGCATACCTAAAGCGTCGTATCCCATACGACCCGTTCGTGTCCACTAGCATGTGCCCGGATCCCATCCGTCCTTACCACGGTACCTCAGGAATCAACAGTGCAAGATGCGTGCAGCAGCACGTATCCCTAATGACAGGAAGAGACCACCCCATAGTATTGTCACCTACTGCTAATTCTCCGAACGAGTTGGATTATAGGGGATCACTCCTAACACCTCGGTCTTCGAGCAAAAATAAAGAAAACCTAATCAATGCAGTTACTGAAATTAAGTTGTTACCCAGATCACACCCGGTATCGATCAATAATGTCGAGCCTGTCCAGTCTGTCAACCAATAATCATCACAGGAATCACCTCCACTGATTTCCAATACCTTCACTGGTCAGCGACCAAATAATCCCGGCCCGTGACCCTCAGCGAGTAGTCCAACGGCGCCCAAGAATGCAATACAGTTCAATGAAGGTAAACACACACATAACCATCAATTCCTGACCATTGACAGACTCAAGTATTGAGACACCAAACATCATCGACCAGAGCTATATCTCAACTCACTCATGTCCACCATGAGTATTAAGCACATGAACTTATCCAAGTTCCAAATGAATTGCTAAAACATCATTAAAACCCGACAGCTCAAGATCACCCTACGCCGAGGGTTCCTTATCAATTGTCCGATAAAATAATTCAAGAAATAGCAGTAGCTGTGACCCAAGCTATGCTCATCGAAATTTAACACAATCAGACTTCTAGAAGGGTAGGGAGATCCACTGCAATCTCCTAGTGGGCGACTCTCAAAAATATTTAAGAGCTCAAGTCCCTAAGCTAACTTAATCTTGAAGTCAATCTCAGCAACAGGCGCCAACTTACAACAACCACAACTTCCAGCACGCGTCTCGGATTTGCTTGACACCACCCATTCTGAAACTCTAAGACTCTGGTCTACAACTCTCCAGCTAACCATTTCCTCGAATTCAATCATCTTGGCACCCAAATAACCCATATATATATTCTTAGCAGTATATTCCTTCTTGCACTTGCTGCACCTCCCCAATGTTATAGAAGTCGCTCACTCATCGGAATTGCTCGACCCCGGGTCCTATGGATAGCTGGGAGTGTCTACTTAACTTTCTAGTTGGACACGTCCTCAGATTCAATCCTTAGGGTCCTCAAAGATACCCATTTCCATTGGGGGCATAACAAGGGAAAAGTTGATTTCTCAAGCAACCATTTCCTTAACAAGGCCCAAATCTGTCCCAACTTCGGAGAATCATAACTTCCAACCCTTAACCAAGAATTACAAAATTCCAATTGGGTTAGGAAGCTGTGATTCCTTGCTGCAAATCTCTAGTCGGCTAATCTCCCAAATTCTTAACAGATAATTCTAGAACTATCCATCTCCACGGACTAGACAACTTGCACTAGGCTGAACATAGCCTACTTCGAAATTCGATAATAAATCAACCTCGGATCTAATGCTCATGAAACTTGAGATTCTCTATCTACACATATACCATTTCATCGTGTCCAAAAATCACATTCAAATTCATTTCACACAACGATCTACGACTCCTCAAACATGGCTACATTTCAGCTGTTCTGTTTCAGCAGAGTATTCACTGCCCCTCACTAATTACCTTTGAAACCTCGTCCAATGATCTCAAAAAAAATCTAAATTTGAGATTCATCAAGTAGACTCATGCCCCAAGCTACACCCAAAATTTCGTAGCAAAATAATAAACGTACACGAAGTTATGGCTTTTGAACTTCAGCCCAAAACACAGTCAGCTTCAGCCGACACATACAGACCAGTCGCGTTCTACTATTTTTTCGGGGCATCAAACGATCTCGGAAAATTACGAAATTTAAGACTGTGATTGTAGACACATACCAGAGCGTCCACAAAAATTCCCAGCTTAAAATGCTCTGTCATTTCTAAGATATAAAATCGGAAAGACACACAAAAATCATCACAGCCAGCAGCCATTCTGGCTGCTTACTGTCCGGACTTGGACCCACTGTTTGGGCCACTAAAATACATCCAAAATTATGAAAAAAATCATGGATACTCTAAATACATAGAGGAACAATACTCCAGAATTTTAGCCCAAGACTCCAAACCGTTTGGGTGTACAAAATTCCCCAATATACCCTCACAATCATGCTACTTAACCAAAACTCAAAAGAATAATTCTCTACCATACAATTTATTCTTCCCTAGTACTTCTCATACTCAAACATGGTAACCAAAATCATGTCTACCACTACTACACATCCATTCATACCAAAACAAAAATAAATACAAAAAGTTCAAAAGATCACCCACTTGAAGTTTTGCAAAAGAATCTCCTTGTAGCTTTTCTCCTAGCTTGCTTGCTTGCTTGCTTGCCTTGCTCTTTGTATTTGTGTAGCTTGGCCCAACACCTTCTCCTATACCTCTTCTTCTCCTTCTCTACTACTCCTTCTACTCTAGTAGACTTCTTCCCTTTTCTTACATATACATATATATATTTTTTGAACAAGGAATGGAGAAGCTTAGGAGGAGAAATGAAATGGAGTTGAAAAATGGAGTGAGGTGAGAATGGGAGGGGTTATAAGGGGCCGGCCAAGGAGGGGTTGGTGTGGGGTGGATGGGGGTGAGGTGTATGGATGAGATGGAGAGTAGAATGGGTGAAGGAATGAAGGATAGATTGGGTGCCAACACATCAAGCAAGGAAGCTTCTTGGAAACTTCCTTGAAGCTTCCTAGGAAATTTCCTATCTAAGGTCAACTCTTCACATGGTGAATTAATCCCACCATTGGATCTCATCAAGATCCAAGCCATGATGTGATGCTAAGGTTCCTAACCCTAGGTTAGGTCAAGGAACCCTAGGTCACCATATTCCTATTCTAACCCTAGTGCACAACTCATACCACATTCACTTCAAGCATTAGCTTAATTGAAAATAACCAATCCATATATATTAAAATCCTATAAAATACATGTTTTATGGAAATTATAATTTCCTCCCACAAATTGTCTGGTCAAAACAATCGGGACTAAACCACGGTTTAATCGAGACGATATTCCGAGTTTACCTCATCGGATTCAGAACAGCTCGTATGTCTGAAATCTCTCAATTTAACTGATAATTTCTTCGGGAAATATGTAATCGTGTGCAATACTCAGACGTGCACAGATTACAGTGCAAAATAGTCATATGCTATTTTGCGGGGTATTACAGGTGGTGGATGGGGGGTATTTATAGTCGCCTTAGGGATCAGATTAGGAATGTAATCCCTGTGATCAGATAAGGAATGTAATCCCTAATTCCAGTGAAAGGATAGATGTGAATCAGGGCTATTGATTAGTATTAATTAGGAACCCTAATTCTACCCTGCTGGACTGGGTTTGCTACGGGTTGAAACCCGCACCCAGTTGAGACGGATCCATTTATGGGTTATTGGGCTTTGAATAAAGACCCAGTTCCCATTTCAGACCGTCAGTAAGTGGAATTACCATTTTACCCCCAGGCTTTGAGATCCGTGCCCGATTTGGACAATCCCGATTTAACCCCATTTTTAGCCATATCACAAGCCCCCCACTCCCGAAGACTGAGCTTGATCAGCCTTTGAGGAGTAGTTTTACTGTTTCCATGGCTTGCAGGGTTGTATCGGAGTCCAACGGGGAGTTTCGAATCTTTGTATGAGGCAGTATGGTGATTTTCCGGGTTAGTTGCATGCTTCTAAGCTGTTTTAGAGCTCCTCCGGTCTGCTGGCATTTTTCCTTAATTTTTACTTATTCTTTGGATTACTTATTTAATTTTGCGAAGTGTTGATTCGTCGTCCGAGGGTCTTAATCAACCATTCCAGGCAATAATTACTTATTTCAGGAGTTCAAAATATTTTCCCGAATTTATAACTATTTCTTAAAATTTTTAACTAATTTTCCCGAATTTTTAATCATTTTTTCGCAATTTTTAAATAAATAAAACGGTTTTAATAAATAAAAATTAATTTATAATACCGAATTATGACGTGGCGCGATCTGGACCCTTTATTGTCGCCGAGAGCGCTTTTCTAGGGGGATCGGACGATCTGTATGGGTCGGCTGGTATTTTCTCCGTATGTGGAGGTCGGTGCCTCGGTACCGCGGCTCGACTCCTCGGCAGATCGGCTCGGAGCGCTGGGATCAGCCGAGCTACATGGCACGATCCTGAGTGTCCATCATGACGTGAATCACGAGGACGGGGTTCAGACGTGGCGCGATTTGATCCGTCCATCAAGTTTTGACACGAATTTTGGAACGATCCGATGGTGATTCTGACTCGGCAGAATTTTTCTCCATATGTGGAGGTCGGTACCTTGGCACCTCGGCTCGACTCCTTTTGCAGCTCGGCTCGGAGCACTGGTATCTACCGAGCTACGTGGCACGATCCTGATTGTCCATCACGGCACGGATCACGAGGACGTGGTTCAGATCACGAGAAAATGTTATCTTGTCGTTTTGTGGGCGTGGTGCGATCTGATCTGTCCATCAAGTTTTGACACGAATTTTGGAACGATCCGACGGTGATTCTGAATTGGTAGAATTTTTCTCCATATGTTGAGGTCGGTACCTCAGCACCTCGGCTCGGTAGCTAAGGGAGGCCTAGCATGGGTTCGGCGGATCGCTCTTCCACCCAGTAGCACGGTTGCTTAGCCAAGCTGTTCGGTAGCTCGGCTATGCACCCTGGTGGCCGAGTGATGGAGTTGAGCATTTTGACGAGTTCTTGTCTTGAAGCGTCGCCACCCTCCGACCCAGTAGCTCGGTTGCTTAGCCAAGCTGTTCGGTAGCTCGGCTATGCACTCCGGTGGCCGGGTGATGGAGTTGAGCATTTTGACGAGTTCTTGTCTTGAAGCGTCGCCACCCTCCAACCCAGTAGCTCGGTTGCTTAGCCAAGCTGTTCGGTAGCTCGGCTATGCACTCCGGTGGCTAGCAGCTTGGAAGGAATGCGTGGCTAGATCTGGAGTGTTCATCACGGTGTGAATCACGAGGATGGGGTTCAGATCACGAGAAAACGCTATTTTGTTATTTTGTGGGCGTGTCGCTATCTGAACTGTCCATCAAGTTTCAACACGAATTTTGGAGCGATCCGACGGTGAATCTGTGTAACACCTCGAATTTTAAAATACCGAGAATATTCGTTTTTATATTCTTATGGTGGTGAGAATTATTTTTACGTTATATCCTATTATATTTTATTTTTAAATATTGATATTAGTATGAATATTTGTGTTGTATTGATGCAAATGATACATTGGAGTTTGAGTTGAGTTTTTGTGAAGAAACATTGTTTACTTTATTTTATACTTTTGGAGGATTATTATGAGACAATTTTATGTAATTTGTATTGTTAGTATTTTTTTAAAGTGCAAGAGTTGGGGTTTATTTATAATATTTTGCATTTGGAGGGCCTATATGTAATTATACCATATTATTATTATTATTATTATTATTTTTACTAAAACACCCCCCCTTCCCTTCTCCTCCTCTTTCTCTGTTTCTTCTTTTCCCAATCGAACCTGAGAGCGCCGAACCCATTCGGTCGACGCTCTCCCCACCCAAATCCACCCCAACTCTTGATTGTTTTTAAATTAATTCGGGAAGATAGCTAAGTGGAGGGTGCTCTAGCTCGTGGCGGAGTCCGTTTTTCGAAAGGATTTCGAAAAGGTAAACCCTAGATTTTATTTTTGTATAACAATTAGTGCGGTAACTTTATTTTGAGTAAGATTATTATGGTAGGGAGATTAGAAGATGTTGAGAAGGGTAGAGACGAGAAATTAGCAATTTCTTAGAGATTTTGCAAGTTGCTAAAAATTAGGGTTTTGGGTTTGTAAAAGAAGGATTATATAGGTATGAATTGTTTCTTGTATAGTAATGGAAAATATAGCTGAGTTATTAAAATATTTTGGGGGTGATTCTAGTTATTGTTTAGGGGATAAAAACCCCGTAGGAATTTGTCGATTACGTGCATTGCACGTGTATCCCAGACGTTCAATAAAGCATCTGAGTGATAGTAAGATAATTAGTATTATTGTTTTCCCGTGACTGGTTTGAATGATTTGAGCCTTAATTGCGTTGAAATTTGATAATAGGAGATGTTAACGGCTTCGGGTGCCGGATGGAGAAGTGATGCTTCGAGGCCTCCTGGGCTGTGAGGTGAGTATGAAAATATTTATATATCTGTTGTTTTAAGAAAATTTTAGTGTAATTTGAATGATTGATATGAATCCCGGAATAAGGTGTATGGTTAAAGGGAAATTAGTGTTCGGTGTGGGTATGCGATATGGCGATTAAATACTCGTCTCGTGTATTGATATAAATTTTTAGACGATGGATTAGTATATATATCTATATGTATGTGGTGGTGTGATGTGTTAGTCTATTGGGCGTATGCAAACATGTGGGAATGAGACAATAAATAGTATGGTATATTCATGATGTGTGAGGTAATGATCAAATAAATAATACAGTACCGTTGTGAGGTGCAATAATATGATGTGATGATTTTATTTATTAATTACAGTGATATCTTCTTTTGTGAGATGCATTGAAAGGGGTAAGTGAGTTGGTGATCATTGTTTATGCGAATAAGTAAATAAAAGGGGAGATGCTATGATGATAAAGGGTGATGTTAATATGAAAAGAAAATGTTAATAGCAATAATTTCGGTTGACTTGAGTTGATACCTAAGGATGGACCTGGGAGTATAGATACCTCCGGATAGATCGGAGAGAGATATGATACCTCAGGTGGGACCTGAGAGAGAGTTGATACCCCAGGATGGACCTCGGAGTGCAGATACCTCCAGATAGATCGGAGAGAGATATGATACCTCAGGTGGGACCTGAGAGAGAGTTGATACCCCAGGATGGACCTGGGAGTGCAGATACCTCCGGATAGACCGGAGAGAGATATGATACCTCAGGTGGGACCTGAGAGAGAGTTGATACCCCAGGATGGGCCTGGGAGTGCAGATACCTCCGGATAGACCGGAGAGAGATATGATACCTCAGGTGGGACCTGAGAGAGAGTTGATACCCCAGGATGGACCTGGGAGTGCAGATACCTCCGGATAGACCGGAGAGAGATATGATACCTCAGGTGGGACTTGAGAGAGAGTTGATACCCCAGGATGGACCTGGGAGTGCAGATACCTCCGGATAGACCGGAGATAGATATGATACCTCAGGTGGGACCTGAGAGAGAGTTGATACCCCAGGATGGACCTGGGAGTGTAGATACCTCCGGATAGACTGGAGAGAGATATGATACCTCAGGTGGGACCTGAGAGAGAGTTGATTCCCCAGGATGGACCTGGGAGAGCAGATACCTCCGGATAGACCGGAGAGAGATATGATACCTCAGGGTTGACCTGAGAGAGAGTTGATTCCCCAGGATGGACCTGGGAGAGCAGATACCTCCGGATAGACTGGAGAGAGATATGATACCTCAGGGTTGACCTGAGAGAGAGTTGATTCCCCAGGATGGACCTGGGAGAGCAGATACCTCCGGATAGACCGGAGAGAGAGTTGATACCTCAGGGTAGACTTGAGAGAGAATTGATACTCCAGGATAGACCTGGGGTAAGTTGAATATGATATAGAATGTGAATGAGAAAGAGAAGAAAGTACCTAGTGTAAAATGAAATGAGATGAAATGAAGCAAGTGTATTATGAGTTAAGAATAAAGATTAAATAAGTAATTACGAGATGAGATTCAGAAAATACGAAAAGTGTATTAATATGGATTTAATGAAGAAATTGTGTTGTGGTAATGAATACGTGAAGTAGAAAGAATGCATTAGGCATCTTATTAATGAAAGTGAAGATATAATGCGAGAGTGGTCACGAAAATGATTATTTCAGTGAAATACAGTATGATATGGGTTGTACCTTGGAATTGTGTCAAGGAACTACCTGCCCGCTATTTCTGTGGAAATGGTGGGAACTACCTGCCTTGGCATAACTCGCAGGGTGAGTTGGTGTAACACCCCGCAAAATTGGAAATTACAATTTTGCCCCTGGGTGTTACGCACGTATATTTTGTCATGTGTTTCACTACATATTGTGGATTCGTACTATTTATACATTTTCCGTATTGATTTCAGTCAACTAAAATATAATATTTCAATCCCTGAGATTTACGTGCTTTTTACGTGTTTTGATGCACGTGTTTCCACCACTACGTACAATGTTTTCTATAGGTTTAAATTATTTATTTTTATGTATTTAAATTTATTTTATTAAGCTGAAATTTTTTTTTCCCCCTATTTTAATTAAAATGCATTTTTCAATTTTTCTGCACGTATATTGCACGTACTTTCTACGTGATATGATTTCATCATGAAATATATATAAACTAGTAAATATAATTTTGCCTAGATTGTTTTCGATTATATTTAATAATTTTTCATTAATAAAGTCGATTTTTGCATTTTCATGTTTTACGTACGACGCACGTGTTTTCGGTAAACGTATTTAAGTATATTCGTTTTCAAAATAAATTTTAGACTGTGCACATTTATTTTATTATGCAAGATTCATTTTAGATTATTAAGTAAATTATTTTACTTGCATAGTATATATATATATATATATATATATACATTAGTGTATATATGTATGTATCAAAAGTATTAAATAGATAGTGTGGCTGATAACATTAGTTGGTAATTAGATGGTAAATGAATTTATGTATAAGGGGGGCCCACGGGTTGTATAAAAACAGCAAAAGAAATGGGCTTGATGTGGATTGTTATTTCTAATATGGTGTAAGTGTAATATAGGTGTATTGGTATTGAATGGAGGCCCATGTGAATGAATGAGAAGATGGCCCCACGATGGAGATGTGCTCCATGTGTGCTGGATTGATTCTTTGACCGGGTTGTCTTTGGTAAACCGGGAGGGAGAGGAAGAGATTGGAGTTGGGAGTTTGGGATGTGAAAAGATGGGAGTTGAGTATTAGAGAGTGGGGAGATGAAAAATTAGGAGTTTTTAGGAGTTATGAAATGTGAAGAGGTGAGAATTAATTTGAGTAATTTATTAGGTGGGTAATTTTGCAAATTGAACCCTCTACATATCCTATAAATAGCACCCTACCCCTTTTCATTTCACACATCAAAAATAAATGAGAATAAGAAAGAAAGAGAGAAAAGAAAAGAAAAGAGAAGAAAGAAAGTAAGATAGAAGAGAGTTTTTTTGTGCTTGGAGGCTCTTGCTAGAAGGGGAAGATCTAGGAGGTCACTTTGGAGCTGGCAGAGGTGTTCATTTTCTTTCATTGTTCAAGCTTCAAAAGGTGGGTGATCTCTTATTTTCTAGTGTAGAATATTGTATGCTAAAAATAAGTAACATGAGAAGAATCTTGTTATGAATAGATAAAATTCATGTTAGTTTAAAGTGATGTTGTGATTGATGTGATTAAGTAGAAAAAGGAAGTATACCATGCTAACTAAAGAAAGAGAATTACTTGATTGTTGTCAACCATGCTAATATGTTTGCTTAGTCTTGTGTTTACAATAGTGTTAATATATGAGAATAACTTTGATATGAAATTTAGAAATGAGAATCATGCTATTATAATAGATGCGAAAGTAGTCTTATTGTGACAAATACCGTGTTAATGAAAGAAGACAAATTCTTGTATAAACCATGTTGGTAAGTTGTAAAATTTTGTGCTTATAATATTATTGACCATGTTAGATTTTATAATAAAATAAAAATGAAATTTCGTTAGTTTATAATATGTCGACATGTGTAGGTTCTATTTTTAAAAGAATGGGAACTATTGTGTGAAAGAGCAACTTTTATTTTCATTATAAAATATAATTTATGTCAAATTGAGATTTTAATCAAATAGACATGGATACTAGTTTTCATTTCTTTTGTAGGATTTAATTCTTAAAGAAAAGTCTAAGTTTTGCAAAAGATGAGGAAAAGGAATTTCTTTAAATAAGTGAAAAATGGTATTTTTAAATAATTGAAAATTTTATTAGTTACTATCTTTTATCTAATATCA
This sequence comes from Hemerocallis citrina, assembly GCA_017893485.1. Taxonomy (NCBI): domain Eukaryota; kingdom Viridiplantae; phylum Streptophyta; class Magnoliopsida; order Asparagales; family Asphodelaceae; genus Hemerocallis; species Hemerocallis citrina. The sequence goes on from CM030359.1 coordinate 319,344,503, forward strand.
TGGAAAGGATTATTTCTAAAATTGTAAATGAATTGATCTTTTGAATAAACACATTTTATGGAAAAAGACATACTTTGTGGATAGTTGAACAAAAAAACATTTGTGCATTTTTAAACAGAAATCACACTGGGACTTACTGGTTAGCCAGTGAACAACACTTTCAAGAGATCTTCGGTTTGAAACTTGATAGTCACTATTATTTTGTTTTCATTTGATTAAATTTCGAAGTAATTGAGAACTTCAATATTTGGGGAATTCGGCATCACTACAGGACACACAGACCATATGGTCTAGTGGTCGGCGGCTTGGGCTTTGGGCTCTGGCTGTGGCTTTCAGTTGGTGCTGGGTTCGAAACCCCTTGCTGGATATTTTTTTTGGGTTTCTTTGACACCATTGATTGAGTTTTAGTGCAATTTAAAAATTAGAGAAATTCTAATCACTCTTATAAAATGAAATGGAATAATTTAAAATAGTTTTGGAATTTTTCATGTATATTTGGGACATTAAAAGTGAAATTGAGATGGAAAGATGAATTATTGAATTTGAAATTTATTAATTGAGAATAGGACTCTTTTTGTGAAGAAGAGTAAAATATTGATTGTGTGAGTTGAATTTTCATTTGAAGAAATTATACACTTGTTTGGGTTTAAGAAATACTTGATGTGGATCGAAACATTTTATTTGAGCTCAAGATTGCATTTGAGATTTAAGTGATGAATCTTTTGTTCATGAAAGGGATTGTTGTTCTATTTTTGAATTATGAATGAATGAACGAACCATGAATAGTACTAAGATGAGACATTGATCAAATTATGGATAAGTTAGAGACATGAATATAATAGGTTAAGATATGATTATTAAGGGGTATGTGTACCCATGTTTCTTGGACATGAAAGATTTATGATTTAGAATTAGTAAGACCTCGGTTACCGGTAATTTTTGAAAGAAAGACTTTGAGACTTGATTTCGAGATAATGCCGTCGGGCGATCTTGTATTGTGTGAATAAATCCGGTATGAGGTAAAAACTGATTCTAGGGTGATAACATAATCATGTCTTGAACTAAAAATAATTAGGCACTTAAGTGAAGATGTGATAAACTTGTGCAAACGTAAATGGGTACTTCTATATAGTCGGCGGTGGATCTCCGTGGCTATAGACCCAGTTGGTAGACTGTGGTTGCCCCATAGGAGATGGACTGTATTTTATCCGGGACTTAGGGTAGTCGACGGATGTTTACCATACTCCAAAGAATATATATATACCGGGGCTGGAAGGGCATTTACGGGATTATTCTCACGATATAATAGCCAGGGAGGCTGGGATCTGTTATTATAGCCAGGGAGGCTGAGATCCGTATCTGTGGAATAACTCTAAAACTTGTTTTATTACTGGGTAGTCTCATGGCGAGGGATCGAACCCTTTAATGTGGAGTACGTAGGTGCTTGCCCTCGGACCTATGTAGTATGGGATGCATAGAATCTGAACAAGTGTGCATTAGTGTCATCCTAGTGTAGAATTGTGTGCATTAGGCATTAAGGCATGACATACACTTATATTTAGGATAATCACCTTTGACACGTTATTTATTCATTTCAATTTTATTGTGTCTTCTTAAAGTATGAGATCGTTATACTATTCCCGGCATAGAGAGGATAGCCGTGTATAACATTTCGTCAGTTATAAATAACTGACGTGCCCACAGATTGACATGCAGGTAATGGACTATTCATGAAGCTATAAAGTGGATATACTGGTGCTGTTTTATTTTAAAGATGTTGTAAATGTTTTATTGTAAATTTCATTCTTCCGCTGTGTAAAACCAAGTTGTAATTGAACTCTGATGTATTGTGAATGAAAAGTTTTAAATTTCCTTGTAAAATTGTACGAAGTGAAGTAAAGATCCTGTGAAATCTAGAATTTATCCTTATTTGAAATTCGGGGTGTTACAGTTGGCATGATAGGGGTAATGACTAATGGAAATGAAGAATTAAGTTAAGTGCAGATTAATAGTAATTAAAGTAAATTAATAACCAAGCTATCAGCTGGGGATGTGATGTGATACTACCCAGACCACGTGTTTGGGGTGAGGTGATTATTACCCAAGCTATCGACTTTGGGGTGTGATATATTATTGCCCAAACTATGTTTGGGATATGGAGTATAAATTGATGAGAATGAAAGTGAGATCAATGATAATTTGAGTTATGAGTGAAGATGAAAGTAAGTTAGTTATCAATTAGATTGAATAATAACTGAATGAAATACTGAGATGTGAATGAGCTATAAGGCATGCTTTGGATGCAATGAGAATAAACATTCTAATTAGAGATGTGCTAATGATGTGATGAAATGCAAGTCCCTCGCATAGTGAAATGAAATGTGATATTTTTGTTATACGACATAAATGAGTGGGATATTCTGGAAATGAATGCGTATGTTTAGGAGGCTATAAAAATAGATAATTGTGATGTTATTCATTAAATTAAATACTTGTAATGAGCTGTCATGATGATGTAGATGGTATGGTTGTTTGTATGTGTGCGGTGTGTGTAATGAGAGAAGGGTGATGAAAATGATTATTAAAGAAAATATACCGTGATATAATACTAGTGAATGAAGTGTGTGGCTTATAAAGATGAAGAAAAGATGTAGTAAGATCATGTGTGTATATATATATCTAAAGAAATGCTTCTGTGACAATAATTGTGGAAGGATCGATATTTGTGTCAGGGGATTCAACCGTAAAGGCAATGGATCGTATGTGACTTTGTCTTATGCAAATATAAGATATATATGTCGTTAGTGTGATGTATATAGAGAATTGGGTGAAGTTATGGATATGTATACAGTTGAATGCAGATTTGAAGAGTAGTTGGATAAAAATCATATTGGTGATGTTTGTAAGTTCAGATTTCAGGTTGCATCATCTTAACTTGATATTTGTAAGTTTAAAGTATTTTCTTTATACCAATTTAATTTATTTATTAGATTAATAATTATACTCACACCAGAAATGGCTAACCCCTTAGTATTTGGGGGGTTAGGGAGTCCCTAGACTACCCTAAATCCCCTACTATTACAGGTTCTCAGCAGTGCAGAGGTGAGGTGTAGATTCTGTGAAGTGGAGCGCTTATTTTAAAATTTTTGTTTAAGTTTTATTATGTGAGTAGTGGAAATTTATGATTTAATTTGTATTTTATATGTATAAGCATGTATATGATGATGAAGAGTATATTGTGGAGTAGTATGTGGTGGTTGTGACCCGTACCCATCTTGTTGTGGTGTACCGGGTTCTGTGGTAGATTTACAAAGGTTTTTCTAAAAACTTTACCTCGTTTTCAAAGGAATTTATGGTTTTTAATTAATATTGGATATACCGTTATGAGTTTGGCCCCCAGAGCATTATATTATATTGCCTGTGTGATACTGCTCATTTTGGCCTGGGGAGCCCGTGATCATATTGTCTGTGTTGTGAGCTACGGAATTTTGAGCAGAATTCGTAAGCTATTTGTGTTTCGGGGTAAAATTTACAAGGGAGACTCTGCCAAAATTTTTATTGAAATATAGTTTTCTTAGTTTATGTTTAAAGTGATATAGAAATTGAAAGAAATGATTTTGGAGTAATATATATATATATATTTTGGGGCGTTACAATCTGGCTCGGCAGAACTTTTCTCCATATGTGGAGGTCGGTACCTCGGCCTCTCGGCTCAGTTAGAACGGCGGTTCGGTGTCACGTCGAGGCGTTGATTGCCGAGGTGTGGAGTTAAGCATTTTGACGAGTTCTTGTCTTGAAGCGTCGCCACCCTCCGACCAAGTAGCTCGGTTGCTTAGCCAAGCTGTTCGGTAGCTCGGCTATGCACTCCGGTGGCCGGTAGCTCGGAAGGAACGCGTGGCTAATTCTGGAGTGTTCATCACGGTGTGAATCACAAGGACGGGGTTCAGATCACGAGAAAATGTTATCTTGTCGTTTTGTGGGCGTGTCGCTATCTGAACTGTCCACTATGTTTCGACACGAATTTTGGAGCGATCTGACGGTGAATCTGGCTCGGCAGAACTTTTCTCCATATGTGGAAGTCGGTACCTCGGCACCTCGGCTCAGTTAGAACGGCGGTTCGGTGGCACGTCGAGGCGTTGATTTCTGAGGTGTGGAGTTAAGCGTTTTGACGAGTTCTTGTCTTGAACCGTCGTGACTCTCCGTTTTGGCATTTTGCCTTCTCTTAGTAGGGCCTTTAAATGCCTAAGTAAGCCCAAACGTCGCTTTGAGGTTATAAATTCTCACCCCCTTCACCCCTTGGCTCATTTCCCATTTTTACTTCCTAGTTTTTACTTTTACTCTCAGTTTGCTCTGCTAGCGGCGATTTGTGCTCTAAGGTGGTTGCGCTAGCTGTTGCGTGGGCCAGGCGATTTTCGGTGATCTAATTTCGACCGTGAACGTCACTTCAAGGCTACGTCACATCAAGGTCAGTGTATTTGCCTTATACTTTTTTAGAGATGTCAAGGGTAAACTCGGGAAGTGAGGCCTCGTCCTCGGCCGATAGTGGTGCCGAGGAGAGGAGCCAAGTGGCGAGCCGGAGAAAGGGGAAAGAGTTGGTAGGACCATCCGTGGCTGAGGAGAAGAGGAAGAAGGTAGTGGCCCGGTCTCCTGTAGTCGAGGAGATCGTGGAGACTGAGAGATTAGCCCCTGAGTCGGGCCGGTACCCTAGTGTACTGTCCGGCCACGTCAGAATTAGGCAGTACGAGGGTGATCTTCTGAAGAAGGCGATCGTTGGTAGGTCGGCAGTTTATGAGGAAAACGACCCGAGAGAGACTACCGAGGTGGACGACATTGCCACGGTATTATCTGAGAAGGACCTGCTCCGGATTAGAAAGGGATTCGCCATCCCTCCGGAGTACGAGCTGATCCTCCCCGGCCCTGGGATGCGGGCGAACTCCGAACTGTTGCCGGATACGTGTGTGTTCGACTTCGACTCTTTGAGCGTCGGCTTGCTATTCCCTCTGCATCCCTTCGTGTTAAGGGTACTTCAGTGATATTGCCTGGCACCGACCCAGTTTATGCCGAACTCCTGGCACCACGTGCTCGCCTTCTTGCTGCAGTGCCGCATTGCCAAGGTCGAACTTGACATGGTGATCCTCCGGAGCCTGTATCGAATCCACCGGATGAATAAGGCCGAGCCTCGCTACTACCTGTCACCCCGGAAAGGTGTTAGGCTCATAGAGAATACGGATTCGATAAAAGGTTGGAAGGAGAAGTTTTTTCTTTTGAAGGGACCCTTGATGCTGGACTTTCCGAAATGGTGGAAGGAGAGGTGCCGAAGTTTGCAAGGGTCGATCCGGTGCTAACTCCGGCCGAGGAGGAGGTGGCCGCGAAGCTCATTGCTCTCCCAATAATGAGCTGGAGAGAAATAACCGAGGAGGTGCTACACGGGTCGGGCCTTAGTCCGATCGACCCGAGTATGCCCCTGACATCTTGTCGCAATTTTTCTTCTCTTTAAGTTTCTTGTTCGTTTTTCTAAGTTGTTGTTTGTTTTGTTGTTCGGAACAGAAACACCGAAGATGGATTTCTTGGGGATGTTGAATGAGCGAGGCAAGGTTGCCGACGGTAGGAAGAGGAAAAGGACGGGCACGGGTCCTTCGTCCGGCCGCCCTACCAAGGCTCCCTTGGTAGTTGCCGACCTTACCCCCGCTACTCAAGCTCCCTCGTCGGTGGTGGCTGTTCCTGCCGACCAATCGGCTCCTGCTTCGTCTGCCGTGGCCGGTGAGACCTTCTCCGTCTCGGCGGTGCTGTCGCTCGAGGCCCCGCCTCGGACGACTCAGGCCGAGGAGATTCTGACCGAGCAGCACAAGAAGCTGTTCGTCCCCGACTGGCGAGTGAACAACCATGACGGCTTCCTCGGCAACTCGCAGATGTGTATGCAGGCCGTGAAGCATCTCGCGACCCCAAAGGACTGAGCTGCTCTGAAGGCGGGGACGACCGGCGATGACACCTATGAGGTCGCCCGGTCGCTTATGTCGGTAAGTCTTGATTTTCCCCTTTTTAAGAATTTCGCCTAAGTTCACAGCTGGGCTCTAACTCCTTCTAATCACAAGCCACCTGTCACTTCGGCCATCTTATTCAAGAGTTCGCCGACCAGGAGAGGGAACTGAAGGCTACCTGTGACAAGGACAGGGCAGAGAAGGCGAGGGCGGTTAGGCAGCTCGAAGCAGAGCAACGTCGCTCGGATGGCTTGGCAGTTCGAGTCGCCGACCTCGAGGCAGACTTGGAGCGAACGAAGGAGCAGCTCGCCGCGGAGGTCGCCAAAGTTGCTAAGGCTGCCAAGGAGTTAGCGGAATCTGCGATGGCCCTGGATGCGGCGAAGGCGGAGAAGGACACCGTGGCGTCAGTGATAAGGGCGGAAGTCGAAGCCGAGGCGAAGAAGCACATGGCTGGGAATATGGAGAAGTCCTACGCCAGGGCGCTCTCCTATGTCCAGGCTCGTGTCCCCAGCTTTCAGAGAGTTGGGTACCGGCTGTGGCCTGGCGGCGAGGATGAAGGCGAAGAAGTTGAAGAAGATGACGATTGGGAAGAGGAGAATGAACCTCGGGATGGGGAGGTGCCAGCCGACCCCAAGACCGCGTCGGCCGATCCTCAAACTGAGGTGACAAGGGGCGAAGGGCCATCTGGCGAGGTGCCGGTATCTGAGCTGCCGCCTCAGGTGGATCCCTGATTCTTTTGTTTTTGTAATTTTTCTTTTTGTGTAAGCCTTATAGCGGACTGGCCATCGCTTTTTTGATGTGAATGAAAAGGCTTCTTCTCGAAAATTTTGCTTTGAATTTGTTTAAGTGTCTGGCTCGGATATAGTCTTTCAATGTGATGCCCTCATCTTTCAGATCGTCAAACTTGATTCGGACACCGCAGCAGCTCGGCGTCGTGCGGAACTGTTCAAGCGGTCTCGTGAAGCTCATCTCAAGGGTGTGATCGAGCTGATCCGGAGAGTGATGTTCAATGTGGAGAAGAAGAACAGCGAGTTACTAGCCGAAGTGCATCACTTGCAGATAGCCGAGGAAGAACTCTAGGCTAAGGAAGAAGAGTTGGCCTCTGCGCTGGCCAAGCGAGACGAGCTCGCAACGAAGTTCGAGCAGTTGCAGAAGGTTACAGTCGACAAGAGCATCGAGGTGACCAATTTGCATTGCATCATATCTGATAGTGCTGAGTACCCGGGCTCGGCAAAACTCCCTCGGCTCAAGATATCAGTGAAGGACGACACTTTGAAAGATAGGATCGTCGAGCTCGAGGAGGAGGTAGCATGTCTTAAGCCTCAGCCCGTGAGGATTAACGTCCGCAGCACCTCATGTACCCGCGAGGAGTGCGAGCGAGGGATCTCTTTCTACGAGCTTGCGACTCGTCCTCCCGTCACTGGTCAGACTGCGGCCGATGCCCAAAGTGGCGTAGCAGTTTCCTCGAGCGGAGCCTCAGTCGGAGCCACCGTTAGAGTTAGTGGCGAAGAGGCATCTCGGTTCGTCGGCCTAGAGATGAGCTCGGAGGTTAAGCGACGCCGACCCCGAGTGTCTCTGAATCGGAATGTCCTCGTTCCGAAGAGGCGTTGAAAAAGTCGTTCTGGGCTTTCGAGTTTTTGTAGCCCCTTTTTGTATTAACCTTACCTTGTAAAATTATTAAGTTGTTTTAATAAAATTGAAGTTCGTCTGCTCGCTGTTGTGCCGTAATTACTTTACTTTTGAAATGAACCATAAGAACCAAAAGTTAGCTCCTTTTATTCGTTCTAGCTGTAGAATTTTCGCTCTTGATCGGGGTGTTCCGAGGTCTCTTTGCTTTTCGATAGTTAGGTTGCTCGGATTTATGGCTGTAACATCTGTTTTTTTTTAATTCCTTAATTATTTGATTTATATTATTTTAAAATATGTTTCTGAGTATATTTACCCCTATTAATTGATTTTATTAGCATTAGAATGATTAAATTGTATTTTGGGGTAAACGGGAAAATTGAAAATATAGGAGTTTTGAGATGAGTTTTCTCGGAGGAGACGAATCCGATTTGACCCGAAATTTTTCTGGGGCCTTTGTGCATTATAGGGGGTCAGTAAACTACTAGAATTTTTAGTTTGTGGCTTTTGGTTGTAAACTTCTCAAAATCGAGCTGAAATAACCTATTTCGGGTCATTTTCTTAAGTATTTGGGCCTAAAGCCCATAACCCCAAACCCAAACTTTATTAAAAACTCAAAAAATTGCAAAAATGCCATTTTCCCTATTCTTTCTCCCCCTCCTCTCCTCTGGCCGACCAGAACTGAACCCCCCCCCCCCCCCCCCCCCCTTTTTGGAAAATCAATTAGGGTTTTGAATAACCCATCTAATCTCCACCTCCAAGCTTTAATCTTTTGGGGTTTCTAGGAGAACTTTGAGTGCTCTTCCACGTGGTGGTGTCGGTTTTTCGAGAAAGTTTCATGAAGGTATGATAAATTGTATAATAGCCTATTGGATTATATGCTTTTCATTTATTTTACTAGAAATTGATGTAGGAAGATGGATAGAGCATATAGAACATGTTAGGAGTTAGAAATTGTGGTTATAATAATGAAATTGAGAAGTGGTAATTTTGGCATAAAGCCAAATTTTAGGGTATGTGAAGTTGGGTAAGAAATTTGATTCTAGTGAATTTAGAAAATGCATTTGGGGTTGTAAAATAGTGTGAGAGTATTAATATGAATTTAGGGTGATTTTTGTAGGCTTAATTCTCGATCAAATTGAATGAGGAAGAGTGTATGTATATTATGCACGCCGGGTGTTCGGTGAAATGTCCGAGCGAGATTAAGTTGAGAATTTGTTGGATTCGGAGGTGTAATTGAGTCTTAGTATTATTATTAACTCTAATTTGAGAGATTAGGACAAAAGGGATTAAAGAAATTAGAAAATAGAAAATTTTCCTATGAGAAAGCCTCCGATCACTAAGGAAATGTTTGTATTGGGACCCGAATTCGAAATCCGTCCATGTAGCTCAGCTACTTAGGTCATTTGTGATACGTGGGTGAAGACGGATTCGAATTTGGAGGTTCGTAGGTCGAGTTTTGAGTTTTAAGCTAATCGGTCCTATAATTTCCTATTTAGGTGGAAAAAGTCGAACTTCGACAGGCTACAGGGCGGACGTGGGACTTCGTTTGCTCGATCCGTCAAGTGAGTATGTTGTGTTTATGTATATTTTATGTTGTGGCCGAATTTCGTGACATTTCAATATAATTTGTAGAAGTTATGCGAAAAATTCATTTTTCCGAAAAATACAGTTTTTTAAGGGCCAAAAACGGGTTTTTGTGATATGTGGTGAAATTAACTATTTTAAGTGTATAAAACCTATATTATGGATTAATGTGACGTGCTGAAGTATAAAAATTAAATATATTAAATCGTTTATGCGTATTTTTACCCCGTGCATGTTTTGTGCATGTTTTTGGGGTATATAGGCCGATATAGGCAATCGGGTATATGCGGAGCCTAGTGTATGGGCTAGCATGCTATGGATGGATGCTATAAGGTGTAATTAGATAAAATTAGTGATTGTGATCATGTTTGGAAGATCTGTGTAATTATAGTGCCCGTTTTGTGCATGTTTTGGGGCATATAAGCCCTTATAGGTGATTTTATCTATATGAAACATGATGTATGAGCTAGTATGCTATAATTAGATATTATAAGACTTAATTAGAGGAAATAAGTGGTTTTGGGCCCCTTATGATGGGAAACCCGCATGTGTGATGTTTATTTGTAATATATATATAGATGATTATGATGTGTGATGCAATAATTGACGAAATTAAATAAGTGGGTGCATGTTTACATTTTAATTATGTTTGAAATGAATTAATGGGTAATAATATGACATGTTGGTTTATATGATAAATGACTTGGTGTATGTTTATATGGGATTTAATGAAGTAGCGAATAGCATGGTATTCATAATGGGTGATGTTATGGTAAATTAAATAACATGATGGTTTCTATGTTAAATGACATGGGGTATGCATATATACATATATGATACAACGAGATGATAATAAATATCGTGGACATCAGATGTGCATCAAACGCAAGATAAAAGGTGAGATGGCAAGTGTTAATAAAATGTGTTATTATTCTTGTGATTAAAGTCAAGGATGTGGCTATTGTTGAATTAAAAGTTGTGATGCTTTATGTTGATAAAGTAAAATGGAAAGATGCAATGAATAATGCTACTAACAGATGGCTTGTTGACCAGTACCTACAGCAATCCTGGGGGTTTGGGCTAAACCTCCTAATACCCAAGGACCGGCTTGGGGTAAGTGGACCCAAACTATGTTTGGGGTAAGTGGATTTTATCGCCCAAGCTACCGGCTTAAGGCCCGGCTTTCCCTCGATGACAGCTGTCGCGAGGAAGTACCCAGTTTATCTGGGGTAAGTGGTTTTTCCCTCTTGGCTTCGGCTGGAAGGAAGTACCCAATTTATCTGGGGTAAGTGGTTTTTCCCTCGATGACAGCCGTCGCGAGGAAGTACCCAGGTTACCTGGGGTCAGTGGCTTTTACCCTCTTGGCTTTGGCCGGGAAGAAGTACCCAAGTTCTACTTGGGGTAAGTGGTTCCCTCGCTAGTTCGGCTAGGAGGAAGACGTAGCCTCGGACGAGTAAGACTCTGTGTGAGCATCGGGCCGCGTGTTTACTGGGCTGTCGGCTTTCAGTATGTTGGGATACTGTGGCTCACTGGTCGACAAACTAATAAAATAACTAAGTGTTAATAATAAATGTGATAGTAAAGAAAGTGGATAGTGGAATGTGAATCGTGGATGAGAAAGAAAATGAGTTATGAGTTAGTGTATGAAAGGAAGTGATAAATGCAGTGCGTGGTTAATTTAAAATGATAATAATAGAAGAGACTTGTGTTCCTATGAATAATATGAAGTAATGGTATTATGTGTGTGATCATTAAAGTAAAATACAGTTGATGAGAGTTGTACCTTGGAATTGTGTCAAGGAACTACCTGCCCGCTATTTCTGTGGAAATGGTGGGAACTACCTGCCTTGGCATAATTCGTAGGGTGAGTGGATATAATAGTGGTAATGATTAATAGAAATGAGAAATAAAGTGAAGTGAAGATGATAAGTGATTGAAGTGAAATTAATAATCAAGCTATCGGCTTGAGATGTGATGTGATATTACCCAAACTGTGTGTTTGAGGTACAGTGATTATTACCCAAGCTATCGGCTATGGGATGTGATATGTGGTGGCCCCAGAATGTGTTTGGGGATTAAGTGAAAATGATAATAAGATTTATTGTTATAAGAAAAAGTAATTACTAAAGTGATATAATATGATGTGAATGAGCTATAAAACATGGTTTTGATGCAATGAGTATAAGAATTCTAACTAATGAGGTGTTAATGATGTGATGAAATGTGAGTAAATCGCATGGGCAATGAGATGTGGTAATTATGTCATGAGAAATGAAGGAATGTGGTAGTATGAGAATAGATGCATATGTTTATGATGTGATACTTTTATAACATAATAAAATAAATACCTGTTTTATGAGATTGGGTATGACAATGGTTATTAAAGAAAGTATGTTGTGATATGAGTTTGTGTACCTTGGAAGTGTGTCGGGGAACTACTCGCCTGCTATTTCCGTGGAAATGGTGGGAACTACCTGCCTCGGCACAACTTCCAGGATGAATGGGTGTGTTGATGACATAACATAAGTAAATGAAATGCATGTCTAAATAGAGTTGGAGAAATGATGTAATAACATCATGTAGTTGTATTAATGTAAATAGTAAAATGCTATTATGACGATACTTGTGGATGAATGAATATTGGGTTAGAGTAGTTAAATTGAAAAGAAATGGATGTTATGTGTATTCGTATTATACGGATGTCGAATAAGTATATATATATATATATATATATATATATATATATATATATATATATATATATATACGAGGCCGATGTGAAGTATGTGAGAAGTTATGGATAATTAAATAATTAAATGCAGGATTGGCAAAGTATGTGAATGATCACTGTATTGACGATGTGTTGTGTTCAGGATTCAGGTTGCATTAACTTAATTTGGTATTCGTAAGTTTAAATTATTTTCTTTATACTATTTTAATTTGTCGTTAGATTAATAATTATACTCACACCAGAAATGGCTAACTCCTTAGTGTTTGGGGGGTTAGGAGAGTCTGAGGACTACCCCTGATTCTCCCACTGTTGCAGGTTCTCATCAGTGCAGAGGTGAGGCGTGGATGGGTAGGATAAATTTTTATATTAAAAATTTGTACTATTTAGTTATAGGAATAGTAAAATTTATGATTTAAATTGTATTATGGATGCATAAGCAGGTATATGATGATGATGAGTATAGTGTGGGGTGGTGTGGTGTGTTTGTGACCCGTACCCATCTCGTTGCGGAGTTCCGGGCTCTGTGGTAGGTTTTACAAAAAATTTTCTAAAAATTTACTTCGTTTTCGAAGAAATTTATAGTTTTTAATTGATATTTAATAATCCGTTATGAGTTTGGCCCCCAGAGCATTATATTATATTGCCTGTATGTTTCTGCTCATTTTGGCCTGGGGAGCCCGTGAATTGATTGGATGTATTGTGAGCTACGGAATTTTGAGCAGAATTCCGTAAGCTTTTTGTGTTTCGGGGCAAAATTTACAGGGGAGACTCTGTCAAAATTTTTCCTGAAATATTACTTTCTTAGTTTATGATTAAAGTGCTATAGAAATTGATAGAATTGAATTTGGAGACTTAGTTTGCAAAAAAAAAAAAAAAATTTGGGGTGTTACAATGGCCGAGCTACGTGGCTTAATCTGGCGGTGGACCATGATCATGGTGCGAATCACGAGACAAGAGGCTCAAATTCCGAGAAAACATTAACTCGTCGTTTTGTGGAGATGTGGCGTGATCTGAGCCGTGCATCATGTTCTAGTATGAATTTTGAGATAATCCAATGGTGAAACTGGTTCAGCGGCATTTTTCTCTATATGTGGAGGTCGGTACCTTGTCCACTCGGCTCGGTAACTTGGAGTGCTTAAGGAAGCGGAGTCGAGCCAAATGTTGGACTCCGAACTCGTCGTTAGAGTTGGTTTCAACGGTTGTGGGAGCAATTCCGAATGGCGAACTACTTCTAGCTCGCTTAAGAGCGAGCTTGTGAAGCAGAGTCGAGCCAAGTGTTGGACTCCGAACTCGTCGTTAGAGTTTGTTCAACGGTTGTGGGAGCAATTCTGAATGGCGAACCACTTCTAGCTCGCTTAAGAGCGAGCTTGCGAAGCAGAGTCAAGCCAAGTGTTGGACTCCGAACTCGTCGTTAGCATTTGTTCAACGGTTGTGGGAGCAATTCCGAATGGCGAACCACTTCTAGCTCGCTTAGGAGCGATCTTGTGAAGCAGAGTCGAGCCAAGTGTTGGACTCCGAACTCGTCGTTAGAGTTTGTTCAACGGTTGTGGGAGCAATTCCGAATGGCGAACCACTTCTAGCTCTCTTAAGAGCGAGCTTGCGAAGCAGAGTCGAGCCAAGTGTTGGACTCCGAACTTGTCGTTAGGGTGAAGAGTAAAAGCAGAGAGATACAAGCAATTTTACAAGTAAAATATGAAAAAACGTTCTTTATTGACAACTAATAGTTGGCTGCTTCTAAGTTGCGAGCTGTTATTACACAGGAGAAATAAAGGGAAAAATACAAGTAAAAGGAGAGGAACGGTTCGACATCCCAGAATACTTAGAGAGGCGTTAAAGCGCTCTCTTGGTATTTCAAAAGATGGTCGGCATTCCAAGTCCTGGGGATCTCTCTGCCTTCGAGGTCTTCTAGACGATATGTCCCGGGCCGAACCACTTTGGTGATCTTGTAGGGTCCCTCCCAATTTGGAGCTAGTTTACTCTTCTGACTAGGAAAAGAGATTGCTAACTTTCTGATGACCAAGTCCCCTTCTTTGAGGTCGGTGGGACGGACTCTCTTATTGTACGACAACTCGATCCTCCTCCGATAGCTCTGTTGGCAGATTGACGCTCTTTCTTGTAGCTCGTCGATCAAGTCTAAGTTTGCCCGAAGTTCTCTGGCATTCTGTTCTTCTTCGTAGGCAACAAGGCGAGGAGAAGGTATGCCGACTTCCAATGGGATCACAGCCTCAGACCCATACGTGAGGTTGAATGGCGACTCTCCTGTAGGGGTCTGTTTCGTGGTGCAGTAGTTCCACAGCACGTTAGGGAGCTGATCGACCCATAAGCCTTTAGAGCACTTATCCAGCCTCTTCTTAATGCCGGAGAGGATCTGTCGGTTAGCATTCTCCACTTGACCATTCGACTGTGAATGGGAGACGGAGGAGAAACGTTGTTGGATGGCGAGGTCTTCACATAGAGCTCGGAAGACAGCCCCGGTAAATTGGGTTCCGTTGTCTGTTATGAGGACTCAAGGGACACCGAATTGGCAGATAATGTTCTTCCAGAAGAACTGAAGTACTTTGTTCTCGGTGGTTATGGCCAACGACTCGGCCTCTATCCACTTCGAGAAGTAGTCGATTGCCACAACTAAGAATTTGAGCTGGCCGGGAGCTGGTGGGAATGGCCCTAGTAAATCCATCCCCCACATTGCGAAAGGGATAGGAATTGATAGGGAAGTGAGTCGAGCTTGTGGGAGGCGATGGACGTTGGAGTACTTCTGACAAGAGCTGCATTGCCGAACATGCAGTTCGGCATCTTGTAGGAGAGTGGGCCAGAAATATTCATAATTCAACACCTTCCGGACTAGGGATCTGGACCCCGAATGTGCCACGCCGATGCCTTCGTGGAGCTCTTGTAGGGCGTAATCGGCTTGTTCCGGGGAGAAGCATCTCAAATAAGGCCTGCCGTCTACTTGTGTGAAGGAGCGCTTGTATAAGATGCCCTCGATAAGCGTGTACCGCTCTGCTCGGGTTCTCACTCGGCGAGCTTCTTTAAGGTCTTCGGGGAGGAGCCCATTCCTTAGGAATTCTACCAGGGGTTTCATCCAATTATCTTGAAGCAGGACAGGTAGCGACTCCATCGGGTCGGAAGTTTCATCTTCTATACTTGGCTTCAGAAGCACCTCGATCAAGACGGTCTGCTCGAGACCTTGGAGGGAAGAGGATGCTAGCTTGGAGAGGGCATTGGCTTGGGAATTCTCTTCTCGGGGGATTCGCTGGATGAGAGCTTCTTCAAATAGGGCCATGAGATTCCTGACCTTGGCTAGGTACTTAGCCATTCGGTCATCTCGTGCCTCGTACTCGCCTAGGACCTGATTTACGACCAGCTGAGAGTCGCTAAAGATCCGAAGGCACTGCGCCCCTACCTTGCGAGCCATTCTGAGGCCGGCTATGAGTGCTTCATATTCTGCTTCATTGTTAGAGGCCTTGAAGTTGATGCGGAGGGAGTATTGGAGGACGAAATTATCTGGGCCGGCTAGAATGACCCCGGCTCCGCTTCTCTCGTTACAAGAGGATCCATCTACGTAAACTGACCAGACAGGTGGTCCCTTGATTGCTTGGCTGACCTCGGGGATGGTACTCTCGACGATGAATTCAGCTAAGGCCTGAGCCTTGATTGCGGTTCGAGGCTGGTACGATATGTCGTGTTGGCTCAGCTCGATAGAACACTTCATGAGGCGACCCGAGGTCTCCGTCTTGTGGAGGACTTGCTTTAGCGGTTGGTTGGTAAGAACGACCACCGAATGGGACTAGAAATATGGGCGAAGCTTTCTTGCAGCCATGACTAAGGCATATGCCATCTTCTCTATCCTCGGGTAGCGGAGCTCGGCATCCCGAAGTACCTTGCTCACGTAATAGATGGGCTTTTGAGTCTTATCTTCTTCCCTCACGAGGACGGTGCTAAGGGTCTGCTCGGAGGTGGCTAAGTAGAGGTAGAGGGCTTCCCCGGGAACAGGTTTGCTAAGAGAGGAGGATTGACTAGGTAAGCCTTCAGCTGGTCGAATGAGTCTTGTTGTTGCTGACCCCACTCGAAGCCTTTAGCCCCCCTGAGAGCTTTGAAGAAGGGAAGACACTTCTCCCCTGACTTGGAAAGGAAGCGCCCTGTGGCTACCAGGCGACCCGTTAGCTTCTGAACCTCTTTAACATTCTTCGAGGGAGCCATGTCTAATATGGCTTTGATCTTCTCGGGGTTGGTCTCGATTCCTCTTTGACTGACCATGAAGCCTAGGAATTTCCCCGACGAGACTCCGAACGCACATTTGTTCGGATTGAGCCTCATATCGTACTTCCTGAGTACGTCGAATGCCTCCTACAGATTGGCCACATGATCGGCCCTGTGGATGCTCTTCACAAGCATATCGTCAACATATACCTCCATATTTCGGCTGATCTGTGCTTGAAAAACCTAGTTGACGAGGCGTTGATAAGTGGCACCTGCATTCTTCAAACCGAAGGGCATTACCCTGTAGCAGTAGAGGCCCTGATCGGTTACAAAGGAGGTCTTCGGGATATCCAGGGGAAACATACGTATCTGATTTTAGCCTGAGAAGGCATCCATGAAGCTGAGGAGTTCATGGCCCGAAGTGGCATCAATCAAAGTATCGATGCTTGGAAGAGGGAATGGATCTTTGGGGCATGCCTTGTTGAGGTCGGTAAAGTCGATGCAAATCCTCCAGGTCCCGTTGGACTTCTTTATCATCACTACATTCGAGAGCCATTCGGGATAATTGACCTCTTGTATGAACCAAGCCTTCAAGAGCTTGTCCACCTCCTCTTTTATAGCTTGCTGGCGCTCGGGAGCGAACTTGCGCCTCTTCTGTTGGACCGGTTTGAACCCCGGAGCGACGCTGAGGTGGTGGACTAGAAGCTCTTCGAAAATTCCAAGCATGTCTGCAGCAGACCAAGCAAAGAGGTCGCGGTTCCTACGGATGCACTGGACTATGTCGGAGCATAGGGCAGATGGGAGGGTCTTGCTAACAAAGAACTCTCGGCTCGGATCTTGCTCAGAGAAGAGTACTTCCTCCAATTCGTCCACCGGCTCGGACGTTGGTCGGACACTCTCTTAAGGTATTTCAAGTGTTTCGAGGGAGAGGACTAGACCCCCTGTTGAAGTCATATAGCACTTGCGGGCTACCTCTTGACTGCCTTTTACTTCCCCAACTCCTGCCCTGGTGGGGAATTTCATCTTGAGGTGATAAACGGAAGGGACAGCTTCGAGAGCAGCTAAGCCGGGCCAACCCAAAATGACATTATAAGCTGCAGGGACATCCATGACCATAAAGTCCATCGACTCTATTCGGGTAGGAGTTTTTCCAGTGGTTACGTCAGGGTGATCACCCCTTCAATAGTCACTGGCACTCCCGTGAACCCATGGAGTGTGTAGCCGGCGGGTTTAAGTGTGTCTCAGGATAGTCTGAGACCTTTGAAAGCGGCGAGGAAGAGGATGTTAACGGAGCTGCCATTGTCCACCAGGATCCTCTCCACTTTAAAGTTCGCCATATAGAGGTTGATGACAAGCGCGTCACAATGGGGGGTTCGGACACCCTCATGGTCTTCATCTGAGAATGTGACGGGTACTCCGAGGCCTTTAGGAGGAGGTGTGGCGCCAACCGAATTAACTTCCCTTATAAACGCTTTTCGAGAGGAGTTGGAGGAGCCCCCCATTCGGCCCCCATGAATGAGGTGGAGGACACGCTCCTCTTCAAATTCGGGCATTTCATCGCGTTCAGGATGCTTGTTAGCCCCCCGAGGCGGGGGAGGAAGATCGGCTCGGTCCTTTCTCACGAACTTGGTCAGCTGCCCCCTCTGGATGAGGGCTTCTATCTCGTTCTTCAGGGCCCGACAATCATTGGTGTCGTGGCCATGGTCCCGGTGATAGCGGCACCACTTCTTTTTGTCCCTCTTCTTACCAGGGGTATTCATTTTTGGCACAGGAGGTATCACCCCCTCCTTCTCGACTTCCATGAGAATTGTGGAAATGTTGGCGTTAAGAGGAGTGAACTTTTCAAATCTGGGAGGAGGTTGGCGCTGACCGCCATTGTCTTTCTGAAGCTTCTTGACCCCTTCTTCTTCAGTTGCCTTTCTTTTTGTCCCGGAGTTAGACCCTCCGAAGCCCGGGAGGTATTCGGCTTCTTCGGCCCGAATGTACTTCTCGCTCCTAAGAAGGAGGTCGGCAAAATTATGCGGAGGCTTCTTAGCGAGGGAGGAGCGAAGGTTAGAGTTGAGGACATTTTATTGGAAGGCAGCCGCCGCAACTGACTGGTTGAGGGAGGAGATGGATCTTACCTTTGTAGTGAACCTCCTCACGTAGTCTCTCAATTTCTCTCCCTTCTCCTGGCGGAGCTGGAGTAACGAGATGCTGGTCTTCTCCGTGCGTCTGCTACTCACAAAATGAGTGATGAAGAGGGTCTCAAACTGTTCGAAGGAGAATATGGAGGACGGGGCGAGGTGGGAGTACCATTCTCGAGCCGAACCTTTAAGAGTGGCGGGGAAGGTCTTGCACAGCAAGGCATCAGAAGCTTGGTAGATTAGCATGAGGGTTTAAAGCTTTCGATGTGGTCCACGGGGTCTGACTCCCCCGAGTAAGTTTCGAACTGCAGGGGTTTGAAACCTCTTGGGATAGGAGCCTCCATGATGGTTCGGGAGAAGGGAGGTCTGCTCGGGCGGATGGTTCTTCCTCTTAACTCCTCATCCTTGTCTATTCGGCCGATGCGCTTCTCCATCTCGTGGAGACGGCAGTAGAGAGCATCGTCCCTCCGACGGTAGTCAAACGAGCCCCTGTACTCGTCTTCATAGGAAGGGGAGCGGGGACTACGGCGACGGTAACCCTGGGAGCGGCGAGGACTAGGAATATGATGTTGGTCGTTAGAAACCGGAGGAGGAGTTATGGACCGATGGTGAGGACTTTGGACCCGTGGGGGAGTAGGAACCCTTTGGGTATTATTGTTGTTGGGTCGGAGGTTGAGAGCTTGCAACACCGTTGCTTCGAATTGCTGGAACTCGGCACGGGTGATGGGTGCCTCATCGTTCCTCGGATGTTGCCGACCGGCAGGGGAATAGGATCTTTTCCTGTGATGCTTGGGAGACTCTCTCCGCCCTCTTCGGGTAGGGGACCTTCTGTAGTCTCGGCGGTGAGGAGATCGCACATCCGGACGTTGTTGGCGGGAGGCTCCCTCTCGAGCCCGCTTTTCATCCAGATGGCGGTGAAGATCCTCATCCTTCTGCTGATTGAGGATGGTATTGCGAAGGTCGGAAGCTCGGGGATTGTGGGAGGCCATGGAATCCGTAGAGGCATTGTGTATTGAGATGCGGTCATGATGGAGAGGTTGTTTCTGTGGGTTGGGACGCGAGGCCCCAGCACCGGCATTTTGAGGACCGGGGGGACCCTTAGGAGGTTGCTAATTCTGAAGAGGAGGCTGGTCCTGCTGGAGAGGCTCCTCAGTTTTTAGAGGAAGTTGCCCCTGCTGCTAAGCGGGTTGGATGGGGACTTCTTGTTGCTGATCAATAGGGTTGGGTCCATAGTTGGACCCTCTGAATCTTACTTTCCTGGGAGGCATGGCTGGAGAAGATCTGACTAGCAGGAAGAGGGGAGGCTGCTATTCGTTTGATACCCACGGACGGCGCCAATCTGTTACCGCTAAATTTGGTGTGGGGGTAAACAGATAGTATTTGTTGATTCTTGGAAAACTTGAATAGCAAACCTGAAACCTGTTCCGCCGGAGTTTGACTGTTGACTCCCGCCGTTCACCTGCAAAAAGTGCGAGACACCGGGGTTGATTCCGGCGACGCACCCTCCAACGCTCAAGTCAGTAATCAGGAATGATTATGAAAGAGCGTAAATTGGCAAAAGATTGATTACCTCTTAATGGTGGTGGATGGGGGGTATTTATAGTCGCCTTTGGGATCAGATTAGGAATGTAATCCCTGTGATCAGATTAGGAATGTAATCCCTAATTCCCAGTGAAAGGATAGATGTGAATCAGGACCGTTGATTAGTATTAATCAGGAACCCTAATTCTACCCTGCTGGACTGGGTTTGCTGCGGGTTGAAACCCGCACCCAGTTGAGACAGATCCATTTATGGGTTATTGGGCTTTGAATAAAGATCCAGTTCCCATTTCAGACCGTCAGTAGGTGGAATTACCATTTTACCCCTAGGCTTTGAGATACGTGCCCGATTTGGACGATCCCGATTTAACCCCATTTTTAGCCATATCACTGCCTATTCCAAGGAATTCTCCAATCCGTGTACCAAACGCCCCATAAATTTCACAGTAAAAGAATGCACTCACTGAAATAAAATATATTAGGGGGAGTTAGTCACAAGCAATTTTGAAAACGTGGGATGACTTTATGTCAAGGTGATTTCAAAGACAAATCATGGTGATTTCACAATACATGTGACTTTTATTGTAACTTTTAAAATACAATCCTGGTATGAGTTAGAAAACAACCAATATAAAATATAAGATAATTTATTTTAGTTGTTTTATTACAATAGAAATATGAACGCTAACATGTTTACAATTTTATCATGATTTGAGAATTAAATGGTTAAAGATATGATGTTAAAGTAAAAAAAATTGAATTCATTTATAGCTGGATTTTAAAGTCAAGGCAAATGTGATTTCAATAAAATCACCATGTTCTTAAAGTCATATTTGACTAACACCCAACTTTAAAAGCTCACTTTGTAATCTAGTCCCACTAACACCTAGCTTTAAAAACACGGTGATTTGCAAGGTGTGGTTTCAAAATCCTCTTTGACTAACACCAACTCAGACATTAATGGTTGAAGACTCTATTTGACATTTGCTTTTGGAGAGTCCAAAAGTAGTTTTTATTAAATATTAGGTGTTTGACGATTAAAAAAAAAAATCTTATTTGGGTGAAAGAGATTTTCAAAACCTTACTTAAATATATATAAAAAAAAACTAAAATCCCTCCACATCATATTTAGGCTTTTGACTTAAATATATATAAAAAAAAACTAAAATCCCACCACAACACTTATTTATCAAAAATCAATTTTGTTATCTGACACAAACATGAGAGCTCCTCACCAAACCTCAACCCACCGACCCTCTTCTTCCCATCTCAACCTTAGGGCCAGACGAGAACTCTCCCCACCAATGACCAAGCGCGGCAGGGAGGAAGGTGAAGGGCACCACCCACACAAGCGTGAAAGAGAACAGAGGCGTTGGAATAGCATAGTTCGAGAGCATCCTAGGGAGTCTCCTTCCAGAGAGAGGAGGGAGCGAGATGACGATGATAGAGGTAGACTTCCACGTCACGCTCATCGCCGTGAAGAGGAGAGTCGACAGAGGGAATCAAGGAACAACACCCTAGCTATCCATTCACATCCAAACGACAAAGGGGGTAGCAAGAAGCGGCGCTCGTACGCCAAAGTCACCCGAGGCAAATCCCAAGACGACGACGAGCATAGAGCGCGTCGTCGTTCCCCATCACCAGTGAAAGAACTCCGTCCTACTAGAGAAGATGCCGAAGGAGAATGGCTGCTGGTCAAGCCTAAATGATTAGGAAGCCTAAAAAGAGTCACAATTTCTCGGAAAACTCGAGAATCGATGGCCGCCAGAATTATCACAAGTGTGCAAGACCTGGCCATTCGATCAGCAAGTGCAAATTCGACTGGTTCTGTTATGTGTGTAGGAGCTCCGGACACATCTCCACTGCCTTCCCTAAGCGCCAGAACAACTCCTTCTCCAATTCGAAGGCTCCAAAGCTCGGGATTCCGACTGTATCGGAGGGAAGTAAAACTCAAGAGAGTGTGGCTGGAGATAGACGCGTTATCCAGGCATCGATCTCTCCGACACCATTAATGGTGGACTTCGAAAGGTGGTTTAATGGCAGAATTTTGATTAAAGCACAGTCGGGGCTCCATTCGGCCACCGATGTCTCCGAATTGCTACAAGCAGTGTTGATTACCTCGCCGACTCCAACTTGGGAGATTCAAGAGATTGCGTCCAACACATTCTACGTGCATTGCAGCGACGAGGTACTAGCTCAAGAGACGAACAGAGTCAAGGGGTTAGAGGGTAAAAACACCCATGGTTTAGAATTTTTCGTCACATTCAAGTGGTGGTCACGAGATTTCGGTGCATTGAAGGCGGAAAACTTCCCACCGGTGTGGATAAGACTTTACAACCTCCCTTTCCATTGTTGGATACGATCGGGGTTTCAAAACTTCATTCGACAGTTCGGCATGCTCATCGACATTGATAGGCAGACTTTAATTCATTCAGCTCGTAAATTCGCGAGAATTAAAGTTGGGGTTGCTAATAAGTCGGATATCCCGTCCAAGATAATCACCGAATTTGAAAAATCTATCAATGAAGTTAGAGTCATAGTCGAAGTCCAAAAAAATGTGTCGTTTCGGGATTTAGCAATGGCAGACAAAGGGAAAATCAACGGTGGACATGAAGCGCGAGAGGTAGACGATGATCCATATCCTTCAGATGCGAGGAATATTAATCTGATCCATCCATCAAGCGGAGGTGCCAAGGCGGAATCTCTACCGTCTATTATCGAGCTCCAAGTTCAAAAGTCTAGTACGTTACTGAAGATGCAATCTCCTTCGTCCAAGCCACCTAACCCCTCTGTCGACATACTCAAAACCCCAAAAGGGTACAGCTGGACTAGGGCCCCACTTCAGCCACATCACTCAGCGAGTGACAGTAAGTCCTACAGTAGGAGAAATGCAGAGACTGTAGGTGAAGGGACTTCACGCGGCGATGGGACGTTACGTGGAGATGAGACTCTTTGTACAAAAGAAGCAAAAAAATGGGGAATCCTTAGATAGGGGACAAACGTGGGGCTCGATACAAGCAACGCAATGGGCTTGATTGATGAAGCATGGATGCAGTTCACCAACTCTGAGATTGAGAGCTCTGTCAAAGCAGCAGTTTGTGCTCTGATCCAGTCCAAAGGGCAATTTTTACATGGGCCTAAGCCCATGGGCCAGGAGGAGTTTACAGCTAATGTCGAGAGTAATCGAGAGTAATCCAATAGAAGTTATCACTCCTATTAGCAATCATATGATAAGTCCCCAACCCAATCAGCAAAAACACTTTCACAAATTACAATTATCTTCAGACCCAGAGTCAGGCGCTGATATTATTGGGGCGTTGACGGAGTTCGAGAGGACAATTTCATCTCAAAAACGGAAACAGATTGTGATGACAAAGATGTTAGAGGTAGTGTGGGAAGCACATCCACCAAGAAGTTTACAGAATATTGGAGGAAAGGAAAAAGACCGATGGTCAGCACGGGAATTCAGGACCAGGGCAAAGACGGGTGGCCTCATAGGGGGAACAAAGCGCCGGAGGAAGAAACGACAGGATAAGGTACCTCTACTGTTAATTGTTCTGTTCTCAATTCTTTAACTGATGGGTCCCTCATTTACTTTGCTGGTCAGTATGGTCTAGCCATGGGTTCCACTAGGGCTGAACAATTAGAAAATGTAGCTATCATTAGAGAGGATACTAGAATAGCTATTAACTAAACTGGGGGTTCATTAACGGTTTACATATTTTGGAATGTTAGAGGGATGCGGCAAAAATTTAAAAAAAAGAGCGATAGGTGTCACTCTTAGCAAAATTCGTCCTTACATCTGTGGGTTTCAAGAAACTAGAATAGAGTTCCCAACTGAGGAGGATTTCACTTCCCTTAGAGGTATGGTAGGCTTTCACTGGAGATTTAAACCGGCGATGGGTTATTCAGGAGGAATAGCTGTGGGGGCAAATTCTATATTATTCGAGATTATTGATGATTTCATCGGAGCGTTTACGGTCTCGATTAGAATTAGAAGAAGAAGTGATGATTGCATCCAGACTATTTCATATGTTTATGGACCATATGACAGTAGACTTCGCAAAGAGCTGTGGATGGAACTAAGATACATCAGGAACAAATGGGGAGGGACTTGGATGATAGGAGGAGATTTTAACATCACTAGATTCCAGGATGAGTATAAGGGTAGGGGTCATAATCGCTCCAATCAAGACTCCTTCAACGAGACTATAGACGATTTAGAGCTATTGGAACTAGAGATGACTGATAGAAAATTTACATGGTCGAATATGTAGTGCAATCCTGCAATGGCCAAGCTTGATAGAGTGCTCGTGTCGAATGAGTGGGAGGATGCACATCCATTAGCAAAGGTCAAAATCGCATTGCGATACACTTCAGACCATCTATCGCTGGTGATCGATTGTACGCAAGACGGGAGTAAGAAGCACTTCTGTTTTAAATTTGAGAAAGCGTGGACCATCTGTGAGGATACCTGACAAGTTATTGCCGACTCGTGGGGTGCCTGTACCTCTCAGTCTTCAGCCGTCGGAATTTGGGTCGAGAAGACAAGGCGACTATGTAGGAGATTAAAAGGGTGGGCCAGACAAAAAATGAGCGACATTCACCTTAGAAGAGAGACGTTAGGTAACAGAATTTCCATTTTGGAAACCTTTCAAGAGGAAAGAGATCTGCTGGAGGATGAGAAAGATGAGCTTGCTAATAAAAGACTAGAGATCTAGCAGATTGGGAAGATGGAGGAATTGTACTGGCAACAAAGATCGAGGATACAATGGCTTAGAGAAGGAGATGCAAACACAAGATATTTTCACAAGGTGGCTAATGGAAGAAAAAGAAAAAAACCACATCACGGGAATCTCAGTTAACGAGACTTAGACTGAAAATGAAGGGCGCATCAAAGAGCATCTCGATAGACATTTTCATGAACTTTTAGGGCGTAATACATCTGGTAGATGCGCGCTGGTACCGGATATGTGGAGCTCCTCCAGAATAGAAGGTAGCGAGGGTATCGAAACGAGATTCTCAGACATAGAGGTCTTCGATGCAATTAAGAATCTAGGCCAGGACAAGGCCCCAGGGCCAAACGGACTTCCGATTTTCTTCTACAAAACATACTAGCAAATCATCAAAGAAGACCTAATGAACATTTTCCATGAGCTATACGACGGCATGGCAAATTTGGACAGGATAAACTACGCAACAATTATACTGGTGCCTAAGAAAAGCGAGGTTATCTCACATGAAGTGTAACACCCCGAATTTCAAATAAGGGTAAATTCGAGATTCCACAGGATCTTTACTTCACTTCGTACAATTTTACAAGGAAAATTTAAAACTTTTTCACTAATACATCAGAGTTCAATTACAACTTGGTTTTACACAGCGGAAGAATGAAATTTACAATAAAACATTTACAACATCTTTGAAATAAAACAGCATCAGCATATCCACTTTATAGCTCCATGAATGGTCCTTTACCTGCATGTCAATCTGTGGGCACGTCAGTCACTTTCAACTGACGAAATGTTATACACGGCTATCCTCTCTATGCCGGGAATAGTATAACGATCTCATACTTTAACAAACCATAAAAAGATTGAATGAACAAGTAAAGTGTCAAAAGTGATTTTTCTAAACATAAGTGTATGTCATGCCTTAATGCCTAATGCACACAATTCTACACTAGGATGACACTAATGCACACTTGTTCAGATTCTATGCATCCCATACTACATAGGTCTGAGGGCAAGCGCCTACGTACTCCACATTAAAGGGTTCGATCCCTCGCCATGAGACTACCCAGTAATAAAACAAGTTTTAGAGTTATTCCACAGATACGGATCTCAGCCTCCCTGGCTAGCCTCCCTAGCTATAATAACAGATCCCAACCTCCCTGGCTATTATATCGTGAGAATAATCCCGTAAATGCCCTTCCAGCCCCGGTATATACATATTCTTTGGAGTATGGTAAACATCCGTCGACTACCCTAAGTCCCGGATAAAATACAGTCCATCTCCTATGGGACAACCACAGTCCACCAACTGGGTCTATAGCCACGGAGATCCACCGCCGACTATATAGAAGCACTCATTTACGTTTGCACAAGTTTATCACATCTTCACTTAAGTGCCTAATTATTTTTAGTTCAAGACATGAATATGTTATCACCCTAGAATCAGTTTTACCTCATACCGGATTTATTCACAAAATACGAGATCGCCCGACGGCATTATCTCAAAATCATATCAATTCTTTCTTTCAAAATTACCGGTAACCGAAGTCTTACTAATTCTTAATCATAATCTTTCATGTACAAGAAACATGGGTACACATACCCTTTAGTAATCATGTCTTAAACTTAAAATAATTTCTTCTTTCAACTTAATCACAAGTAATCATAGTCTCATCATTATTCATTATCTAGTCATCCCTTCACATTCTTTATAAGCAAAGGAATAATTTCTTTTAAGAACACAATTCTATTACATGAGATTTCATAATAAAATCAAGCCATTATAATGTCTCACTTTACTTAGAATATTCTTCGAACAAATAAGAGTAAAATTCTCTTCAAGAAAATCACTTCACAAAAGTAATACTTTACATTTCTTCTTAAAACATATAAACCTTGTAGTAAATATGAAGACTACATTATACAATGCACAAGTAGCCGAACAACTAGTTTGCTACAGTTTGCTTGGGTACATAGGCCAAATATTTTCGAAAGTGGACCAGTTATGGACTAACTTTGGTAAATATTTTCAAAAGTGGACCAGTCGGGTAAATATTTTCCACGGTGGATCAGTTTCGGAAATTATTTTCTTTTTACCCTTTTCATTATCATGTCTTCACTTAGATATTTCCATGTCTCTAGCCATCCACAATTTGATCTATATCTCATTTGGCATCAATCATAATTCTCTTTTAGTCCATTCATGAATCAACAACAATAGCAATTTCATTTGCAAATTTTAAACTCATGAAGTCTCTCCAATTAATCAAATACAAATAATTCACAACTTAATCAATGTTCTATTCATAATTCACTTATTCTCAATTCTTTCCAACAAGAATTCTATTCATGCATTCATCTAATTTAAACTCATTAACAATTTGAGTACACATAGAAATCTAGAATTTCACATTCATCATAATTGCATAATCTCAACAAGAGAAACTAATTCTCACATCAAAGTCTTTAAAAAAATTCATATTCTTAAAAATAATTAACTTAAGAACAAAATTTCATTCTATCTTCAAATATCTCTTTTACTTCTCAAATATACTTGAAAAATTCTACAACTATTTTTACTATATTCTATTTCATTTTATAAGAGTATTAGAATTTTTCCCCAAATTTAATTTGCATTTAAACTCATTAAGAAGTCTCAACAATCTTCCTACAAATTATACATTTCAACATTTACAATCATGCGTACTAGTATGGTTTGTGACAGTAATTCATTTTATTATTTTTAACTATCGTGATGGAAAATTGTTCTCTTAGTCATAACAATATTTCTACCATTCATAAACACAATATATTTATCCCATCACATTTTACTTTATTTATCAAAATTAGCATGTTTGTACTACAATATAAAAATCAACCACTAACACAATATTAATCTTTCTTTCTTATTCATTAATCAACATGACCCTAGAACATAAAACAATATTTTTCAACAAATTTCCCATACAAAAGAATACATTTTTAACATGCATAACATTTTACAAGCATTTTAACATGATCTATGGTATTAGCTCTTTAGTCAAAATTCCTATTATTTGTTTAATCATAACAATATTGTTTTCATTCATTGCATGTAACACTAACATGAAATTTTAGCTACATATCAAAACAAAAGCTCATATCTTGTCACTAGCATGCATAGTTCTAAATTAGAAAGCATGAGAACCCACCTTTTGTTTGAAGGTTGAAAACTACAAATGAATGGCTCCTTCTTGCTCCTAGCAACTCCTAGTAATGGCTCCTCCTCCTAGCAAGCTCCCTTCCCCTAGCAATGGCTTCCTCTAGCAATTCCTCCAAAAGGACCCTCACTCTCTTTCTTTTATTCTTCTCTTTCTCTTATTTATTTTATTTTTGGTGTGAAAAAGAATGAGAAATGGGTTGCTATTTATAGGACAATGCTAGGGACTATATTGCAAAATCTCCCACCTAATAACTTCTCATTTTAATTCTCTTTTTAATTCTCACCTCTTCATATTTTTAACTCCTAAAACTCTCAACCTCTCATCTCCCCACTCTCCATGAACTTAACCACTCCATTAATCCCCTCTCCTAGCCCACAAAATGGTCCAAATACATTTGTGTGTGCATGCATACATGCACAAACAAATATGAACACATTTCTATAACTCAAAAATGTGTACTAATATTGTAACTTGTCATGTATAACTTAATTTGTGATTTTAATAATGGGCTTGCTACATGGGCTCATTTCTAATTAATTAGTTTGATTATCTAGTGGGCTTGCTACATGGGCTCATTTTATTCAACTAATTTAATTATCCTAGTGGGCTCTCTTTTTAATTAGTCTATTGGGCTAGAATTTAACTTTAAGTCCATGGATCAAAAGAAAGGCTAAATAAAACTAATGCATGCTAAAAATAGTAAAATGAGAGTAGCAAAATGAGAATAAAAATTTGCACGTGCACCATACGTGCAAAAAATTGAAAAATGCATTTTAATAATAAAAATATAGTTGGGGTGTTACAACACTCCCTCCTTAGAATAGTTCCGTCCCCGGAACTACACTTAGGAGCGAGAAACTACTAAGAGAAAAAAAAAAGAGTCTACAAAAGAAAACTTAGTCGAAGAGTTCGGGATGGTCCTTCCGCATCTTTTCCTCTGATTCCCAGGTTGCTTCTTCAACAAGTTGGTTTCTCCAAATGACCTTTACCATGGGTATCGTCTTGTTTCTCCAAATGAACTTTGATGTACTATTGAAAAAGTTTTAAATTTTCCTTGTAAAATTGTATGAAGTGAAGTAAAGATCCTGTAAATCTCGAATTTATCCTTATTTGAAATTCGGGGTGTTACAAATGGTATCAGAGCCGACTTTCGACACCGAGTGTGGGTAAGAGTGGGTGAGATGTATGCCTGAGAGGGAGCGGGGTTGTGGCCAGGACACCCGGTAAATCCACGGGGGTGGGCTAGGGGTCTGGACAACACGCAGAATCAGGGTACGCCCGGTAAATCCACGGGGGTGGGCTAGGGTACTCCACTCCACATCGGCTAGAAAGTTGATCCTGCACTAGGTTGTGCATGCCCCGTGCTCAGCGAGGACGCTGATTTCTGAAGGGGGGGTGTGTGTAACACCCCGGTAATTTCCAAAGAGTATAGAAATATAATATACTACTTGATAAAGTATATATATATGTTGGTATTAGTATAAATATATATATATGCTGGTATTAGTAGTTGGCTGTTGTGAATATGCATGGTGCAGATATGCATGATGGAATTAATGGGTTAAATATAATGAAATGTATTAAATGGGAGGGGCCCACAAGGTATGAAGCATTTGGCTGTTTCATTTGGCCGTTTGACTTCGGTCAGCTGGCTTTGACGTGGCACTCCATAGTGTGCACGGGATTTGTATAAGTAGGAGAGATTGAGATAATAGATCTCATATCGGTAAGAATATAAAAATAATTTGAGTATAAATACAAATGCCTATGATCAAGAGTCACCAATTCGGTTAACCACCTTTTGAGAGGCAGCCTGTGGTGGGCAGTTGTACTACATAGTATCTAATTTGTCTTATAAATTGTATAAAATTGTCCGGACTCGGGGCAGGGGCGTTACATGAAGATCTCAAATTAATTAGTCTGCTGAATGGGTCGTTCAAAATTATCACGAAGGTCTTAGCACAAAGATTGGCTCCGCATCTTAACGAGGTCATCGCACCATTGCAAAGCAGGTTCATAAGCGGAAGGGATATCGTGGATAGCAATGCATCCGCCCATGAAATAGTCTTCAGAGGCAACAGAGCAAAAGCGGGCGGATTCCTCCTTAAACTAGATTTCCAGAAGGCTTACGATTCCGTACACTGGGACTGCCTGGACGAGGCTCTAGACCTAAAAGGTTTTGGCACAAAATAGAGGTTATGGATGAAATGTGCATTCGAGGCAGAAAATCATCCATCCAAGTCAACGGATGGCAAGGAAAAGAGATTAGATGCGAAAGAGGGTTGCGGCAAGGGGATCCACTATCCTCCCTTCTTTTTGCAATAGTGGCAGATGGGCTGGCAGAAATGATAAGAAGAGCTCAGGAAAACAACACCATCAAAGGTATTCAGATTAAGGGAATTGCACAGCCAATGTCGATTCTACAATATGCAGATGACACAATTCTTTTCGGAAGAGCTAGCCTAAAAGAAGTGGTGGCCATTAAGGCGGTTTTGGTTTGCTTCCAAGGGTGGTCCGGACTGAAGGTGAACTTAAATAAGACTAGCATAATCCCCATCTCCGACCAACTGTCCATGCCAGTTACTAAGATTATGGAGATTTTAGATTACAAGAAGAGCGAATACCCAATTAAATACCTGGGCACGCCAATAAGGCCCAGAGCTCTATTAAAGGAGGATTGGAATTTCCTTATCGAAAAGATTGCAAAGAAACTAGCAGGATGGCAGAGTCGGTTCCTCTCCCTCGAAGGAAGGATCAGATTATTAAATTCGGTTCTTAGTGCGATCCTGCTATATCTGATGTCCATTTACGAACTGTCTAAGTGGGTTGTCAACAGGATTGACAAACTTAGAAGAAGATTCTTATGGAAAGGAACGGATGAGGGCAACAAAGGTTTCCACCTGGTAAAATGGGGAAGAGTCTGTAAGAGAAGGGAATGCGAGGGACTGGGTATCACGAACCTACATGACATGAATAAAGCGTTGCTCAGCAAGTGGTGGTGGAAGATAACAAACAAGCACAAAGGATGGTGGAGCTACTCTTTCGATCTATTCCGTAAGAGAAGAAAATATCGATGTGGAGGCAGAAGTCCGTCAACCAAAGTTTCTTTTCTCTGGAAGGGTATTGCGAAGCATGGAGAGATTTTCTACACCAACACTATATGCAGAGTTGGAAATGGAAAAAACACCAGATTCTGGAAAGAAAAATGGTGTGGTAAAACCACTCTTCAAAACCAATTCCTACAAGCCGCGGAGGCGACGCAAAATATAGACCTCTCAGTTGCAAATGTTCGGAAGAATGGCAAACTAAATTTTTTAGTATCCCACAACATCAATCTGGAGAATATAGCTCAATTCAAAGATCTGAACAAGCTGATCCTAGAAGAAGGGGGACATGCAAATAGCTTAGAAGACGAAAGATGGTGGGATAGGGACGGTTCAAAAGTGTTCTCAGTTTCATCTATGTATAAATGGATCAACGACGGAGGAATAAGATGTAAAGAACAATCCGTTATATGGGGGGCTCACGTGCCCTTCAAAGTCAAAGTTTTCTGTTTGTTAGCTCACAAAGACGCGATTCTATCGAAAGTAAATCTCAGGAAGAGAAACATGCATATCAATGTTATTTGTGGGATGTGTCTAACTGCGGAAGAGGATGTGAACCACATCCTCTTTCTATGTCTTAAAGCTCGACTAACTTGGGAGGTAGTATGTAGGGGTTTTGGGTGTAATCTTGTCCCTAACTCAACCACTGACATTTGAGGGACTTTTAGAGAAGTTCACATTAGACTAGAGGATAAAAATGCATGAGATATAGCAATAGCAGCATCAATGTGGAACCTTTGGCTAGAACGAAATGATTTTATTTTCCGCAACAGTACTTATAGATTCCCTATCTCAATGCATAAAATCTTTCTTTTGATTCATGATTGGGCAGGAGCTGAGGAGATGGCAAAGAGGATGAGGACCAACGAAGGAGAATAGCCAAGGAGGAGAGCATAGAGAGGGGGTCCTCTCAAGTAGACTAGGGGCGCCCTGGCCGGTATACTGCCGATGTTGTTGCTGTCTGGGTTTCGTTATTTTATTTCATGTCTACTTTGGTGTCTGTCGCTTTTGTTAGTTGTACTTCTGATTAGTAGGTGTATCGGTTAAGTTGTTTATTATACTGCTTTGTTTTCTTGATGATCATTAATGAAACGATGACTACGATCATCTTTTATTTAAAAAATAAAAAAAAAGACATCAATTTTGTAATTGTTGTCAGCAGACCCTCCTGATTGATGAAAAACACTTTCAGTTTATTGCATTTTTAACCTCACAGTTGGCTCACAGATTTGCCAAACAGAACCTAAGGCTATAATAATTAAGTCAAGCACAGAAAATTAAGATTGAGATAATTAGTTAAGTTTAACTTAATTAGGATGATTGAAAAGAAAGGAAGAAGCTATTATCTATCTATTTATTTATATAACTAATCAAATAGACTTTTAGTGTATACGTACAAACTGCATACCGATGAAAAGATGAAAACACTTTCAACTAATACTCCTAACATATCCTAATATTAGTGAGAGGTTTATTTATTTCTATATTTGTTCGTGCAAGTCTTTTTAAGAAGAGGAAAGAGGAAAGAGAACAAAATGGTGAGATTGAGTTTCTTCTATATTCTCTACTTTTTAGTTTACTTTAATAATATTTTGTTTATTACTATAATTATTAGTGTACTAGTAATTTACACGTACAATGCACATCTTTATAAATGTATATTTTTTAAAGTAAGAATTTCAACGTTGCCTGGCATCGAACCTAAGACATTCTTTATATTAGTTATACACGTGCATTGCACGTGTTTATTTATTTAATGCACGTGTTTGTTTGATTACATAACCCCAACCCTCCCTTTAAAATATTACTAGTAATTTGCACGTGCAATGCACGTCTTAATAAATATAGTTTTTTAAAATAAAAATTTAGACATAATCTGGATTTGAACTTAGAACTTCCTTTATAATAGTTATACACGTGTATTGCACGGGTTGATAGATTGACAAAACATTTACAAATGACACTAAGGTCTTCTCCCATTATAATATTAAATTAGAAATAGAAGTATTTCTTAGTTTTTAAAAATAGTGGGGTATATGCTAATTTTCACATTTTAAATGGGGGCATTTGCTAAAATATCCTTTTTTAGGAGCTGCACGTGCATCACACGAGTATGTTT
This sequence comes from Hemerocallis citrina, assembly GCA_017893485.1. Lineage (NCBI taxonomy): Eukaryota > Viridiplantae > Streptophyta > Magnoliopsida > Asparagales > Asphodelaceae > Hemerocallis > Hemerocallis citrina. Next base: position 319,377,449 of record CM030359.1, read on the forward strand.
GGTAGATTTAGTTTGCTATATATTGCACGTGTTTACTCAGTTACAAAATTAGGATTTGTTTGTTTACAATCCCAACTCTCCCATTAAAATAGTAGAGATAGATAGATTATGGATAGATATTAGTAGGGGTTTATTTAGTTCTATATTTATTAGCATAGATATTTTGGATTTATAATTCTGAATTGTCAAATATTAAGATAGGGTACTATAAATTGAAGACACTTATTATTTTTTGGGTTCATAAAACAATATTACGAATTAAATGTGCTTATTATTTCTATTTTCTTATCTTGTAAGGGTCCAAAAAATGAGGCATATGCATTATTGAATGTGCGAGTATACTAGTTAGAACCAAGTCATAACAGTCGATACAATATATCCTGCTAAAGTTATTTTGGTCAAGAATTTTTGTTATTTTTTCCTGTTTTAAAACCTAAAAGGAGAATAAAAGTTGGAGATTAAAATTAATATATAAAAAACTAAATATAAGTAAGTTGATAAATATTAAATAATTAATAATAATATAATTAATCAAAACCACTTAAATTCTCTTTCTTTATCCCCGTTCTCTATTTCTCTTAACCACTATCCCGCACCTCCCAATGGGATGTAAAATGAACAGGACGGTCCGTCGTCCGTCGTCCATCGTCCATCGTCCATCGTCCGTCTGAGTCCGGCTCGAGAAATGATCCGACCGTGAACCGTCCGAACTATTATACGAACTGAATTCAAACAAATTATTAGATCTGATTCTTTACCGAGCTCGAGCCGGTAAAAAATTATTGTACGCTCACCACCCACATCACACTTCATCCTCTCGCCTCGCATCCCCTCACGTTGTTCGTCTCTCAAACCTTTCAATTCCAATGTCTACTTTGATACATCCCATGCTCTCATTTTTTAAAAGAATTCAATTGAAATTTTGTCTGTGTTCATTTTGTAGCAATTTTATATTAGAGAGCTTGAGATTCAAGCGGCGGCGTCACTCTCATATTCTACCTATTTTGGAGTGTCAAGTTCAGGAGTATCAGGTTCGTCTAATTTTAGTTATTTCAAGATTACAGTTTCTTATATGAAGACATAATATTTATCTGTTTTGTCTACGTGCTTTAACTAATTGTATTATATGGTGCTTAAAATTGACGTATGAATTACTGATGGAGACAACGGAGGTGTCCGTGCGAGCGACGGAGCGGATAAACAGTATACAAGTAAGAGACTGAGAGAGAAAATTAACTCAAATTGGCACGAGAAATTAACTTGGACGAGGTCACCCGATCAGTAGGATTAGATTTCGTTGTATTTTTGTTTGTTGGTTGGGGTGTATGAGTTCCAAGACCCAGTATGTTGGGATCTGAACTTCATAAGCCTTATTTTTTGTTGTATGTTTTGTTAAATTCTTTTTAATGAAACGCGGGGTATTCAACCCACCGTTTAACGATTAAAAAAAACTAATTGTATTATAAGCGCGGTGATTGTTTTTTTTTTTTTTTTGACTACAACAACGTTGAGTGTTATCTCAGTCTACAAAATTACATATATTAAGTTATATCTCAATCTCAAAACTTTATACATAATAAAAACAAATAACGCACAATTATCTGTTTCCTCTACACAATTTGAGTTACATCTCGGTCAAATAAACATTACAATATGCCACACATTGGTTGTAGTCAAATAACTCGGTTTTATAACTCAGCTGTGTATTGGTTCGGTTCACGTTCCTGACGTGATGTGCAGTTCAATTACATCTTGCACTAAACTGTCGATTTTATACATTGTGGTAGAGGGTTTCCATAGGGCAAAGGTCTCTTTACATGTGGTTACATTATAGTTTATAGATTGTGCACTTATTTCAAATATTCTTATGTTTGCAGAACTGAAGGAGAGAGAGTTATTACTTTAAATGTTCTTTTTAGTGTTAACATTTTTTGTATTATGGCATACACCAATTTCTATTGATCCAATTTAGTAAGCTAAATATATTTCAGCTCTTCTTTTATATGATAATTAATTTCATCCTACAGTTATTGATGATTTCCCCCTTCTGAATTCCTTGCTTCTTATATCAGTACTTTAACTATAAATTGTAGATGTATATCTTTGACCGAGAATGTGTATTCTGGCTAAAACTCACCGAGTTTTTCTTTTGATTGTTATTGAATTTTTTGATAAAGGAATTGAGGGCTATAGGCAAGGTGCTTATTAATTTAAATTATTATATACGTGTTTCTCTTTCAATGTCTTGAGTTTTGTTCTATAGTAGAATTGCTTGATGTATTTATAGTGCAACATGATTGTAGTTAACTAAGATAAGGCATAAGGTTTATGGAATACTTTCGTATACAAATAGTTTTTGTATATGTGTTTATTGTTTATTAAGTTAGTATGAGATTTACATGTTAGTGTTCTCATGATTTGAATCAAACTCAGGTTACCAACAAGTATATTTTCTTTAATAGTTGCTTCTCAGCTTAATAAAATCTTATGAATTTGAAAAAAAACAATTCGTATTAAATGGGCATTGGATATTCTAATATCCCTAGCAATAACAGCATATGGCTGAGTACTGTTCTTTTTTTGGCCTCTCATAAGAGGTTAGATTTACAGTAAGAGTCTCTTTTTAAAGTGTTCTTTTTATATAAAAATAATCTCTTATAAAAACCTCTTATAAGAGATTTATGTTCTTTTTTCACCTCTTATAAGAGCCTATATTACCCCCAAAGTAAAAAAATAGTGAGATGAAAGACAAGAAAAGATAAGTTCAAATTACTAATATATAAACTAGTTTAATGGCAAGTTAAATTCACAAATCAGTGTAAATCATCAATTATAATTCCGGAACCGAGATAGAGAAGTAGAAATACAGGAAAACAAAACATATATCTCCTGATTATACATAAGTGGCACGCTAGTGTAGCTGTGCACTAAAGAGAAACTAGTTTGGAGTGAAGGCAAAGTATTTTAGTAAAAAAATATTGTATTAATTGTTCTAAATTGCAATCACTAACCTCTGTTGCTTGGATTATATGTCAGGGTATGTGTGCAACAACAATAGAGTTACTGGATGACAAACTTGCTGACTGCAAAACCTACCAATCTCAGATTTTGGCATAAATACCATTCTCACAGATGTTCCTTATCATCAGATAAATCGTAGTCATTTTATTAATCTAATAATTTCATTATTGGCTACCTGAATATTTGAACCATTTGTAATACATTATAATAACAATGCCAATGTTGGATTACAGTGGGAACTTTGAGATAAAATATATAAGAGAAAGCCAAAGATGAATTCAGTATCAGTTTCTTTTGTGTACACTAAACCACCAAAAGTTCTGCTCCAACTTTTTAATTGAAATTAGTAACAATTATAATATAAACTTTGGGGTAATATAGACTTTTTAAGTGATGAAAGGCTTATAAGAATTTGAAAGAGGCTACTAGAAGCTTTTTAGGCTTATAAGCGATTTTGAGAGAAATTGCTTATAAGAGGTAAAAAAAGAACGCTAAAAAAACTCTTGTAAGAGGTGGACCACCTCTTACAAGAGGTAAATCGCTTATAAGAGGAGAAAAAGAACACTATCTTAGTCTCGGAGTTCTTCATCCATATGTACTTACGCCTTTTAAAGTTTCATTATTGAATGTTGGGAAATTAACCTTCGAAGCCGAATTAGGTTAAATTTACATTTATTGAAGGGTATCGTATGGGTCATGGATCAGCCATTCAGGAAGAGTATCGTGTTTCAACACTGGAAACAGTTCTTCAATTCTCCTTTTATTTATTTATCTATTTAGCAATGTGAGTTATGTTTCTTCTTTTTGTTAGGATTACAACAACACAGTTGTGGTAGTGTGAATTTGTGAATTCTCCTTTTTTTTAAGATGGTAATTTTGACGAATTATTGTGATTTAATTAGATAGTGATACATATGACCCTCTTAGGGAACTTCAAAATCTCCTAATCTTTATAAGATTTTTATAAATAATGGATCATAAAATATATGTGCTTCAAAAAAAAAATTAATTGATAACGTACACTTTTTATATGAAATGGCTCAGGACAAAAAAAAACTCGAACAAATTAACTCTAAGAGCAAAAATGAAATATGTTATCTGAAAGAGGTAAATATGATATATTGGAGAACACGATTAGAATAAAATGATAATGAATATATGTATATGAAAATACTAGTTGGAAGCTTAAAATGTAAAATAACCATATACACTTGAAGATTTGGTTAGAAATTTATCTTAAATAGGTAAATATGATGTATCATTGAACATTGAAAAAAAATCATAGAGTGACATACATAGGCTAAGCGAAAAATAATATTAAACTCATAAAACGGTAAAATGGAATGTATGGCTATGTAAAGAATAATTAGTTTAAAAATAAAAATGATTAAAAAGTTAATTGGGCCATGCAAATTTTGAACCTACAAACATTCACATTATTTATTTATTTTTTTTGAGGTAAAAGGTGGAATAATGCCACCCTGTTTCATTAATAAGAAATTAATAAAACACCCCGGTGTACCGGGGGGATACAAAAGGACAATACAGGAAATAAAGTACGGTGCAGGAAATAAAACATAATCCCCCAACAAAACCCTGGGGGGTGGGTCTAATCCTCCATACATCAAAACAACAAAAGTATAGTAGGCAAAATACAAATTAGCGGAGGCTGCAGGTGGTGAGGTTCTGATAGGTATGGGTGGCGCCAACCACTCAGTCCAGTGTCGGCCCAAACTCAACTTTCTTGTCATCAAAATCCTCCACCTGGAAGACTCTGGCGATCCTCCCTCTCGCTCCTGTGGCAGCAGCTGTAGTCCAAAAAGAAATAAGATACATGATGTGAGTAAGGTTACCAGAGATACTATTACATGAAGCACGGAAATAAAAATTATTTCTGTCTAGCCATAACACCCATGTAGTTGCTGCAATGGCAATGTACCACACATCCTTCATTTCATGGCGAGCCTTTGCGAATTTGGGGCCAACCCACAAATCCTCATATTCGCTGGGATAGTCACTTGTTCCTAGAGCTCGTAATACCTCTACCATAGTCGCCTTACTCCTTAGACAGTAGATAAAAGGTGGTTCAAATTCTTCGTATGCATGTTGCAGAATCCACAGTCGGTCGCAATCTGGGGTTATCTTTTGGCCAGGTTCTCTCTGGTGAGAATTGCGTTATTGAGCCCTAGCCACAAGAATACTTTGACTTTAAGTGGTGCTTTCGCCTTCCATAATACCTGTGCCCAACTGGATCTGCATCCCCGATAGTGAATTCGATGGTACAGGGAACTGACCGTGAATGCTCCCTTGGGTTCGAGTCCCCATCACATCTGGTTTGGACCTTGGGTGCACCTCGTCCCGGTCCGCATGATGTGTGCTTGCAATTCGAGCAGTTGCTGATGTAATCTTGGGGTAAGAGCTCCTCGAAACGACGGCTTCCAACTTCCCCTCTTCCAAGTCTCAGCCACAGATATATTGGGTCGATTCGTTTTGTCATACAGCTCGGGAAAAGTTTTCTTCAAAGTATGTGCACCACACCATTTGTCCCACCAAAATCTGGTGGACCGTCCATTACCGATAGTTGACGTAACCGCTGAATTGAACGACCAGCTTGCTTTGGTAATTCCTTTTCAGAATCGCGAAACTCTTGACCCTACTCGGAAGCCCAGGTTTCTCGTGCCTTTTCCACGCAGTTATGGTTGAATGAAATCCTGCCATCCTTCCCCGATGTGGTGAAAAACCTTCCACCACCATTTTCCCAGAAGGGCAAAATTCATGTCTCTAAGGTCGATGATGCCAAGCCCTCCATGCTTCTTCTTCATGCAAGCAATATTCCATTTGATCAGGTGGTAACCTCCCCTATTCGAATCTGTCCCTTTCCAAAGGAATCTTTTTCGGATTCGGTCAATCCTTTGGATAACCCACCTAGGAAGCTCAAAAAAAGACATGTAGTAGATGGGCAGATTAGATAGTATTGAGTTGATGAGTACGACTCTTCCTCTTAGCGAAAGTGATTTTTCTTTCCAGCCAGATAGTCTGTCCTTCACCCTGTCAATTATAGGCAGCCAATTCGACTTAGTGAGTTTCCCTGGTCTGAGTGGAAGCCCTAAGTATTTGATTGGAAACTTATTCCTCATACAGTTTTGTAATACCCCTAAATTCTTACAATATATATATATATATATGCATTTGACATTACTATTATCATTTTTTCATGCACTACACTACTAATTTTATGTTAGTATAGTTATATTTTTTAAAGAAACTAGTATGTTTTCTTTTAAAAAGCCCAATATGTTTTTTTTTCTTTTAAAAAGAGTCCAATACTTTCTTTTTAGGCCCAATCCAATTGTATTTAGGACTTAAATGCAATTTCATAAAGTATAAGGGGTTATGTGCAAAAAGTAAGGGACACCTAAGCACTTCTATACCCTTCCACACACCTCTCCATCTCTCTTTTTCCTTCTTTCTGCAGAAACAACCAGCAGACAATAGCAGTAGCATCAGTTTTTGTCTTCTCTTTTTCTATATATATACACATATGTATAATACTCTACCATTACTACTCACTACTATTACTATTTCCTCTCTTTTTCCTTGCTGCCGACAGCAGCTGCAGCCCCCTTTTCCCTTTTTTTTTTTCTATTTAATTACCCCCTTCAACTTCTCTACTACTACTACTCACTATTGCTACTACTTAACTACTCCACTTTCCTTCTCTCTTTTCCTTCTTTACTGCCAGCAGCAAAGAAGCAGCAGCAGCCTTCTTTCCTTCTTTTTTTTTTTTTTTCCTGTATATTTACTCCTACTTGCTACTATTTCAACTACTACTACTTACTACTACTTCACTACTTCTTCAACAACCACCACTTCTACTACTATCATTTCTACTACTTAGCTACTACTACTACTATACTACTATTGAAACAAGAAGACAAGGAAGAATCAAGGAGCGAGGAGGAGAAGATAGCAACTTGAAGCTTACAAACAAAAGAAAGTGGGTATTCTCCATTCCTTTTGTGTTCAATTACGAATTTAATGATTGATGCTTGCTAGAAATTGTAGTAAAGTGTTTACTTGTGTGAATTTTATATGCCTAAATATATTAGTGAATAAATAAAGATTTGTTCTTTGTGTTGAGAATGATAGTATAAGTGTAAAGATGTGATTTTGTGATGTTGTAGTGTAAATTGTCTAACTAAATTTTCATGTTTTGATGCTTATAGTTGAAATGATTAGTAAGTTAGTATCTTGATTAGTAACTTTACATTGATAGTAAGCTACTAGCATTGTACTAATAATATTAGTAAGCTTAGTTGAAATGATTAGTATAAGTTAGTAAGTTAATATGTTAGTAAGGTAGTGAATTAATAGAATAGCATGCTAGAATGCCATGATAGTGAGAAGTTAGAAAGTTAGAAATGTAGACTTGGCCCCGTAGTAACCCAATTGCTAACCAATTGTTTATGGTTAGTAAATATACATTGTTAATAAACTACTAGTTTTGTGTTAGTAAGCTACTAATGAGTTAGTAAGCTTAGTTATAATGTAGTATAAAAGATTACTCCTCGAATGATTAAATTGATGTGAATGCATGAAACTACACACTTGTAGTAATATGCTTAGTAGTTGTAGTTGCATGCTTAGCTAATTAGAAACTCATGGTAAAGATTAAGTAGATTGTAGTAAAGAACTATTGGTTGCATAGAAGAGATTGTAGACATAAATACGGTGATTGATGGAATACCGTATGCTTGTGTATGCGGGTATGCATACTTGGATATTTACATATGGTAATGTTTAGTGTACATTGAGTGCACTAGTGTCGTGCATGTTGGGCCAACTTCTTAGCATGATTAGAAGCTAAGTTGGACCCAATTAAATCTAGATGAGACTTGGTATTTGTTGCCTTAAGTGCACCATTATTGATACGCATATGGTGATATTTAGCGCGCCAAGTGCCCTTTATCCTACATATAAGTAAATGCATTTAAGTGCATTAGTTTTATAACAAGTAACTAAACCAACTACTCTTAGTTTAATCCATACTCGAGTTAGATAATTAACTTTTGGATCCAGGTTTAAATCACCTAGTAACCCACTATCATTGAATAAGAAACTAAGTAGTATTTATTAAAGTAAGGATAAATGAAATAGGAGGGAAAGGACAACAATGATGATGGAATCACGTGACCAATAAAATAAGGACAGACACTAGTTGGGGGTGTACTCACCTGTCAAGGGGATACGTGCGGCGTCGTCTCGTCTGGGACACGTGCGGCGTGATCTCGACTGTTAATTCCTGAGATTTAGTGATAGAGATATCGAAATCTAGGGGAATGGACCCCTATGAGTACGTTATGTTCTAAGTCATCCATATGAATAATGAGCTAGAGTGTAACTCTTAGTCTCTGGCGGAGTAGGGAAAAGCCCTGCCGATTCGCCCTAGGTTCGGATAACTTATGGTAGAGTCCGGGTGTGGAGAAGGACCACCGATTCCGACAGGATTGCAGCGGAGCTGAATGATCACCAGCCTGTCGGGAGTGGAGAGAGACCACCGGCCGGGCAGAGTGGAGAGAGACCACCGATTCCGATAGATCGGAGTGATCACCGACTTTCGGGAGTGGAGAGAGACCACCGATCTGATGCAGTAGACGGAATAGACCGTATTTACTGCAGCTCTACCAGTCACTAAATAAATGTCAGGAACAGGAAGGAGTACAAGAGTAGGATGCATGGCGAGGGATTGAACCCTACCATTTGAAGAATACGAACTCGATTTGGGGAGTATGTAGTATGGGATGCATACGTTTCCAAATCAAGTCTGCATTAGATTAAGAGCATGGTGTGCATATGAATTGTGCATTAGAATCTATATCATGACATACACCGACACTCGTGATTTGACTTTCACATTTTTCTTTTGCATCAAATATTGATTGTTGAGGATTTTGGAGATTGTGGCTTTTATCCGCGTTGCGTCAGTTGTATTCAACTGACGTGCCCACAGTTTGCTAATGCAGGATCGCTGATCGTGAAGCAGGGGACTCGAGCTGCGGAAAGCATCCAAGTGGAAGTTATAGTTTTCTTGCGCAATGTAAGTTTCTAATTTCCTGTAATTTTTCTGTGTTGTGTACTCATTGAAGTAAAGATCCTGGGTAAGTATCACGAGCTCCCAGTGTGTGGAACTCGGGGCGCTACAAAGTGGTATCAGAGCTAAACTTCAAGTTGTAGTACCAACACAACAGGAAATTAGACTTGGATGCCCCAGTTAGAGTCAAGTTTAGTTTGGATAATAGGATGGTCGTGATTCATATTGTTGTATGTCCAACCTATGTTTACGATCTCCCTATGTCCGGAACTAACTCCTGTGTATGTTTTCTTATTTTTGAAGAATGTCGGAAAGAAACGAAGGTGGCAGTAACGGACGAACCGAGGGTGAAGGTAGAGTCTATCAACAAAACAGAGGTAGCAACAACATGAGAACTGAAGGTGAAGGCAGTGGAGTGAATCCCGCCAATCTCAATACCGAAGCAGAAATTGCTCAGGTATATCAAATAATGGGAACTTTTATGGGGGCCAGTCGAAGTTTCGCACCACCACCAGGAGCCCAAGAAAGGAATGCAGGCGATGTCATTACTAACCACGTCAAGATGGTGGAGTCTTTAAAGAGAATGAAACCACCAGTATTTGAAGGCCAAGCAGATTCAACAGCAGCCGATGATTGGATTCGTCAGGTGGAGATTGTGTTTAACGTACTTAAGACCCCAGAAGAGAGCAAAGTTACATTGGCGACTATCCTTTTGGAAAAAGACGCAGGAGTGTGGTGGCAATCAGTCAAACGAGACATGGGCAATGGACCAATTGCATGGGAAGACTTTTTAGAAGAATTCAGGCAACACTACTTCCCCCTGGATGTCCAAGAAGAAAAAGCTATGGAGTTCATCAATTTGAAGCAAGGCAGTATGACAGTTCGAGAATATGAAATCAAGTTTATGCAAGAGATGGTGCAGGACGAGGTAAAGAAGGCAAAGAGGTTTGAGCAAAGATTGAGGCCTGGATTGAGATCGAGAATGGTGCCTTTATGCATTCGAAAGTTTGATAAGCAAGTTCGACGAGCCGCAGTAACAGAGATGGATGTAAACCAAAACAAGCAGCCGCAAGAAAAGAACGAGAATCAGAACAAAGGGAAACGATCTATTCCAGCCACAGATTTCATGAAGCAAGGCCCAAACCAGAAGTTCCAGAAGCCTAACACCAGTACAGAAGCCGTCAAGCCAATAAAGTGTTTCCTTTGTAAAGAGCAGGGACATGTTAAATCCCAATGCCCAAGGAATAAGATTCAGGATAGTGAACGAACATGTTTCAATTGTGGAAAGGTTGGGCACGTAAGGCCAAAATGCCCACAACTGCAAAGGAACAACAGTGGTCTAGAACAAAAGAATAATGATCAAGGGAAGAAGCCATTCCGTCAGGAACGTACTTTCACACTGACTGAAGTGGATGCTGAGAAGGAAGATGTGGGTCATCACGGGCACTGAAGGGTGTAATATAATTTGTTGTGCTGCTAAAAATGATATGTTTTAGTTGTGACTAGAAGTATGAAGGTTTCTATATATACATATGTACTTGGATGATGAGTGTTAAATTAAATATGATGCTTTGTTTTGAAATGGGTATGTTATAATGTTTTCTGGGTGTCAGATCCTCTTCACTAGTATAGTTCCGTGGACGGAACTATTCTAAGGGGGGAGTGATGTAATACCCCTAAATTCTTACAATATATATATATATATATATATGCATTTGACATTACTATTATCATTTTTTCATGCACTACACTACTAATTTTATGTTAGTATAGTTATATTTTTTAAAGAAACTAGTATGTTTTCTTTTAAAAAGCCCAATATGTTTTTTTTTCTTTTAAAAAGAGTCCAATACTTTCTTTTTAGGCCCAATCCAATTGTATTTAGGACTTAAATGCAATTTCATAAAGTATAAGGGGTTATGTGCAAAAAGTAAGGGACACCTAAGCACTTCTATACCCTTCCACACACCTCTCCATCTCTCTTTTTCCTTCTTTCTGCAGAAACAGCCAGCAGACAACAGCAGTAGCATCAGTTTTTGTCTTCTCTTTTTCTATATATATACACATATGTATAATACTCTACCATTACTACTCACTACTATTACTATTTCCTCTCTTTTTCCTTGCTGCCGACAGCAGCTGCAGCCCCTTTTTCCCTTTTTTTTTTCTATTTAATTACCCCCTTCAACTTCTCTACTACTACTACTCACTATTGCTACTACTTAACTACTCCACTTTCCTTCTCTCTTTTCCTTCTTTACTGCCAGCAGCAAAGAAGCAGCATCAGCCTTCTTTCCTTCTTTTTTTTTTTTTCCTGTATATTTACTCCTACTTGCTACTATTTCAACTACTACTACTTACTACTACTTCACTACTTCTTCAACAACCACCACTTCTACTACTATCATTTCTACTACTTAGCTACTACTACTACTATACTACTATTGAAACAAGAAGACAAGGAAGAATCAAGGAGCAAGGAGGAGAAGATAGCAACTTGAAGCTTACAAACAAAAGAAAGTGGGTATTCTCCATTCCTTTTGTGTTCAATTACGAATTTAATGATTGATGCTTGCTAGAAATTATAGTAAAGTGTTTACTTGTGTGAATTTTATATGCCTAAATATATTAGTGAATAAATAAAGATTTGTTCTTTGTGTTGAGAATGATAGTATAAGTGTAAAGATGTGATTTTGTGATGTTGTAGTGTAAATTGTCTAACTAAATTTTCATGTTTTGATGCTTATAGTTGAAATGATTAGTAAGTTAGTATCTTGATTAGTAACTTTACATTGATAGTAAGCTACTAGCATTGTACTAATAATATTAGTAAGCTTAGTTGAAATGATTAGTATAAGTTAGTAAGTTAATATGTTAGTAAGGTAGTGAATTAATAGAATAGCATGCTAGAATGCCATGATAGTGAGAAGTTAGAAAGTTAGAAATGTAGACTTGGCCCCGTAGTAACCCAATTGCTAACCAATTGTTTATGGTTAGTAAATATACATTGTTAATAAACTACTAGTTTTGTGTTAGTAAGCTACTAATGAGTTAGTAAGCTTAGTTATAATGTAGTATAAAAGATTACTCCTCGAATGATTAAATTGATGTGAATGCATGAAACTACACACTTGTAGTAATATGCTTAGTAGTTGTAGTTGCATGCTTAGCTAATTAGAAACTCATGGTAAAGATTAAGTAGATTGTAGTAAAGAACTATTGGTTGCATAGAAGAGATTGTAGACATAAATACGGTGATTGATGGAATACCGTATGCTTGTGTATGCGGGTATGCATACTTGGATATTTACATATGGTAATGTTTAGTGTACATTGAGTGCACTAGTGTCGTGCATGTTGGGCCAACTTCTTAGCATGATTAGAAGCTAAGTTGGACCCAATTAAATCTAGATGAGACTTGGTATTTGTTGCCTTAAGTGCACCATTATTGATACGCATATGGTGATATTTAGCGCGCCAAGTGCCCTTTATCCTACATATAAGTAAATGCATTTAAGTGCATTAGTTTTATAACAAGTAACTAAACCAACTACTCTTAGTTTAATCCATACTCGAGTTAGATAATTAACTTTTGGATCCAGGTTTAAATCACCTAGTAACCCACTATCATTGAATAAGAAACTAAGTAGTATTTATTAAAGTAAGGATAAATGAAATAGGAGGGAAAGGACAACAATGATGATGGAATCACGTGACCAATAAAATAAGGACAGACACTAGTTGGGGGTGTACTCACCTGTCAAGGGGATACGTGCGGCGTCGTCTCGTCTGGGACACGTGCGGCGTGATCTCGACTGTTAATTCCTGAGATTTAGTGATAGAGATATCGAAATCTAGGGGAATGGACCCCTATGAGTACGTTATGTTCTAAGTCATCCATATGAATAATGAGCTAGAGTGTAACTCTTAGTCTCTGGCGGAGTAGGGAAAAGCCCTGCCGATTCGCCCTAGGTTCGGATAACTTATGGTAGAGTCCGGGTGTGGAGAAGGACCACCGATTCCGACAGGATTGCAGCGGAGCTGAATGATCACCAGCCTGTCGGGAGTGGAGAGAGACCACCGGCCGGGCAGAGTGGAGAGAGACCACCGATTCCGATAGATCGGAGTGATCACCGACTTTCGGGAGTGGAGAGAGACCACCGATCTGATGCAGTAGACGGAATAGACCGTATTTACTGCAGCTCTACCAGTCACTAAATAAATGTCAGGAACAGGAAGGAGTACAAGAGTAGGATGCATGGCGAGGGATTGAACCCTACCATTTGAAGAATACGAACTCGATTTGGGGAGTATGTAGTATGGGATGCATACGTTTCCAAATCAAGTTTGCATTAGATTAAGAGCATGGTGTGCATATGAATTGTGCATTAGAATCTATATCATGACATACACCGACACTCGTGATTTGACTTTCACATTTTTCTTTTGCATCAAATATTGATTGTTGAGGATTTTGGAGATTGTGGCTTTTATCCGCGTTGCGTCAGTTGTATTCAACTGACGTGCCCACAGTTTGCTAATGCAGGATCGCTGATCGTGAAGCAGGGGACTCGAGCTGCGGAAAGCATCCAAGTGGAAGTTATAGTTTTCTTGCGCAATGTAAGTTTCTAATTTCCTGTAATTTTTCTGTGTTGTGTACTCATTGAAGTAAAGATCCTGGGTAAGTGTCACGAGCTCCCAGTGTGTGGAACTCGGGGCGCTACAAGTTTAATATGGTGGCATGTTCTCGTGCTTCTTCATCGGAGAGTGTAATGGAAATCAGTGCACTTTTGTAGAAATTTATCCTGAGACCTGACCAAGCTTCAAAACAGTAGAGGGCTCCTTTAAAGCGAACAGTTTCTGATCTGGTCCCATTTCCAAAGAGTAGGGTGTCATCAGCATACTGGAGAATCGTGCATCCTTGATTGGAGTTGCTGCTGGCCACGGGCATAATCCAACACTTTTTTCGGCAATTTTCTAACATTCCCCTTAGCACATCTGCGACGATCGTGAATAGAAGTGGATAACGGATCCCCTTGCCGGAGTCCTTTCTTGCACGGAAATGGCGGGCCTGGCCTCCCATTCACCGATATTGCCGTTTTACTAGTGAGTAAACACGGTTTGATCCATCTAACCCATTTTCCCCGAATCCTCTCCCTCTGAGAGCTTCCAGCAAATACTCCCAATCGACAGAGTCGTATGCCTTCTCAAAATCCACTTTTAGAAGGAAGTTCATAGAGTTGCTCTTGTGGCAGTGGTGGATAACTTGTTCAGCCGTAGCCACACAATCTAGAATACATCTGCCCTTAATGAAGCCTGTCTGGGTTTTGCTAATTATACTATCCATTATACTCCCTAGGCGGATGGCCAGGACCTTTGTGACAATCTTCATCGAGCAGTTTATGAGGCTAATTGGTCTAAAACCTTCCACGCGCTTAGACTTCTCCTGTTTGGGTATGAGGACCACTTCCGCAAATTTGAACATGCCCAATCTGAGACTGTTATGAAAAAATTCATCCATCAGTGCCATAATGTCCCCTTTAATCTCTTTCCAGAACACTTGGAAAAACATCATTGGAAAGCCGTCCGACCCAGGAGACTTGTCAGCTCCCATTTGATTGATGGCATTTTTTACTTCCATTTTCGAAAAAGGTGCCTCCAAAGAGGGGAAAATTTGCGTTGATTCGCTCTGGTATTCCTGCCAGTAGTCCTCCCTCAGTGGGATCTTGAAATCATTCTTCCTTTCGAAGAGGCCCTTGTAGTAATTTTGAAAGGTTGTGGAGATCGCATTTTCATCTTGCAAAGTTTCCGTATCCGTCTGAATTGAGAAGACGAAATTGGATCTACGTCTTGCGCTTGCCACTCGGTGGAAGTAGGCCGTATTCGCGTCTCTCTCTTTGAGCCACGAAATTCTTGATCTTTGTTGCCACTTGATCTCTTCCAACTTATAGAGATTGGCGACATTTTCTCGGAGCTCTAGTAGCTTGCTTCTTTCTTCCTGTGACAGGACTCTCGTTTCTTCCACCCTTTCAAGCTCATCAATTCCTTCCAGAAAGGAATCTTTTGCGTACCAGATGGTCGAGAATCTAGATCGATTCCATCTACGCAGCCTCTTTCTTAACCTACAGATTCTGTCACACCATCGGGATGCGGCGTCCCTGCCAGCAGTTGAGAGTGCCCAATTCTCCATTACCATATGATGAAATCCCTGAATTTCTAGCCAGATCTTCTCAAATCTGAATTTTTATGGCCTCTGAGCTCCACGTACCCCCATATCTAGTAGGATCGGGGTATGATCTAATGTGGGTCTAGGAGTTGACCTAGCTGTAGCTAGTGGAAATTTAGCTTCCCACTCCATCGATACTAATATCCTGTCCAACTTGACCATAACCGGAGCCGCTTGCATATTAGACCAAGTGAATAGTCTATCATTGATTGGGATATCGATCAGCTCTAGTTCCGTTATCACTCTATTGAACTCCTCTCAGTGTCTGTCGCTAGAGCCTCTTCCCATGTGCTCGAAAGCAAATCAAGTGATGTTGAAATCCCCCCCAACAATCCAAGCTCCCGACCACCGCTGCCGAATATTGACAAGTTCTTGCCAAACATTCACATTATTAACACAACACTCTAACCAATTGAACTAATAAGACAACTATTAATATAGTGAAATTATATTACAAAATATTATATTTTACTTTTTAACATTGTAAATACTTCAAAAAATATGGAATCCGATAAAATTGGAGGACCAAGGCAGTTGCCTATGCTACTTGGGCCCGGATCCGCCCTTATAAAAGCAATGCAAAATATTTATATATTGTATTGATGAAAAAATAAATGCAAAATATTTATATATTGGATTGATGAAAAAATAAATGGTAAGTCTTGTGACTTTCAAGGAGTATAATAAGTTCCGAGATATTTCACACCAATCTGCACCACCTTTAGAATTGTCTACCTCCATCTAGCTTGGTGTGAAATGCAACAAAACTCTAGATCACATGTGTCAAACTCTAAATTTAACTTCAATATTAAATTTTTTGGGCTTTTAGCATATGAAAAGGCAAACTTAAACTCACCGTGAGTCAAAACAATGACAAACGTCTCGAATAAATAAAAATAGACGATACCAACAGTTGTGTCATAACCTATTTATTACATTTCAAACCTGAACAGTTGAATAGCTTGACACCGTAATATCTTTTATGTCATTTACCCATTTAGAGGTTAAAGTTTAAATCCTGGTCATGAGCCAAAACAACGATAAACAATGAAAACATAAACGGCCAGAATTAGTGTTAGAACCCACCAGTTACATTCAAACCTCACATGTCGACAATCTCTTTCTAACCAATGGCAAAGTAATATTATTTTAGTGAATCACACATCAAACAATCAAACTTCAAACCGTGGTGAGCCAAAATAACGATAAACGTGCAAAATAAATAAAAAAAAAAGAATTTGCTAAACTAGTGTCAGAACACACTGGTTGCATTTCAAACCTTACCTGTTGACAACCTCTTACTGACCAATAGTCTCACACTGTATTATCTTTCTCGTAATTTACTCTTAGGGGACGTTTGGTAGGGGGGATTATTTTTTGTTACCTGAAAATCTTAACTTGAGAATTCAATTTTTCATGTTTGGTATGTTAGCTTTTAAATTCAGATTGCCAGGAAACTAAAATTCCTGAAATTTTTTTTTTGCACAATTCCCACAAAATTTTTCCATGAGGGGTGGGAATCTTAGATTCCCAAGTACTTGGAAAAATGTTACTTCTTTAAAATTACAATTTTGCCCCTAAAATAAAAAACCCTAAACCTGGCTCTTCATATTTCCGATCAACCCCCCCTCTTCTTCGGCGCCCCTTCGTCCTCCCTGACCTCTGGCGACCCTCTCCTCGACGCCCAGCTCAATCCTCTCCTTTTCAAGTTCTTTTCAAGGTAATTTTAATGTTTTTTAGTAAGCATCTCAATCATCTCCTTTTCTTGCAGCTTCTAGAAAAAAACGGTGGTGTAATTTTGACGACAGCCATAGTACTCCGATAAACGAGGAAGAAGTGAGATCATCCGCTGCTTAATTATGTGCTCTTTTACAGAAGAGTGAAGGGCGAGGCAATCAACGGACTTCAGTCTTACATATATCAAAATCACAATTTACGTCGAAGATGAATTTGTTTTTACTCAGTATCATCTTCTCTCATGCTTCAACCTTCAGTATCATCTTCTCTCATGCTTCAACCTTGAAGGAGATATTGCGTATTTGAAAACAAAAGGCAGACTGTAGGAATGTATTATCAAATATAATTTCTAGATGAGTCTTGTATCTGAGAGCTGTTAGGATAAAAATATTTATGTTTTCGGCCTTGTATGTATATACATAGCAATTTGTAGTACTTGGGGGATTTTGAGATGAATATTGAAGTAATCTCAGGCAAAGAAAAACCTCAAACCTAATACTAGCATGTTTATTTAGCTGTTGAATTTGTGAAAGATATTTTAGTCGATGTTTTCTTGATAGCCATTCTTTCCGATCAAGATAATTTGTTGCTTTGGGCTCTTTGCTTTCGCACATATATTGTACGTGCTATTTTTATTGGTTCGTGGGTTCGTTGATTCGGAGTATTTATTCCGTTATTTTTGGTATTCGTTTTCACCGTCTAACAGGCAAATATATTGTCCATTTTCAATTTTAAGTCATGTTACCAATTAAAATTGTTTGTATTTTGTGACCCAGATTTGCATCATTTTTTTTACTTAGGTATTTCATCAAATAGTTTGTTTTGTTATTTGAGGATGAGAGATGTATTTTGGACAATAAGATTAAGATTCCCAAGAAATATGCAGCTCAACCAAATATAGGAAATTAAGTTTCCAACTAACATTTCTAGAGATGTTTAAGACCTACCAAACATGTTTTATGATTCATATATAGGAATCATAAATTCCAGGAATCATAAATCCTCATAAATCTCAGGATTTATGATTCCTGGGAACCAAAAAAAAAATCTTGTACCAAACGGCCCCTTAGAGTAATGTTACATCCACTGTTGAAATATAATAATTGTATATTCTGTTTCCTAATCTATAGGAAACTGATTCCCCAAATCTCTCATTTTCCTAATCTTCTCTCAATCTCCCTTCTTCTTCTCCAAGAATGTAATTCTTATATATAGATGTATACAGTAGAGAAATAATAATAAGAACAATAATTAATTTCCCCCAAATTTACTTTTCAATATGGTATCAAAGCCTAACCAGATCTAGGCTAACTGAAGAAGAAGAAGAAGAGATGGAGGTGATCAGATCTGACTTCTCCAAATCTGCTTCTCCATTGTATTCTAGTCTTTTGGCCCTCACATTGTGTGTATAAGAATATTCGGACTCGCAAGACGATTGGTTATGAGGTTAAACACGGGAAGCTCTATTATTTGGATTTAGAATCTGAAAGTTCAAGTAAGTTGACTCAAGCTTTAAGTGTGGAAGGATCCGAAGATGAGAAGAAGAAATAAGATATTTGGCTATGGCAACGACGTCTTAGGCATGTTTCTTTTGGTTATTTGAAGAAATTATTTCCAAGTTTATTTTTTAAGTTGAATATTTCTGCCTTTCGGTGTGATGTGTGTGAACTTGCGAAAGGTCACCGTGTCTTTTTTCCTCCAAGTCCAAGTAGAAGCTCTCTTCCATTTATGATTATTCATTCTGATGTTTGGGGTCCATCCAAACCACTACACTTGGAGGAGCTAAATGGTTTATGACATTTATTGATGATTGTACTCGTATAACCTGAATTTGTTTGATGAAGTCGAAAAGTGAAGTTAGTGGATTGTTTCAGAAATTTCAAAAGCATGTTATGATTCAGTATAAATCACAGATTTAAGTTCTTAAGAGTGAAAATGGCAGAGAGTACCTAAGTTTGAATCTACAACAATATTTGGTGGAACACGGCATTGTCCACCAGACTACATTCTCATATACACCTCAACAGATTGGGGTTGCAGAAAGAAAAAATAGACACTTGCTCGAGGTGGTCCGTGCTTCTCTTATCCATGAAAATGTGCCACTCATTTATTAGGGAGAAGCCCTTGCTTCTGCTGCATACTTAATCAACCGAGTTCCCTCTAGTATCATAAACTTTCTCACACATTTTCAAGCATTAACTGAAGCTGCGAATACACCAAAAGTCGTCAACTTGCCACCTCGTGTGTTTGGATGTGTTGCATTTGTTCATCTTCATCAACATGAAAGTAATAAGTTAACTCCTCGAGTTTTCCGCTGTGTCTTCGTGGGATATGCACAGAATAAGAAAGAGTATCGGTGCTATCACCCACCAATTCAAAAGATGTTTGTGACTATGGGTGTTGTGTTCCATGAAAATGAGATTTATTTTTCTTGTTCTACGACTGAACTTCAGGGAGAGTACCGAAGTGAAGTTCAGACTTTTGGGTATGATGAAGGGGTTAGTGAAGTTCAGACTCTTGGGTATAATGAAGTAATTACCAGTCAGAACGAACAACTGGATACAAATAATGCCGAACACTTGAATGAAGATCTAGTAAGGGAGGAAGACCCTCATGAAGAAGTGCAATCAAGGAAAGAAGACCCTCTTGAAGAAGAACCTCTTGAAGAATTGCAATCAGTACTGAATTTCAGTGAGAGTGAACCGTCAGAACCCTAAAACCAATCGTCCTCGTTGTCCGAAGCTCCTAGAAGAGAACTCCCGCACCGTACTAATAGAAGTATTCCAAAACCCACTTATGAACTTGATCCCCCTAGTAATGTCAAATACCGAATGAGTAATTATGTATCCACTCATCACTTGTCGGAATCAAATAAGTCATTTGTAAATCAATTATCTATTGTATCTATTGCTAACAGTGTGCAGGAAGCCCCTACCGATCCATGGTGGAAAGCAGCTATGGATGAGGAGATAAAGTCCTTGAAAAAGAATGGGACTTGGGAGATAGTCGAGCTGCCAACAGGGAAGGATGCAGCTAGATTTATACGATGAAGTATAAGTCTGATGGTTCAATAGAGCGATTCAAAGCAAGACTGGTTGCCAAAGGATACACTCAAACGTATGGAATTGATTATGAAGATACATTTGCACCTGTGACAAAATTCAATATTGTTCGAGTCCTACTGTCATTTGCTGCATATCTTGACTGGCCGTTGGAGCAATTTAATGTGAAGAATGCATTTTTGCATGGGGAATTGATAGAAGAGGTTTATATGGATCTTCCGCCAGGGTCGAACAGACCAGTCCAACACAGCAATAAAGTATGTCGTTTGAAGAAAGCATTGTATGGACTTAAGCAGTCGCCAAGAGCTTGGTTTGGAGATTTACAAAATCAAAGAGGATATTCGGATACTATCAGAGTAATTCAGATCATACTCTGTTCCTAAAAGGAAAGAAGGTAAAATTACTGCTCTTATTATTTATGTGGATGATATGATAGTAACTGGAGATGGTCCTGAGGAGAGGAAGACATTAAAGAACTACTTGTCACAAGAGTTCAAAATGAAAGATCTTGGCTCTTTGAGACAGTTCCTTGGTATTGAAGTTTCTCGCTCAAGAAAGGGGGTATTTTTGTCTCAAAGAAAGTATGCTCTTGATTTATTAAAGGAAACTAGAATGTCCGCTTGTCAGCCAATTAGTACACCATTAGAAGAAAGATTGAAATTGTGCAACAAAGCTGATCATGTGCCTTGTGATAAGGAAACATATTAGAGATTGGTTGGATGGCTGATGTATCTTGCACATACACGACCAAATTTATCATATGCTTTAAGTGTGGTAAGTCAGTTTATGCATGCACATCGGGAACAACATATGGATACAGTGATGAGAATTATGAGATATATTAAGTTTGCTCTAGGAAAAAGGGTCTTATTTGCGAAACATGGTCACTTGAAGGTTGATGCATATACTGATGCTAATTGTGCAGGATCTATAATTGATAGGCGCTCCACTTTAGGATACTTCACCTTTGTTGGAAAAAAATTAGTTACATGGAGGAGCAAGAAGCAAAATATTATTGCGCGCTTTAGTGCAGAGGCTGAGTATCGTGGAGTAGCTTTAAGTACAGTGGAAGCTTTATGGCTGAAACTCTTGTTGCAGAACTTAGGCTATTGTCCAAATAAACCTATGAAAGTGTATTGTGATAGTCAAGCAGCGCGTGATATTGATGTTAACCCGGTTCAGCATGATAGGACGAAACATGTAGAGGTGGACAGATTCTTCATCAAAGAAAAATTAGATGAGAAAGTCATTGAAATATCGAAAGTGAAGTTAGAAGATCAGCTCGCAGATATCCTAACCAAGACAGTTTCGAATCGGCTCTTCTTGAAATTTGTTGACAAGTTGGGCATGTTCAATATCTATGCACCAACTTGAGGGAGAGTGTTGAAATATAGTAATTGTATATTATGTTTCCTAATCTATAGGAAACATATTTTCCAAATCTCTCATCTCCCCAATCTTCTCTCAATCTCCCTTCTTCTTCTCCAAGAATATAATTCTTATATATAGATGTATACAGTAGAGAAACAATAATAAGAACAATAATTATTTTCCCCCAAATCTGCTTTTCAATATCCACTACAAATTTCACTACATTTCTCTTCACTACTTTAGATGACACACTCCAATAGGTATAGGAGAAGATAGAGTATGTGGGAGAACTATCCAATAAAAGTATGCCACCTAAGATAGTAAACAAAATGGTAATAAAATTGGTAGTAGATGAAACATTACTCTTAATCTTAAACTGCGATGAGCCAAAACAACGAAAAAAGTCTAGAATAAATTAAAACATAACTGCCATAACAAGTGGGAGAAACCCTTGGTAACATTTCAAACCGCACATGTCCACTGTCTCTTACTGACCAATAATCTGGCACCTTATAACTTTTTTGCAATTTACCCAATTAAAAACACAGAAAATTCGATGGAGATGAAAAAGAATAAAAAAAGAAGAAAAGTACCTCTTGATAGGGTTTACATAGTTCTCTGTCTCCCTCTGGGTTAAGTGGAGGCAACTTAAGATGGCTGTCCCTTAATTAAACAGGACAACTCTGGATTAATCAATGACCTTGTGATACGATCCAGAACTCATAAGCATCAGCAGCAATGGCAAGAAGAAGCCGGAGCTACGGAAGAATGCGAAGGAAAATGAAGCAGCTGAAGAAGAAGAAGGAATGTATCTGATTGGTATCAGTAGTCTGTAATAAATGTATGTACAGGGGTTTAGTTGTAAAAGTGTAAATATGAATCGGTATGGGTGTAAAGCAGTCGTTGGATGCTAATGAGTTAGATTGAGGTTGTTAGGTGAGGAGGGACCCACTTTGTAACTGATTGCAACGACCTGTCCAAATACATATTGTGCACATAGTCTAGCTGTATAAATAAAGAACAGATCTAGTTGGGTCTGTGTGTGTTTTGAAGCTCAATTCCTCGCATCCTCTTCTTGATTACTCTTTCTCTAATCTTCCAACCACCATTATTCTGACCTAATAGCTCTCTTCTCATCCAGTCATGGCCAAGAATAGGGGTAGAGGTGTATCAATGGTATCAGAGCCGACCGATCTTGCAGCAAATCTAGAAGATGAAGGGAAAATCCCTCAAGATTCAGTCAATGAAAGAGTGCTAGGCGTGGCACCAGCACTCGAATGGCGAAGAAGCCATCAGTTCTTGAATGAAAGAATAGTGATGGTAGAGAATCAGATGAAGGAAATCTGATCGCAGGTTGTTGATTCTTGATTTTGATGATCACAACACACTGCAACATGTATCTGTGCTATACTTTATAATTGCAGGTTGTATACACAAAGATCTCATTACTATACAGCTGAACAAATGAACAAGCAAAAGCTCCAGATAAAGACAATGGCTAAAGCTTTACTCAAGACTCAAGTCAAGACCTATGCTTTAAGTGTCATATATTGTTATGTCTTGTAAACAAATGTAATCTTTTATATTTCTTGAGTCTTAGTATGATGTAAAGCCTTGTCACATACACATACACTCACTCTTTTACAAATGTGTGTTTTTCAAACTTCAAACAAGGTCAAAACAGTTTGAAATAGTTTAGCTGTTGAGTACCATTCGACTGAGTCGGTACAAAACTGACTAAACTTATTCAAACTCTGACCAGTCGACTCATCATGGCAACCCAGTCGACTGTTCAAGTGCATTTGACAATTTTGTGTTTTTAAAATTGTTTTTCAAATTCAAATGTTTTTAGATCCGTTGGTTGACAGTTGAACAACTGATTCACCAACGTCCAGTGAATCTATCTCTATAAATAGAGATTAGAATCCACTGTTAAAAGGTCTAATAGTTTTCAAATACTCCAAGCATTTTCTTTGAGATCTTAAGTGTTACATTTTCCAAGAGACAAAAGCTTTCAAATCATTGAGTCTTGGTTCTCTGTTTTCAGTCCAGTATAACATCTGATTTCGTTCTGGACTGAAGATAGAAGTCAACCTATTGTAGCCACGCACTATATCACAAAATCACAAACAAGGCTATAGGTTGATTGTAAAACAAATTTATTATTTTTCTTTTCCTCTCGGTTGGAGAGTAGGACTCTAGGTTGTAGAGTCAGTTGTGTCACTCTTGGTGGAAGAGTGGGTTGCTTTCTCTGGTTGAGAGAAAGGACTACGGGTTAGACGAGGTTGTTGTCTGAACGCCGTAGGGTATTCTTGTAAATTTTTTCAAGAATAGTGGAAATCTCAAGTGGGTTGCTTGGGGACTGGATGTAGGTCGGGAGGACTGAACCAGGATACATCGTGTGCACTCTGTGGTTATATTTCTCTTACTTGCATTCACATTTTCTCTGTTGTGTTAGTATTGTAAAACTTGTCTGGACAGTCGACTCAGTACATTATCAGTCGACTGGTCAGACTCGTATACTCTGAAAATTAACTGTTCATAAGTCGTCTGTTTCTACTTTAAGTCGACTTCACAGAGTTGTTTGAATTATCTTTTATTTGGTTAGTTCAGTCGACTGGTTCACTCCTAAGTCGACTGTACCGAAGAAAAATTCTTATTCCGCAATTTTTTTTTAATAAACACTATTCACCCCCCCTCTAGTGTTTGTTGTCTCGCCTACATGATCCAACACTTGGTATCAGAGCGAGGTTAAAGGCTATGGCAACTTCTTCAAATGCAAATTAGTACCATGAGGGCCAATCTACACAAAGGCCACCTCTCTTCGATGGAACAAATTACAACTATTGGAAGTGCAGAATGAAGATCTACCTCCAATCTATCAATTATGAAATATGGAACATGACTGAAACAGAATACACTGCTCCTACTATTTCATATGCACAATGGAATGATGACATGAAGAACCAAACAATGAATAATGCAAAAGCAATGAATGCATTATTCTGTGCTCTTACAAAGGAAGAATTCAACTGTGTGTTAAATTCAACAACCGCACATCAAATCTGGCATACACTCGAGGTAACTCATGAAGGAACAAACAAAGTGAAAGAATCTAAAATATCTGTTCTTGTTCACAGGTTTGAAATGTTCCGCATGAAGGAAAACGAAAATGTGTCCGAAATGATTACCAGATTTACTGACATTACAAACTCACTTGTGGCACTTGGAAAGATATACACTCAAGCAGAAATGGTGAGAAAGGTCCTTCGTGCACTCACTCCTGAATGGGAAAAGAAGACCACTGCAATAGAAGAAGCAAATGGTTTATCACAACTTTCTCTTGAGAATCTTGTGGGAAATCTAATGGCTTATGAGGTTCAACTTGAAGAACGGAAAAAGGATGCAGAACCACAACAGGCAAAGAAGAAATTATTAGCATTTAAAGCCATGACAGACTCAGAAAATGAAGAAGAAGATGAAGAGGAGATAGCCATGTTCACAAGGAGATTCAAAAAATTTCTAAAGAAAGGTAAGTTCAATTCCAAATTTAGAGATTCTAATGATCCTCCAACTTGTTTCAGGTGTAATAAAACAGGTCACATGAAGAAGGATTGTCCCTAGAAAATACAAAGAATAAAGGAAAGACATCCAACTTCAAGAAGGACAAGTACACAAAGAGCAAGTTTGCCAAAAACAAAAATGCTTATCAAGCAACTTGGGATGACAGCGATTCTTCCTCAGAAGAAGAAACTGATGAAACCAACGAAGTTGCAAACATGTGTTTTATGGCTTCACAAGATCATGTAAGTAATGATTATGATTCAGAAGATTTACTTGATGCTTTTAATGAAATCTTTCAAGAGTTGAAAAAGGAAAAGATTAGAGTTAAGAATCTAGAGAAAGTTAATCAAACACTTTCTCAAGAAAATCTTAACCTTGATAAGGAAGTGAAATCTTTAAATTCTCGTATTTCAAATTTAGATACGGATCTTGAATCTCTAAAAAAGAATTGTGAAGAGATATCCAAGAACGTATCTAAATTCAATAAAGGAAAAGAGAATTTAAATGATGTTCTTCATAATCAAGTGAAATCTAGTCAAAAATATGGTCTTGTTTTCAAAAACTCTCTTATAAAAGAATCTTCTTCTGAAAACACTAGTAGAAATAAACCTGAATCTATTTCTAGTGTTACACATAAACTGTATGATTTTTTTGAAAAGCCCAAGCTTATAACTTTTAGTGATAAAAGTAAGTCTAATGTTCAGTCAAGTCGACTGAATCCATCTACCAGTCGTCTGTCCAGAGGAACTGAGTCTTATTCAACAAGATCAAAACCTCATATAAGTCGACCTATCGTATCATCCAGTCAACTGACTTACAGTAGAAGTCGACTGAAAGATGCTGTAAAGTCGACTGGACAGAACAAACTAGTATGGGTTCCAGTTAACTTGAATTTGAATGATAGAACTGCATATATCAATTCATATATGTTAAATGTATATAATTCTGTTAATTTTATTCCTGCTTATGGAGGAAAATCAAACTCATTATGGGTTTGGTTTCTCCCAAACTAATATGTTTTGGACCCAATGAAAAGGGTACTATATTCACATTGAATATTTTATAGGTACCAAAGAAAGATCGTTGGATACTTGACAGTGGGTGTTCAAAACATATGACTGGTCATGCCAATCTCTTATCCACCATACAAAGCATCAATGGAGGAACAGTTACCTTTGGTGATAACAACAAAGAAAAAGTCATAGGATTCGGCATGGTTGGTAAAAATTCTAACCCCACTATAGAAAATGTGTTATTAGTAAGTGGATTAAAACATAATTTGTTAAGTATTAGTCAATTGTGTGATAAAGGTTATAAAATTGTATTTGAAAAAGATGCTTGCTTAATTTATGATTCTACTATGGAAAACATTATTTTTCAAGGTTTTCGCAAAAACAATATTTATGAATTATGTTTGAATACAAATGAGTTTTCAAATAATTTTTGTTTAATAGTTTCTAATAATGATTCTTGGCTTTGGCATAGAAGATTTGGTCATGTGAATATGAAAAATCTCTCTAAGTTATCTAAGTATAACCTAGTTAAAGGACTGCCAAAACTATCCTTTAAAAAGGATAAGTTATGTGATGCATGTCAATTAGGAAAACAAATCAAATCCACTTTTAAAACAAAAGAAGTAATCTCTACTAGTAGGCCACTTGAGTTAATTCATATGGATTTATTTGGCCCTACTAGAGTTGCTTCTTTAAATAAAAGTAGATATGTATTTGTTTTACTAGATGATTTTTTACGATTCACTTGGACATTATTTTTAAAACATAAAAATGATGCTTTTGATGAATTTGCAAATTTTTGTAAACGAATTCAAAATCAAAGATCTCTAACCATAGTCACTATTAGAAGTGATCATGGTGGAGAATTTGAAAATGAAACGTTTACAGAATATTGCAACAAGAATGGTATAACACATTCATTTGCATTTCCTAGAGCTTCACCACAAAATGGAGTGGTTGAAAGGAAAAATAGGACTTTGCAAGAATGCGCACGTACCATGCTTGTTGAAAGCAATTTACCTAAGTATTTTTGGGCTGAAGCCGTTGCTGCAGCTTGTTATGTTTTAAACAGGATTCTAAGAAGACCTAAGCTAAAGAAGACTTGTTATGAGTTATTTTTTAACAAAATTTCCAAAGTCTCTTATTTTAAGACATTTGGTTGTAAGTATTTTATTCTGAACACTAAAGATAATTTGGATAAATTTGATCCTAGATCTAATGAGGATATCTTTATAGGTTACTCAAATAGGAGTAAAACATATAGAATTTTCAACAAGTCAACAATGACTATTGAAGAATCAATGCATGTTACATTCGATGAATCTCTGCCTTCATCAAATTTAATTAAAGATGATGAACCTGACTCATTACCTTTAAATAAAGTGATTACATCTTTAGAACAAACTAGTCTCGCAGATAAGTCGACCGATAAGGACATCAAGTCGACTGATGTAAACCAGTCGACTGAGGAACTTGTCAAGTCGACTGATCCTATTGTGATATCTTCAACTTTACCAAAATCATTTGTTGAAGTTAGAGATCATCCTCATGACTTAATAATTGGTGACATCTCTCATGGTATTTAGACACGATCACATATTAATATGATATCTCATACAGCATTCTTGTCAGATTTTGAACCAAAAAATATACAAGAAGCATGTGAGAATGAATTTTGGATGAATGCCATGCAAGATGAGTTAAAACAATTCATAAGGAATGATGTATGGGATTTAGTTCCACGACCTCATGATCATACTATTATTGATACCAAATGGGTATTTAAAAATAAGTTAGATGAATCAGGACAAATTGTTAGGAACAAAGCTAGACTAGTTGTTCAAGGATATAATCAAGAAGAAGGCATAGATTTTGATGAAACATATGCTCCTGTTGCTAGATTAGAATCAATTCGTATCTTATTATCTTTTGCTTGTTTCATGAATTTTATACTTTATCAAATGGATGTTAAAAGTGCTTTTCTTAACGGGTTTATTAAAGAGAATGTTTATGTTAAACAACCACCAGGTTTTGAACATGAACAATTCCCAAACTATGTTTATAAATTGAAAAAGACTTTATACGGTCTTAAACAAGCACCACGTGCTTGGTATGATCGCTTAAAAACTTTTCTTTTAGAAACAGGGTTTAAGATAGGTTAAGTAGATACTACCTTGTTTATCAAGAGAATTAAGAATGATATTTTAATCATACAATATATATTGATGATATAATTTTTGGTTATACTAATAATAATCTATGTCAAGAGTTTGCTAACACCATAAAAAATGAGTTTGAGATGAGTCACATGGGTGAACTCAATTATTTTCTTGGACTACACATTAAACAGTCTTCAAATGGCATATTTATTAATCAAGGAAAATATGCAAAGGAATTACTCAAACGGTTTAACATGGATAGTACAAGTAGTAAATCCACACCTATGGCTATTACTACTACCCTTGACAAAGATATATTAGGTAAGAGTGTCGATCAGAAACTCTATCGAGGTATGATTGGTTCACTCTTATATATTACCGCTAGTAGACCAGATATTATGTTCAGTATATGTTTGTGTGCTAGATATCAGTCTAGTCCTAAAGAGTCTCATTTAAAAGCAGTGAAACGAATTTTAAGATATATTAAAGGCGCATCTGATTATGGCTTATTTTATCCACGCACCGATAATTTCCAACTTTTGTCGTATAGTGATGCTGATTTTGCTGAAAGTAAAACTGATCGCAAAAGCACTAGTGGAACATGTCACTTTTTGGGACATTCACTGGTTTCTTGGTGCAGTAAAAAGCAAAATTCAGTGTTCCTATCTACTACAGAAGCTGAATATATCGCTGCAAGTTTGGCATGTGCAAAAATTCTGTGGATGAAACAAACCTTATTAGATTATGGTATTTCTTTTGAAAAACCTTCAATAATGTGTGATAATACCAGTGCAATTAATTTATCTAAAAATCCGGTTCAACATTCACGTACGAAACATATTGATATTCGACATCATTTTCTACGTGATCATGTTTTAAAAGGAGACATATCTTTAGACTTTATCTCTACTGATAAACAAGTAGCTGATATCTTTACAAAACCCCTTAAAAAAGATATTTTTATAACTTTAAGAAGAGAATAGGGATATGTAATTTTCATGATATTTGTTGAAAATATTTCTGTTAAGTCGACTGAGATTTCCTTAAGTCGACTGTCCCGTATTTTCTATATACTTATTTTTCTCAATGACCAGTCGACTGAAATTTCACCAAGTCGACTGATCAATTGTTATAAATACTTATTTTTTCTCTCGACTAAGTCGACTGTCTCCTAAAACCAGTTGACTGTTGCGAGTCAGTCTGTCTTCATCGTCGAATCATCACATAATTTTTGAGACAAATTGTTGTCTTTTTACTCGCCCGTGACTCCTGTGTGAGCCGTTGATCTCATTCCTATTCAATCCCAACCATCTGTTTTCTGTTAAAAACCCTCTCTCAGCCCCAATTTTTCACTTTTACTTTTCCCTAATCTGAAACCCTAAGGAGAAGGAGATCGATCCGGAAGTCGACTGCCGCATCTGTTTGGAGCTGCTGTCTTCCAATCTCTTTGCTGCTGTTTGATTCCATTCTCCTTGTTGGTATAATCCTTTTAAATCTCACTTCTCTTTGTTTGATTCACTTATATCTCTTAATGGCTCCGAAAAGAACTAAGAGATCCCATGTTGATGATAGTTCTTCATCAAAGGATTATTCTCAATATCTTAGGAGTCCTGAACTCTTAGAAAAGTGGTATCATATTTGTAACATTGTGATCTTTTCGGGTAGATTTGTCAATTTCAATGATTTAGATAGGTTCAATCTCATTTCTGTTTTTCAACATTGTAGTCTATATGAGTTTTTATCCTTAGAAAATCAACCCGACTATTACCCACAACTCATCTATCTATTTTATACCAATATGAGAGTAGTTCAAACGGCTGATGGAGAAATTGTTGTTTATTCTTCGGTCAAAAATAAGAAGATTAAACTCACATCCGAGAGAATTAATCTTATAATGGGTATAGATGATGAGGGACTTGATTTAGGGGAGATCATTTTAGATGATGCATCTATCCTATCAAAAATCTTTTTGCCCAATCATGGACCCCTCATGACTAGTCGATCTATCACACCAATTGCAAAACTAGTTGCCAGAATACTCGCTTATAATATTCTTCCCAAAAGAGGGAGTTATGATCAGTATTCTATGGAATTGCAACAAGCAGTTTATGCAATTTTTGGAAGAATTAATATCATTTGGGGTCGTGTCATTTTTTCGAGACTCCATCAGTCTCATACCCACTTTTTACCATTTGGTGGTCTCCTCACTCGTGTCTTCCTTGCTTATGATATTGATCTCGACTCCGAGACCAATGTTATTAAGCATTATGAGTGCTTCGATCATGCTAGTTTAGTCCGTATGAAGCTTCTTGACCCTCCATCTAGAACTTTCCCTAGGTTTCCTCCTCCAACCCAAGTTCCTCTCGTAACTTCGGCTAGAACATCTTCCGCCTCCAGTTCTTCCCGTCCTCGTGCTGATTTTGATGATCCACGTTCTCTATATCATTGTGTTAAATATCTAATGGAACGTCAAGACACTCTTGATTCTCATATTAACTCCCTTGACTCCAAAATCTCCCATCTGACTGATCTTTTTACTACTCAATTTCTACCACCGTCTCAAGCTGTTGATGAAGACACAGAAGACGAAGATTGATGACTTTTTAATTTTATTTTCTATGTATTTTTCCTTCTTTTTATCTGCTGTTAGTTTTACAAAGACTTTGTTATTTCTGTAAGAGAACGTTATTTTCATTGTTATCTTATGTTTTTGTTGATGACAAAGGGGAAGAAATACATTCTATTGTGTTTACAGTGTTTGCTTTTTTTTTTTTCTCTGTTAAGTCGACTGATCACATTATAAGTCGACTGATATTGCTGTGTTTACTGTGTTTATTTTTTTCTCTGTTACGTCGACTGATCACATTATAAGTCGACTGCTACAGTCTGTTAAAGCTTTTTGCTGTTTTATGATACATCTTTATGTATGCATATTGTGCTTTTAATAGGGGGAGCATATTACTTTTATGCTTGTATTCTTTATGTTATTATAATCAGCTATTGTGTTGTCATCATCAAAAAGGGGGAGAATGTTGATTCTTGATTTTGATAATCACAACACACTACCACTACAACATATATGACATTAGATAGCATTCATAAAATGCTATAGTAGACCTACGATAGCGTTTTCCAAACGCTATCAAAAGCCCCGCTATAATAACTCTATAGCGTTTTAACAAAATGCTATAGAATGTATAGCGTTTCAGCAAACGCTATAGATTTCTATAGCGTTTTTTAAAACGCTATAGATTCTATAGCATTTCGTCAAACGCTATAGAATCTATAGCGTTTTAAAAACGCTATAGAAATCTATAACGTTTGCCGAAACGCTATAGATTTCTATAGCGTTTTAAAAACGCTATAGATTCTATAGCATTTTTAAAACGCTATAGATTCGATAGCGTTCGGCAAACTGTATATTTGGAACATAAAAATCTATTTGGAATCATCAATCAATTATATATAATCCGATTCTCAAGTTATAATAGCAAAGATGTATCTGCGAAGTCAATTATCACCCACAGCGATAACCATAGTTGGGGAGAATAAATTTCTTGAAGTTATTAATGGAAAAAGATACCAACATTCACAGGACATGTAGAAATACTATCAACAGCATATACATGCACAGATATGAAATGCATTACTTGCCAACAAATTTGCAAACCAACCATGGCTGATCAGAAAAACAACAACAACAAAAAAAAAGTTACAGTTTTGCTTAGACCAAATGGTTCAATCACAGAATAGTTTGCCAAACAGAGGATCAAGTTCAATTTAACACTGTAAAATCAACTACAAAATCAGTTCAATTTACATAGATGGATCCCTCTATATCTCTTGTAAGATATTATATGATCTTGTAAGATGGTATGAAGAAATCCAGCACCAGCTGATCATGTGTATCAAAACACTTGACACAAGAAAACTTTGGTCTGTGTATCAAAACACTTAAGCCATATACCGTGCCTTATCAGCCTGACATTTCCTTTTTTGTACACTGAGCTATAAATATCACCAGAGAAGAAGGAAAACATCTCTCTCCAAGCACTGCCAATTCAGCCTGAAAGAGAAGAAGGAAAAGTTTAAAGATGGAAGTGTATACTAGCTTTATTTAGTCCTCATCCTACACTCGAAAAGTGAACTTAACCCCATTATTTTTTGTGTTGAGACAACTATATCAATGTTTCTTAGTGTAGGGACAAATTATTTACAAGATAATATAACAAGATAATCTTAAAAACATTGAAAGACAACAATCGCAGCCATCGGCATGCAAACACACTATATTTTTTCAAGGTTCATCCAAGTGTAGCGGCCGGCTACTTTCTCACACAAAGACACATATTATTTCCAGTTTAAGAAGAACCTTGGTACTGCAGTTGTTGGCTTCTTCAATCATGATTGCATGTTATATGTCTGTGCCAAGAAGAACCTTGGTACTACAGTTGTTGGCTAATTAATTGGGGAAAATGGTTGATATCTCTGTGTTGTTTCCAGTTATATGTAATCATGATTGCATGATCTTATTTTTGTTCGGTTTTAGAGATAAATGTTTTCTTATCTATTCATCCTAGCTAATATTTGTTTTGCTTTACAGTGGTTAGTTAACTTGTGTCTATATTGGATGCTAGGATTGTGGAGAATGACCAATTTAAACAAGAGTGGAGGTCAAGGAAAAGAGTGCAAATATTTCAGTATGTAGTGCTTAAATGGACTCTAGCACTACTAATAGGCCTTGGTACTGCAGTTGTTGGCTTCTTCAACAACCTTGCAGTTGAGAACATTGCTGGCTTCAAGTTGTTGTTAACTAGGAATCTTGTGCTTGAGCATAGGTAAACTGTGAGTTACCATTTCAGACAGATATAATGAATTATTTTAATCAAATCAAATCGGGTGTTAATACTGAAATTTTGGAAAAGAAAAGAAAAAAAAGAGGACTGGATGTGGAGTTTTTTTTTTGTGGCAAAAGAATGTAGGTGGAATTTTGATGTATATTTTGTGATTAGGGTAATTCCAAACTCAAAATTTGGTCTGTAATATCAAACATATGGGCTTTTGGATTTGGATGCTTGACTGATATCTATTTTCCTATCGATTTTGCTTCTAGTTATTTTTAAGTCATCTTCATATGTTTATTTTTGCGGGTGTGGGAGGAAATGTATTCCATTTTATTCCAATCCATTTTATATTTAACAAATCAAAAGTTAGATATGATAAGATACATAACACTAAATAGTTTTCAATGAGTCGGGGTGAGTTCAACTTTTTCAGCAATATTTTTAGAAAGATACCAGACAAGGATGGCACATAAGAATTTCGATATATGGAAGAAATTAATAGGGCTACAAGGATGTATATTCGTATCTGAGAATAGCCCACTTATGCATTGGTTCATTTTTTGATACTGAACTAATAAACATCAACATTAATAAATAAAACTAAACTGATAGTCTATTCAATTTCTATTTATGCAATTATCAATGACGGAATTTGATACTTTACTTACAGCAATCATGTATCAATATATTAAAAAATACCATATTGGAAAGGCATTACAGATAAGTAGTTGCTGAAAATGAAAAGAAAAAATATATCAAGAGAACAAATTGGAAACATAGAAGGGAGAGTACCTAACTCGGGTTTCCCTTGGGACAACTTCCTCCATCTTACTATAGCAAAGCAAGAGCAGCTGGACTTGTTTCCTCTATAATAAAGCAACAAACTCACATAACTTAGTAACTGACTTGCCATTAAAAATTTTAATAAAGGAAACAACTAATGGTTATTTATAAAAGAACCTAGATTCAACATTTGAAAAGAAAAATTATAAAAACATATTATTATTTTTAATAGCCTGCACAGGTCAAATTATAAGCAAAGATACAGAAAATTTTAAATTTTAGTAGATAAATAAGCAGAAGGCAAACATTATTTTAATAGATAAATAAGCAGAAGGCAAACTTTCTTACTACCTTACTTAACTGTATCCTATACTGGTTATTATTATATCTATGCATTCTTTATTCCTCACTGACTCCAGATAGATATCTCAAATCGGCTAGGTAGAGATTTTTCTTTTCCAAAAAGGATAAGTTTGTTCTCTAAGTTGTATCTTCTACTTCCCGCCGAGTGTGGGGAACTGTCCTGGATCTGCAATTGCAGGAGCAACTGGGGTGTTAACAGGTCCACCACCAAAGCCACCTCTGAACGGTCCACGATCACCCCTTCCCCTGCCACGGCCTCGGCCTCCTCCTGGGTTGTAGTATTTCTCTCCTTCAGCAGGCTTCAAGAACCCATTGATGCTTAGAGATTGTTAAAACACAAAATTACCTTTAGATTACTGGGTACATGCTATACACATTCGTTTACAAAGTCGTTAACAATATTTAGTTTAGTTTTACATATGAAAAGATATATAGAAAAGTTGGTTTTATTAACTATTTAAATAAAAGAGATGCAGAAGAGAATAAGATTTAGTTTGTATACAAACTCCACGAATGACAATTATAATAGTAATAGCTGTTATACTAATAAAAATGAAGTAAAAAACTACTATGGTACCTTTTTAACTCGTTCTTCGTGATCAGCATTCTGTCTTTGCTTTGACCCTTTATCAGTACCCTATGAAGGAAGAGCATCGCTGTATAAGAACCATGAACATGAAAGCCAGAAAAACATTGGGTATACGCGAGATGGAAGAGAAGAGGCTAACCAATTTAACAAAGATTTCCTCATTTCCTTTCCTGAGAGAAAGTTGTTGCATAGATTCAAGCTCCTTGTCAATACTGACTTTTCTCTCTTCAGACTTCATTGCAAGCAGCACTTTTCTTTTCTCCTCCTTAATTTTCTCATACTCATCAAGAGTCATCTCCTGTCCACATAAATTATGAGGTGGTTCAATGTTGAACTAGAATGTTGTTGCATTGATATAGAGTAGAAGGTTGATCGCCATGGACTTACCGAAATGCTTGCAGGAAATTTGAGATCTTTATGAAGAATATTATCAAATGTCTTTTGCCTTGTTTTCCCTCTGAATGGCGTATATCCATAAAGTATTTCATATAGAAGAATGCCTAAAATTGAATACAAGTATGCATCAAGATAGAATAAATTTGGACGAATAATGAAATTACTTCAGACAGCACCAGACAAAAAATTGTTTCCACCAATGCTCTATACAACTCCTACATTTACAGGCAGAGGAAAACACGGTGACTTCTGCATGCTCTCCAAGAAAAAAAAATACTAAATAACAAACCTCCTAATTCTTTAGAAGGCATAAGGAATAAAGTAAACCATCAAATGATAGATATTGGTACATGATCAATATTCATATTTCTATTTATTAAAGGCATCCAATGTGTAAGTTTATTCAGGAGATGTGTCCAATTCCTAAGTAAGATAAGTGAAAGTAATAGCTAGGATCTCCAAACTATTGTTTGTTAATGATAAAATTGCAATCTGGTACCTGAATGTATTTAAAAAATAATGAGATTCAAATTCTACTATCAGGAATCGTGATAGATGGCATCACACATAACATGAGTGATTATTATTGATTAGAAATAAAGGCACGAGCACAATAAACAAACATACAAATAGTTCATATTAAAAGTGTCTAATCACTCTTGTTCGTTAGCCACTCTGCAGGAATGCAAAGATCATTTCGATAAATGATCTTACTCACATATTGAGATGTACGGAGAAAAAATGGAGTGAAAGCAAATAAAATCAATCGTGGCAGTAAAGTGACTCAGTCATAATATACCAAGCTTCACCTATAAACAATCAAGTTCCCTGAAAGTGAATGCAAAGGGATCGATGTAATATGTATCACCATAAATGATTGTTAAAACTATCATGAGGTTATAAAAAGCAATACTCACCTAAAAAAACTCAAAACCTACCAGCAAGTTGGAAGATTACATCCACATCAACCTCTACAACTCATAAACTTCTTGTATACCATAGTCAATGTATCACTGCCTTTCTATGAGAGTTTTGGTAAAGATACGATGCTGATTCAATCACACTTGGCTGGAGTTTAGATCACCTCTTAGCATCTCAATTGCAAAAGTAGTTCAGAATAGACCATAGTTTAAAAAACTGAAGTTATCTTAAAGACATCATCCTAATTATCTCTGTATCCATACACACCCTTAGTGTATCATTCATTTTATCTTTTTTATTACCATTCTTGAGCTACTTGAACAATATGCTGGATAGATTCTTTGCATTAATTATTTTAACTATTGTTCACCATGTTTTTACTTTTGTTCCAAAACATGCTTTGATTAGCAAAAACTGCACTTCGTACGCTTTTTAAAAGCCACAGTACAGAATGAGAAGGGTCAAAGAATTCTCATTGAGCATCAAGAGTTTCAATTTTGTTTGAGTGTTATCGTTGAAACTATATTTTGAAGTTTAATTTTGTTTGATTGTATGATGTTACACCTTTTTTCTCTCTCTAAAAAGGGGGGGGAAAAGATTAGACTTATAAGCTTAGAATAAAATTAGGCCGATAAAGATTTATGATGTCTTTACTACATATTCTACTGAGAAGCATCCACAAAGGATTTCAACATCATTCTCCAACCAGTTCTTCTATTTTTATTTTTATTTTTTACTTTTTTCTATTAGACTATATTGATGCACCCACTAGTCATTTGGTTCAAGTCCACACTACACCAAACAATTTTCTCTCATCTTAACCTTATTATAAGCTATACTTATGCTTACAGTCACTCATTCTTATTTAGGATAGATGAATAAACTATAGTTATTCATGAAACAATTAAGCTGCACTCAGTTTTGAACATGTTTCTTAGTTGCTCAACAATCTAGTAAAAGTGGATCTCAGTTTCAAACATGTTCCTTAAATGATTAAACCTTTTTACAAATAAGAAATACAAAAAAATCAAATCTTTCCAACAAAAATCATAACAATGTTGTTACTCCAAATACGGCGCAGTGGTCGATGGCGAGAGAAAAAGGTTGTTACCACCGGCGATTTGGTCGACTGCGCGAGAGAAAGAGCAGCAGAGGTCGGCGATTAATATAGTGGGAGTATCGGGGGCTGAGGAGAAGAGGGCGACGGCAGCGTGGGGATAAGGAAGCGGGGAAGAGAAGAGGGCGACGACAGCGTGGGGATAAGGAAGCGGGGAGGAGAAGATGGCGACGATGGGGAGCGGGGAGAAATAATGGAACTAGGGTTTGAGAACGGGGAGGAAAAATGATCAGTTTAGCGGGGAGAAATAATGGGACTAGGGTTTGAGAATGGGGAGGAAAAATGATCAGTTTTTGTAATTTCGTTTGGGAAGGAGAAAATGAACCGGTTTGAAAATGATTTGGATTTTTAATTAGAATTTTTTTTTTTACCCTTATCACTTCAGTTTATTTACAAATATTATAGCATTTCTAAAACGCTGTAAAAAATACAGCATTTTAAAAACGCTGTCGTAGCTAAGAATAAATTTCAAAATTAATTAAAGATAGCATTTAATTCAGAAATGTTATTATTGATCACTTTCAATAGCATTTACACTTAAACGCTATAATAAATCCGCTGTAGAAACCCATATATGTTGCAGTGTACAACATGTATCTGTACTATACTTCATAATTGCAGGTTGTATACACAAAGGTCTCATTACTATACAGCTGAACAAATGAACAAGCAAAAGCTCCAGATAAAGACAATGGCTAAAGCTTCACTCAAGACTTAAGTCAAGACCTATGCTTTAAGTGTTATATATTGTTATGTCTTGTAAACAAATGTAATCTTTTATATTTCTTGAGTCTTAGTATGATGTAAAGCCTTGTCACACACACATACACTCACTCTTTTACAAATGTGTGTTTTTCAAACTTCAAACAAGGTCAAAACAGTTTGAAATAGTTTAGCTGTTGAGTACCAGTCGACCGATACCTATACCAGTCGACTGAGTCGGTACAAAACTGACTAAACTTATTCAAACTCTGACCAGTCGACTCATCATGGCAACCCAGTCGACTGTTCAAGTGTGTTTGACAATTTTGTGTTTTTAAAATCGTTTTTCAAATTCAAATGTTTTTAGATCCGTTGGTTGACAGTTGAACAACTGATTCACCAACGTCCAGTGAATCTATCTCTATAAATAGAGATTAGAATCCACTGTTAAAAGGTCTAATAGTTTTCAAATACTCCAAGCATTTTCTTTGAGATCTTAAGTGTTACATTTTCCAAGAGACAAAAGCTTTCAAATCATTGAGTCTTGGTTCTCTGTTTTCAGTCCAGTATAACATCTGATTTCGTTCTGGACTGAAGATAGAAGTCAACCTATTGTAGCCACGCACTATATCACAAAATCACAAACAAGGCTATAGGTTGATTGTAAAACAAATTTATTATTTTTCTTTTCCTCTCGGTTGGAGAGTAGGACTCTAGGTTGTAGAGTCAGTTGTGTCACTCTTGGTGGAAGAGTGGGTTGCTTTCTCTGGTTGAGAGAAAGGACTACGGGTTAGACGAGGTTGTTGTCTGAACGCCGTAGGGTATTCTTGTAAACTTTTTCAAGAATAGTGGAAATCTCAAGTGGGTTGCTTGGGGACTGGATGTAGGTCGGGAGGACTGAACCAGGATACATCGTGTGCACTCTGTGGTTATATTTCTCTTACTTGCATTCACATTTTCTCTGTTGTGTTAGTATTGTAAAACTTGTCTGGACAGTCGACTCAGTACATTATCAGTCGACTGGTCAGACTCGTATACTCTGAAAATTAACTG
Organism: Hemerocallis citrina; assembly: GCA_017893485.1. Lineage (NCBI taxonomy): Eukaryota > Viridiplantae > Streptophyta > Magnoliopsida > Asparagales > Asphodelaceae > Hemerocallis > Hemerocallis citrina. The sequence continues at coordinate 319,416,461 of CM030359.1, forward strand.
TTCATAAGTCGTCTGTTTCTACTTTAAGTCGACCTCACAGAGTTGTTTGAATTATCTTTTATTTGGTTAGTTCAGTCGACTGGTTCACTCCTAAGTCGACTGTACCGAAGAAAAATTCTTATTCCGCAATTTTATTTTAATAAACACTATTCACCCCCCCTCTAGTGTTTGTTGCCTCACCTACAGGATCCAACACAGGTTTTCCAAATTCCCTTGATTTTGGCTCAGCTCCAGTTGCTAACGCAGTAAGAACCATCAAAAGTGATTCCTCCATCAAGATCCAATGGTAAGCACTGTCATAATCTTGAGTTAGATGGAAGTGTGGGTCTGTTAAATAAGGCTATGGATGTAGGGGTTAGTGAGGGAGGTAACTCAATTGGAGGAATTTTTTTTTTCAAAACCCCTAAAATTAGATGTACATCCTTTTTCTGGTAATGGAGATGTCCTTAATTGGATCTTTCAAATTGAACACTACTTTAAGGTGTATAAGATCCTAGGAGAAGAGAAAGTGAGAGTTGCATTCTTCTTTCTAAAAGACGATGCTATTCAATGGTGTCGGTGGTTTCTGAAAACCAATGAGGGTATAATGACTTGAAAAGAATTCAAAGAGGGGATTTGTAATAGGTTTGCACTGGGCTTTGTGTAGATTAGAGCAAACCTCCACAGTAATTGAGTATCAAGTTAAGTTTGAAAAGCTCCGGTGCTTGGTTGAAGGAGTTAGTGAGCCATTCTTGATTCAGCAATTTGTAAGTGGGCTGAAGGAAGAGCTTCAGCACTATGGCTGAACCCCAAACTCTTAGTGAGGCTTTTAAGGTAGCATTGAGGTTTGGAAAGAAGTTTAACTCACTCAGACATTTCTATCGAACACCATACAGAACAAACTTTAGAAATCCTATGTTTGCCTATAATCCATCTTCCTTCCACTCACTCAAACCTTATCAAATAACCAGTCAGTGAGGGGTTCTAGCAGCACAAATTTTGGAAGTGCAGACAAGCCTATTCTTAAGAAACTCACTCCTAATGAAGTGTGGGAAAGAAGAAGGAAGGGACTATATTTTCACTGTGATGAAAAATACTTGCCAGAGCACTTGTGTAAAACAAAGACATATGTGTATAGAAGGGGAATGAGATATTTTCACCCTACAGGAGGAAGAGGAACTAAGACAAATACTAGTAGAGGATGAGAATGCAGGTGTAAGTAATGAGGTTGCTGATGATCATCATCTTCACACTACAGCATTTGGAACTGGGGTTAGTACTGAGTGTCTAATCCTTCAAGCTCAACTAAGGGGCATAGATATTCACATTTTGGTAGACAGTGGGGCTACTCATAACTATATTGATCCCTTCATACTAGAGAAAACTGGATTACAACTCACCATTAAACAAGCCTTTAATGTAAGAGTTGCTGGTGGGAAGGAAGTAGAAGGCAGTGGATTATGTTCAAATGTAGAAATCCATTGTAAAGGCTATAATTTTGTAGATGATTTCTTGGTCTTACCTATAGGGGGACATGATGTGGTACTGGGAGCAAAATGGATCAAGAAAGTTACTGAGGTTATGGTAAACTTAATTGAGAAACAACTGAAATTCCACCATAAGGGAGTTAACTAGGTATTGCAAGGATTACATTCAGGCTCCAATCAGTGGTTAACAGATAAAGAAGCAAATAGAATTGCATTGCAAACACACATGGATTTGTTTTGTACCTAATGTCAGTTGAAGAAGAGGAGTATTCTGCAATTCCTGAAGATGCAGACTTACTTAATCTGCTTAAAAAGTATCAAAACATTTTTGAAGAACCAAGCATCTTACCTCCTGCAAGAGCCTATGATCACCAGATTCCTCTAGAAAAGAACTCCAAACCAGTTTGTATTAGACCATATAGACATTCTTTTGAACAAAAGAATGCAATTGACGGAATCATTGAAGATATGTTGAAGCAGGGGATCATTCGACCAAGTAGTAGCAACTACAGCTCTCCAGTAGTATTAGTGAAGAAGCATGATGGATCCTGGAGGTTTTGTGTCGATTATAGATCACTCAATCAACAGACTATCAAAGATAAGTATCCAATCCCTATTATTGATGATTTGTTAGATGAGTTATATGGGTCTAAATTCTTTTCTAAACTGGACTTGAGGTCTGGTTACCATCAAGTGAGAATGCATACAAATGATATTTCAAAAACTGCATTTCGTACTCACAGTGGACACTATGAATTCCTAGTTATGCCCTTTGGATTAAGTAATGCATCCTCTACTTTTCAATCCCTCATGAATGATATTTTTAGACCATATTTGAGGAAGTTTATACTTGTTTTCTTCGATGATATTCTCATCTTTAGTGGATCTTGGCAGGAGCATTTGATCCATCTGGAAGAGACATTTTCCATCCTACAAAAGAACAACTTGTTTGTAAAGAAGTCTAAGTGTACATTTGGGAAGAAAGAAGTGGAATACTTGGGTCATATAGTGTCGGATGCCGGCATTGCAGTGGATAACAAGAAGGTATCTGCAGTTAAGGAGTGGCCCATCCCACAGTCTGTCAAAGCACTGAGAGGTTTCCTTGGGCTCATGGGATACTATAGGAAGTTTATAAGAAATTATGGATCAATTGCTGCCCCTTTAACTGAGTTAACAAAGAAGGAAAGCTTTAATTGGAGTGAAGAAGCTACTAAAGCTTTTGATCAGCTGAAAGAAGCAGTGATTACAGCTCCAGTTCTTAAGCTGCCAAATTTTAATGAAGTATTTGTGGTAGAATGCGATGCTTGCAAGGTTGGAGTAGGAGCTGTGCTTTTGCAAAACAAACACCCAATAGCCTATATTAGCCAAGCAATTAAAGGGAAGTGTTTACATTGGTCAGCTTATGAGAAAGAAATGCTCACGATTTTACTTGCAGTAAAGAAGTGGAAGCAGTACCTCTTTGGCAGACATTTCATCATTCGGACTGATTATCAACCCCTCAAATATTTACTAGACCAAAGATTGTCTACAGAAGCTCAACACAATTGGCTAGTAAAGCTTTATGGGTTCAATTTTGAAGTAGAATATAAAACAGGAAGGGATAATGTGCCAGCTGATTGTTGGTCAAGAAGAGAGTGGGATTGCTTTCTTGTACAGTTGAGCTCTCTTCACCCAAATTGGTGGGATGATGTGATTAAGATGAATGAAGATGACCCTTACTTTAAAGAATTGACAGACCAAGCGGGGAAATCACCTAGTACCAAGTTTTTGAAAGCCCATGGGGTTTGGTATAAAGGATCCAAGGTAGTGCTTAGCCCAACTTCAAGTCTCAGAAGATTGATAATTTTTTAGTATCATAATACACCCATAGGAGGCCATTCTGGGTATGATAAAACTTTGCAAAGAATTCGCAGATCATTTTGGTGGAGGGAAATGAAATTAGATGTGAGGAACTATGTTAAAGAATGCACAACTTGCCAAACAAGCAAATATGTGTGTCAGTCACCTTCGGGATTACTCCAACCACTACCAATACCTGATAAAGTTTGGGATCAAGCTAGTATGGACTTCATAGAGGGTCTTTCCCTTAGCTGCAAGTATTCAGTGATTTTAGTTGTGGTAGACAGGCTAAGCAAATATGGTCACTTCTTTCCCATTAAACATCCATACACTGCATCATCTATTACCCAAGTGCTAACTGATGGCATCTTCAAGTTATATGGAATGCCTATTTCCATAGTATGCGATAGAGGGGCTGTATTCACAAGCTCAATCATGAAGGAATTCCTTCGTCTACAGGGTACTAAGCTCACTTTTTCAACCGCTTATCATCCTCAAACAGATGGCCAAACCGAAGTGGTTAATAGGAGTCTAGAAACTTATTTGAGGTGTTTTTATCATTATAAACCTAATGATTAGAGCAAATGGTTACCCTAGGCTGAATACTGGTATAATACTTCCTATCATAGTGCAATAAAATCTACTCCGTATGAAGTGGTTCATGGCAGAGCACCCCCAACTCTCATCTCCTACATTCCACACAGCAAAAAATCCACATGTGGAAGAGAACTTGCTGGCAAGGGATGTAAGTTTGAAGTTACTTAAAGACAACTTGAAGAAGGATCAAGAAAGAATGCAGAAACAAGCTGATCATCATAGGCTGGATAAAGAATTTCATGTGGGAGAATTGGTTTATGTGAAGCTGCAACATTATAGGCAAGTTTCTGTGGCAACTAGAGCTATACGCAAGTTGTCTCCATTGTATTATGGACCATATGCTATACTGGAACGAATTGGGGCTGTTGCTTATAAATTAGACTTACCACCGGGATCTAAAATCCATCCAGTATTCCATATTTCACAACTCAAAAAGCACCTTGGCCCTTCAGTTGATGTGCAACGAAGAATTCCATATCAAATTTCTACAACACTGTATGAACCAGAGGAAATTTTGGATCGAAGATCAGTTATTAAGGGGAGGAAATTGGTGTCGGAGGTTTTAATCAAGTGGAAACATCGGGATACTACTAATTCTACTTGGGAGCCATAATGGGAATTGGTGCGAAAATTTCCACTCTTCGACTTTGAGGCAAGGTCTCTGAATAGGGGGGAGGAGTTGATACGATCCAGAACTCATAAGCATCAGCAGCAATGGCAAGAAGAAGCTGGAGCTACGGAAGAATGCGAAGGCAAATGAAGCAGCTGAAGAAGAAGAAGGATTGTATCTGATTGGTACCAGTAGTCTGTAATAAATGTATGTACATGGGTTTAGTTGTAAAAGTGTAAATATGAAACGGTATGGGTGTAAAACAGCCGTTGGATGCTAATGAGTTAGATTGAAGCTGTTAGGTGAGGAGGAACCCACTTTGTAACTGATTGCAATGGCTTGTCCAAATACATATTGTGCACGTAGTCTAGCTGTATAAATAAAGAACAGATCCAGTTGGGTCTGTGTGTGTTTTGAAGCTCAATTCCTCGCATCATCTTCTTGATTACTCTTTCCCTAATCTTCCAACCACCATTATTCTGACCTAATAGCTCTCTTCTCATCCAGTCATGGCCAAGAATAGGGTTAGAGGTGTATCACCTTGATTATCTTTTTTGACTGGAAACGATCACCGACTCTCCATTAAATAATTTCAACCGAGATAAACTGTCTTCGACACAACCATGTAGGTCAATAGAAAAAAATAAAAAAAACATTTCTTTTAGAGTTAACACCATTGTTCTAAAATTTGTGTACCCTTAATTAATTTTTTTCGAATTTTGAGAAGATCATCTAAGATCAATTATTAATGGACACACTCCTCCCAAACCTACAGTTTCCATAGATCCTCTAAACTGTGACTTCTGGATTTCTCTCTCTCTCTCTCTCTCTCTCTTTAGATTTCACCATTGGTAAGAATTCTCCAATGAGAAATTAGAATTTTTGAATTCCTAATTTGTTTTGTAATATTGTATGCATGAAATCCTAATTTACCACCTGCTTTTACTCTTGATTTCTAATTAGGGCATTTCAATTATTGAAATTTCGGATTCCAAACCCTAATTATGGATTCAAAAAATAAAGATTGGTTATTTTCAGACCAAATCTTAACTAATGTTCTATTCTTGATTCTTTGATTCTTCAGATCCAAATAAATTAGATTTAGAGGTCATGGTAGAAATTGGGATTTCGAAAGACGAAGAGAAGAAGCAAAGAATAAACCGTGGGAACGTAAGAGGTAATCTAAGTGTTTATTATATGTTTGTTTTTATTTATTCACTGATTTACACTACTCTATCCAATGTGTACATGCAGAGATTACAGAGATGGCAGTTAGGCTTGTATGTCATGCCGTCGTTACAATTGGCCCAGATGTAGGTTACCTGAATGTCAATTTTTATTCTTCAATTTGCTGGTAATTGTGTTCACTACTTCTCATGAAAAATTACTTTTGTTAAAATCTTGAGCTTTTCATTTATTTTTAGCAATCTCTCATAATTATTTTAGCAATATTTCTTCAATAAGAATTCTCCTATGAGAAATTAGGGTTTTTGAATTCCTAATTTGTTTTGTAATATTGTATTTATGAAACCCTAATTTACCACACGCCTTTACTCTTGATTTCTAATTAGGGCGTTTTAATTATTGAAATTTCAGAATCCAAACCCCAATGATGGATTCAAAAATAAAGATTGGTTATTTTCAGACAAAATCCTAACTAATGTTATGTTCTTGATTCTTTCAGATCCAAATAAATTAGATATAGAGGCCATGGTAGAAATTGAGATATCAGAAGCCGAAGAGATGAAGGAAAGAATAAATTGTGGGAACGTAAGAGGTAATGTAAGTGTTTATATGTTTGATTTTGTGTATTCACTGATTTACACTACTCTCTCCAATTTGTACACGCAGAGATTACGGAGATGACAGTTAGGCCTATATGTTATGTCGTCGCTGCAATTGGCCCAGATGTAGGGTACCTGAAGATCAACTTTTATTCTTCAATTTGATGGTAGTTGTGTACACTACTTCTCATAATTATTTTCCATGAAAATTACTTTTGTTAAGTTTTTGAGCTTTTCATTTATTTTTAGCAATCTCTCATAATTATTTTAGTAATCTTTCTTCAATTAGAATTGTTGTTTCAGTTTTTATATCTTTTTTTGTAATATTTAATTTGTTTGTGTCTGAGTATTTTTCTGCTTTTTTATGATAGTATGGTCAAGTTATGAGATTCGTGATCAAATGCAAACCTAATAATGTAGGATTTCAGATTAGAAGAAGGGGGATCGTCAAGTGTAAGATTGGAACGAACTGACTTGCATATGAAAGCTTTTTCTAATAATTGTTATATGTTTTCATTTGGACTTTTGCATTCTAAGTAATATTATCATTAAATTTTAAATTACGAAGAATTATGGATTGTAGATGATGGTAAAAAACATGGAAGATGAATAATTTGGTCCGTTTTATCATTATTATATTTTATTATATTTTATTTTCTTAGGATAAAAGTGAACAAATGAGTGAATATATTAGAAAGCTAAGGACTTGCATTAAATGATTGATAAAATGAGAACATGAAAATTTGATGAAGCAAGAGAAGTTTCGGAATATGCTGGAATCAGAAGGGAAACAACATGCGCATAGTGGTATATTTTCTATATCTTTTGTTTTGTTTGAAAAGTTTTGGTGAATTGTAGTATTGTATGTGTGTTTTATAATTTGATCATTTTATAGAGACACAACTAATGAGTAATATAGAACAGTTAGAGGCAAATATTGAGGGAGTTCGTAGACAATATGAGTATTTGCAAGCAAACTTTAGAATGGAGGAATCTGATAAGATTGTAAGTCTCTTTTTTAGCATCCCTAAATTTTGGTAATTATTAATTTGACTATTTTTTAATTTTTTTTTAATTGAATTGAAATATAGAATAATGTTGGTTGGTTTGAAAGTGTGAATTAGTTAATTTATAGTTTTATAATCTTTTCATTAAATTGTGATTGAAATAGTTCAGAGACAATTCTAAAATTTTAAGTACTATACAATTTTATAAGTCCGTTAAAATTATTTTAACCTGTGCAATTTGCAGAGAGTGATAGTATTAGTTTCAACTGAGAGAAAAAGAAAAAAAAATCTTTTTACAGTTTACACCATTGCTCTATAATTTGTGTACCCTTAATTAAATCTTTTCGAATTTTGATAAGATGATCTAACATTAATTATTAATGGACACACTCCTCCCAAACCTACAGTTTTCCATAGAGATCTAGTCCTCTAAACCATGACTTCTAGATTTAACACACACTCTCTCACTCACTCACTCTCTCTCCTCTTGCCAAGTCACTCCATCATCTCTGTATTAATGCCAAGTAACCCTAGCCAACTTTTCCTTCACAATACAACCACATTTGAGTGAGAGAGAGAGAGAGAGTGAGAGAGAGAGGATGGAAGGTGGATCAAGCTTCAATGGGTTTCAAGCTCTCAATGGATCCAACACTCCGGGTACCCACTTTCACTCATCTTCTTATCTACCCACTTTGACATTTCCCATGCTTCAGTTCTATCATCTAAACTAACATGCAGATCATGCATGTTCTTACTTTGTTAATTATTTCCCTTTTGATTCTACCGCCTTCATTTAATCTAAGATTCAACTTTTTTTTAATTAATATATATATCTCGAGCATAGTTTCTCTAATTTAGTTACATTTACCATTTTTTGTTTTTTTTGATTTTTTTTACTGTTTTATTTTTTTGTTGTTGAAGATTTGTTACTCGATTTTTCGGAAAAGAGAGAAAGAAAGAAAAGCAAAAAAAAAAAAAATAGTGGAAGAAGATATGAACTAGTTTTCATTCTTTAACTAAAAGGAAGTTCTTTATAAAGTGATCAATTTTATTTTACTGTTGTATTTTTTTGTTGTTGAAGATTTGTTGCTCGATTTTTCTTAAAGAGAGAAATGAAAGAAAGAGAAAAAAACAGTGGAAGAAGATACTGAACCAGTTTTCAATCTTTAACTAAAAGGAAGTTCTTTATAAAGTGATCAATTTATCGATACATATGAATTCAATGGTTTAGATTGGTTGAAGGTACTTTAGGGTTTGCTAAAAATCTCAAAATTTTCTTTTTGAGTTAATAAAGGGAGAGTTTGGAGATTCCGATTGGTGGTTTGCACGCAGGGGTGCTCCTAGTGCAGCATGCAGCTAATGAATTCATACTAGTAATTTATATGTGCAATACACGTCTTAATAAATATAATTTTTTTAAAGTAAAAATTTAGACGTAATTTGGGCTTAAACATAAGATCTCATTTATAATAATTATGCACGTACATTACATGCATTGATAGATTTATAAATGATACTAAGACATTCTCTCATTATTGCTAATCTCTAATATTATAATGGGAGAAGACCTTAGTGTCATTTTGTCATTCTACCAACACGTGTAATGCACGTATATAACTAATATAAATGAGATTTTCACTTCAAATCCTTTCTACATCAGTGTTTTTATTGTTATTTTTTGAAATTATTAAAACGTGCATCGCACGAGTAAATTACTAGTAATATTAGAATTAGGTATTAATTTGCCGATTCCCGTAGTTTTCTAACCAAGTAGACTTTGAACTGAAACACATATTCTTTTTTAATATATCATATATTAATCTTTACATTGAACGTTTTCCTAATCTTAATTTTAATATTACCCTTTTTTTTGTCAAACATTTCTCTATTCAATTCCTGTTTTATAATTTTATTTATTTATTATTGAATTCATGTTGCCACCTTCGGAAATGATATTTTTGTCGGACCCTTATTTGACCGTAATTTTGCTATTCAAATTAGTTCTAAAACAATATCAACAACAATTTCTGAATAAATGAAATTTACTTGTGAAAATAAAAGTAATAATGGGGGGCCTAAACTTAATTTTTCCCTTTAAGAAAACAACTGGCCCTTTAATTATGCTGACTTGTAACGCTCGCAAATGTGAGCTGTTGTGCTAAACTCATGAGTGGGCCCCCACTTCCGCATACTAATTTCTATACAAGTATAACGTATATGGTATCATTGTGATGATAACGAGGCACCGTTTTCTGTCGAATTGTCACTATGCTCCTGCTCAGTTCTGTCAACATAAATGTTTTCATTGGTCAAAATGACTCGCCCTTAGATCTCAACTTGGTTAGGACAGTTTGTCTTTTTAATGGGCCATTTAGCTGTATGGAGTTTCAATTCATACACCGGATCCCTGTTTCAGGGGTTCAAGGCAGTGGGTACTTGAGCGTTCGCCACGTGTCCAGTGGAGACGCGGCTACTTGGCGGCACTTTTGGAATGCTCTGGCGGTGATATTACAGAGGTGTGACTGGGTCACTTGGTTGAAATAATTTTCGGTACTGACCCACTTTTTTAAAATATTGACCAAATTCAAAAATATTTATTCAATTGATTCAATTTTAGACACGTCAGCATTAAACACTATTCATATTAACGGCATAGGTTATTTTTCTATACCGTTTGTTTTCAATAGTAGTATCTAAAAAAAATTGTTTCATATGCCCTTTTTTAGAGTGACTGCATAAGAGCATTTTCTACTTATTTGTAAACTCTGTGACTTAAAAAAATTTGTAAGTGTGAAAATATATTATAACCGATACCGCTATCTTCAACACTTACAATATTTTTTGAAGTCTAAAAGTTCACGAATGGTAGGAAATGTATTTATGCCGTTAATCAAAAAAGCGGCATGCAATTTTTTTTACATATGTCGTTGTTGGCAACAACGACATAGAACTAACCTATGCAGTTGTTGCCAATATTGTTTTATGCTGACGTGTCCAAAAAGGACCGAACCTGAGTTTACGGGGGCCCGAGGAGAACTCCCGAAATGGGGCGCCATACAATTTTTATTTTAAAAAATTGTTTAAAAAATTGTTGATTTTTTTTTTGCTGCAATTCTTAAAAACTAATATATATGAAAAAATAGATGAAGATTTAGAGATTTGAGAAAAGAAATATCCATATAAATCTAAGCCCAACTAAAATAAGCCGGTACAAGTACTCATTTTAAAAATAAAAGCCCAAAAAATAAAATTTGGGGGCTCCTAAAAAACTTTGTGCAAAATACGTATATGTAAATACAATGAATTTTTTCTTGGGGGCCCCTAAAATTGCAAAAAATTCAGGGGCTCGAGGTGGCCGCCTCCCCGGCCTCCATTGGGGGGCCGGCCCTGTGTCCAAAACTGAGTCTTGGACCTATTAAAAAATTCCAAAAAAATCAATATAAAAATAAATCATATATCCTCATCCCCCCTCTTTCCTCCTCAATTCTAAATTTTCCTCTTCCAAACTCAAAACTCATGCATTTTTCTTCTATCATCTAGTCTAAATCATCCACTCGCTGCCTCTGCTCTCCGCTCACACTCCCGCTCCTTCCCGAACGGGTAAGAAAATTTTAATAGACCCGAACTCGGAACCGGACCCGGACCCGGTCCTCACGAGTCTGGGTCCGGGACCAATTTTTGGACCCATATGGGATCGGATCCGGATTCGGGTAGTGAAGGATTCGACTTGATCCGACCCGATACCAATGCTAGTTGCAGGCTTGCAGCTGAAGCTAACACGTGCATGTAACACTAATATTAATAAATCTATATACAAATGTATTTTGTTAATTATAATCACCCAACTCATTATAGAAAAGTTTATTCTATGTACACTTTTGTGTGTGTTTTCTGTTTTTGCTTTCTAATCACACAACTCATCAATTTTTCAATCGTATGAGCAATATGTTAAGACACTTTAGATTTTAGAAAGATGTTTTCGTTTCAACTTAATTGAGCATATTCAAAATTTCTCTTAAAAATGAGTACAACAGCACTCGCTATCTGAGATAGCGAGTTCATTTGAACTAGACTTCCTATCTCAAATAGCGAGTGTAGTTGTATACATTTCATGTTCAAAATCTTGGATAGCGAGTTAAATAACGAATTTGAGAGACTAGGATTTTGGGTTTATTTCGGAGTTGGGAGAGAGAATGGAAAGAGAGAAGTGAAGAGAAATGGCAAAACAACGAGCAAGTCTTTAAAAACTTTCCAATCGATACTCACTATCTCAGTTAGCGAGTGTGGTATAAACACACTCATTATCTGAGATAGCAAGTCTAAACTTGGTATTTTTTTTTTCAAGTTTTTATCTAAGTGGTAGAGAAACACCTCAATATACACCTGCTATCTTAGATAGCGATATTGTTTTCACCAAACTCGCTATCTGAGATAGCGAGTCTAAATTAAAAAAATTTCTTCACGTTTTAATACTTCAACATACACTCGCTATCTCAGACACTAAGGTTATTTTCATCAAACTCACTATCTAAATACTTTCGAAAGTGAACCAATTTGGTAAATACTTTCAAAAAGTAGGTCATTCATTTTGGTAAAAATTATGCTAAAAATGTAATTACTGACAATGCCTCTCTGTTTTACAAACACGCAGCTAGTGCTGGTCCTCATGGACCTCATTGGAAAGGCAAGAAATTCAATACCGATTAAATAAATGTTTTCTTCTGCTTACCTGGTTACATTGTTGCACCACACACTTTAAGTCATACACTGTCTTTGAAACACGGTAGTCATACTCCACGTTTTTTAGCAAGATAAAAATAAATAAATAAAAAAAATTCACATGTCTTGGTTTGCAGCTGGAGCAGGAGGAAACACCAACATCGACAGCAATGGCAATACCAGCAACCAACAGCAGGCACAACAATGCGGCGTCCGTGAGCAAGACCGATTCATGCCGATCGCTAACGTGATCCGCATCATGCGCAAGGTCCTCCCTTCCCATGCCAAGATCTCCGACGACGCCAAGGAAACCATCCAGGAGTGCGTGTCTGAGTACATTAGCTTCATCACCAGCGAGGCCAACGACCGCTGCAAGCGTGAGCAGCGCAAGACCATTACCGCAGATGACGTCCTCTGGGCCATGAACAAGCTTGGCTTCGACAACTACATTGAGCCCCTGACTCTGTTCCTCCACAAGTACCGCGAGCTGGAAGGCGACCACCGTGCCTCCATCCGCGGGGTCCCGCTCCCTCCCATGCTCAAAAACCGAGTTGGTACTGGTGCTTTGTTGTCATCTTCTGGTCCTTCGGTTGCCATTCCACCGCCACTGCAGCCTGCGCCTCCGACAATGCCACTCATGCCGATGGGGACGGCGACAGCGGATGGGATGATGGGGATGGGATGGGACCACCAGCATCTGCAGCATCAGCATTACCATCACCACCAGTTTCAGCACATGATGGGAGGGTACTACTATGGGAATGGAGCCGGAGGAGGAGGCAGCTCATCCCAGCACCACCAATTGGATTACCCTAATGGTGCTAATGGTGCTAATGATCATAAGTAGTATATATATGTGTGTGTGTTACTAGTAGCGTAATAATGTATGCCTATATGTGCATGCATAAGGGAGTACTGTTTTAATAAGTAAAAAGTAGCAGAGGTATTAATGAAACAGGGTGGTGTTATTCCACCTTTTAACTCAAAAAAAAAAAGAAAAAAAAAAGTAGCAGAGGTGGTGGTTCTGCTTAGTTCCGTGAACATGTATTGTTCTGAAAAATTAAGCTAATTGGAACAGCTGATATTTATAATATATTATTAAATTATCATATATTAGTTGTCATGTTTTATGTTTGATGCTTCTTGTGTGAAATATTTTTAATCTCGAGTAATGCTATACCCACTACTAATTTTACTACATTTTTTTCACTAGCTTAGGTGACGTAGGTGGAAGAATTCTTCAATAAAAGTGTGTTACTTAAGATAGTAAAAAGAATGCTAGTAAAATTGATAGTCGATGAAGCATTACTCTTTAATCTCCCATGCAAGCTATTAGCTATGAAGAATTGATGGTGATGAGAGGGAACAAGGACACAAGGTATCTGCTTTCTTTCTTGGGCAAATAACATAAAGTATCCTCTTAGGTGTCATCTATAAAATAGAAAATCCTCTGAAATTTTACAAGTGACACATTCACCTTCTAAGTAAACTACTCGTATATTTAACTAATTCCCCATCCTTCATCCACTTCCTCCACCACCATAACCATCACCGTCCTCTTCTCTCTCCTTTGATTGGTCGTTCTCCTTCCTCAACAATGTTGCTCATGTGGTGGTTGTGAAAAATTAGAAAACAGATTTGATAGAAAAATCAATATTGTTGTTCTTTTTTTTGTAATTTTATAGGGAGAGTATATTCTATCAACATATATAAAATATATTGCTGCATTGCAAAATCCGTTGCATTAATTAAGATATGAGTTTAATGAGGAAGTGAGTGATATGGATAATGAGAGAGTAGTGGAGTTGGAGGTGGAAAAGGTGGGGGAAGAGGAGGAGCTGAGCAAGAAGAAAAGAGGGGCATTAGTTGGAGATAAATCAGTCTAGTCTATTTAAAGAGTGAATATGTTACTTGTAAAACCTCAAGATTTTCTATTTCTTGGATGAAATCTCGGGAAAGATTTCTGTTATTTTTCCTTCTTTCATTCTTAAATTTATTCCTAGAATATATATACATGGTATTGGATCTTCTGCCGTAGTTCTCTTTAATAATCCATTTACTTGTTTTTTCTACCGTCAGATTACACTCCAACGACTCATACAAACACCACATCATATAAATGTATCTTTGTGTTTAGTTTAGGGTTGGTAGTCGGGCTCATCGGGCCGGGCTGGGCCCAAACCTGCTGGGTTCGCCCGGAGTGTGGGCGGGCTCGGGTCGGATTGGCTCAATAATCGGGCTAGGTTGGCAAAAAGAAAGACCTAGTCGACCCGTGAACCCTTTCGGGCCGGCCCGGGTCACAGGTTGGTCTGGGTTGGGTTATTATTTTTTATTTTTTTATTCATAAATTGGTTAATATTTCAAATTTTATATCAAATGGGTGCGAACAACAAAATTAATTGCTCACTGCCCACTGCTCAATTAGCCCACCCCATCATAACTATTTAGTGTGCACGACTATCTAATCGTGGGAGCAGGGGACTCGAGCTGCGGGATACATTCAAGTGGAGGATATAATTTTCTTGTACAATATAATTTATTGTGTAATCCATGATGTAAATTATATGTAAAACTACATTGTACATTATGATAATGTAATAAAAACTTTAATTTTCTGTGATCTTTCTGTGTTGTGTACTCATTGAAATAATGATTTTGGGTATGTATCACGAGTTTCCGGTATTAAAAAATCGGGGCGCTACAATTTATAGCCAACTTTATCTCCTCACTTATCTCACCAATGTGTGACTAACTGTATTTGGATTTTAAACTTTGAAAACTTTTAGTCCCACATAAGTGAGATGAAAGAAGTGAGGAGGTCGAGTTAGCTATAAATAGCTAGGGTGGGGATTGCCTAATTGAGCAGTGAGTAGTAATCAATTAATTTTGATGTCCACACTCATTTTTAATTAATTTTTGAAATATTTTAGAGTATATTTATATGCATATATACATATATTTTGTGGCAAAAAAAAGATTAAAAAAAACAAACAGAAAAATAAAATAAAATAAAAAACAGATCCAAACGTGTCAAATCCACAAACCTGACGAATCATAGGTCGGGTTCGGGTCGGGTCGCATTGGGTTCCGAGTTGCGTGGGCCGGGTCGAGTGGGTTTGGTTTGGGTTTTTGCCAGCCCGGTTAAACTCGGTAAGAGTATCAGGTTTGACCCGAACCCAGACTGGAACAACGTAGGTCAGGGTCTAAGCGAGAGGGTCGTGGGCCAACCCGACTCGGATGATATACCTAGTTTAGTTTTGAGTAATGCTTACCAAGTTCACTACCATTTTGTTCACTACCTTAGGTGGCATACTCTTGTTGAAGAGTTCTCCCACCTACTCTATCTTCTCCTACCTATTGGAGTGTGCCACATAAGATAGTGAAGAAAAATGTAGTGAAATTGGTAGTGGATGTAACATTACTCTTTAGTTTTAGGCTAAATTTTACTTATCCATATTGGATTTTTATCAATTTGCACCACACCCTGGCCTAACTTATCTTTTGACAACCAACCTTACTATTTAAGCTTTTCTTTTTGCAGATTACTGCAGATCAGAACTAAATTAAAATGCGAACCCAAAATCCAAACACTCATCTTCCTCACCCTCATATCTCTCATATTCCTTACACTATCCAACCCGAATCCAAACCCAAACCGGTACCCACTTTCCGCCACCTCTCTTTCACCCTATCGTTTACCTCCCCATGAGAGTTCTCAGATCTCCAACCCAACCCAATAAGAGTTCTTAGATCCGAACCTTTTTATCTTGTTCTCTTCCGCATCATTTCTCTTTACCAAGTACAAACCTAAATTTGATAAACAATCTTCGCTCTTTTAACATGAATCTGCCAACCCTTATTCATCATCATCTGCTCTTCCAACCCGAATCCTCTCTACCATCATGAAATCGATAACTCCTATCTTCACCATTGGCCTCAACTCCAACACAAATCCAGTAGTCTTAATTCCATCAACTCAAATCCAAAAAAATCAACTCCATCAACCATCACTGCTCCCAAACCCATTGCCACCTGTTGCAACTCCACCGCCGACCTCCTCTCTGTAATAGACCCAAACCCAAGAATTTTACCATCTTCTGCCCATTTTTATTTTTAGGTGGACTACTTCGGATCCAAACCCATTAACTCACCCCATTTAAAAGTATCAAGAAAAAATTTAGTTTTAAACTTTAATGAAATGTGGCATCTTTCGGGTTCCTTCTGGCTCGTTGCCAGGGACTGTTGGAAAATAATCTATGTGAGCTCATATATGTGACTAAATGTATAATTGCTATTCTAAAATCTAACCCAAATTAAAGTGATCTAATCAAGATTAAGTAACGAGTTAAAAACATAAAATTTAAAGTGTGATATAACACGTGTAGAGACCGTAAAGTAAATTTCTTATTTTGTGATGGGCAAAATTGAAAATCAATAATTATCAATTAGGGGTATGGTCCCCTATATATACGTATCTTCTTATTCCATCTGTAATCCTATCAACAGAAGAATAGAGAGACGGCCTCTCATAGAAGTGCGTATCATATAGGAAGATCCAAACCCTCTGCGCAATCTCCATCAATGGCTTCAAGTTAGTGCTTCCGTTTTTAATGTTCTTCTTCTTTTAATTTAGCAAAGATCTATAGTTTCATGATTTAAGATTTTATATTAAAGCACTTTTGCAACAATCTCCATTGTCTCCTTTCCCAAAATCGCCTCTCTTCAAAAGTTTTGCTTTGTTACGCACTCCCTCAGCTTCAATCTGGAACTCCTCTGAGTTCTTTCCTCTGTGGTTGAGTAGGTCTGTGCTCGTCGCTTTTCCCAGAGTGACCTCTGACTCTTGTTGCCCTAGCTTCAAAGAAGCTTCTTTTTCGTTGGCTTCTATACCATTTTTGGGCATCCTCAACTCCTGAGTGCCAGAGGTCCCTCTCTGCTCACTTCCCTTAGAGTTTTCCTCTCTGGTATTTGCCACCTCACTCCCCAGCTCCAAAGCAACGACTTTTTGCCTTTCTGGTGCTTTCCACACATTTTCTACCCACTCTCTAGTGGATTGGGCTTTCTCGCTTGGCTTCTTCCACAAGGTTGCACTGCCTCTCACCAGTTCTTGTCCCGAAGCATGCATGATGTTACAGAGTTGGTTTTTGCCATTTTGGGGACCTGCAAGCCTTACTATTTAAGCTTTTCTTTTTGCAGATTATTGCAGATTACTGCAGATCAGAACCAAATTTAAATGCAAACCCAAAATCCAAACACTCATCTTCCTCACCCTCATATCTCTCATATTCCTTACACTATCCAACCCGAATCCAAACCCAAACCGGTACCCACTTTTCGCCACCTCTCTCTCACCCTATCGTTTCCCTCCCCATGAGAGTTCTCAGATCTCCAACCCAACCCAATAAGAGTTCTTAGATCCGAACCTTTTTATCTTCTTCTCTTCC
Source organism: Hemerocallis citrina (assembly GCA_017893485.1). Classification (NCBI taxonomy): domain Eukaryota; kingdom Viridiplantae; phylum Streptophyta; class Magnoliopsida; order Asparagales; family Asphodelaceae; genus Hemerocallis; species Hemerocallis citrina. The sequence continues at coordinate 319,433,924 of CM030359.1, forward strand.
GCATCATTTCTCTTTACCAAGTACTAACCTAAATCTGACAAACAATATTCGCTCTTTTAACATGAATCTGCCAACCCTTATTCATCGTCATCTGCTCTTCCAACCCGAATCCTCTCTACCATCATGAAATCGATAACTCCTATCTTCACCATTGGCCTCAACTCCAACACAAATCCAGTAGTCTTAATTCCATCAACTCAAATCCAAAAAAATCAACTCCATCAACCATCACTGCTCCCAAACCCATTGCCACCTGTTGCAACTCCACCGCCGACCTCCTCTTTGTAATAGACCCAAACCCAAGAATTTTACCATCTTCTTCCCATTTTTATTTTTAGGTGGACTACTTTGGATCCAAACCCATTAACTCACCCCATTTAAAAGTATCAAGAAAAAATTTAGTTTTAAACTTTAATGAATATTAATGTGGCATCTTTCGGGTTCCTTCTGGCTCGTTGCCAGGGACTGTTGGAAAATAATCTATGTGGGCTCATATATGTGACTAAATATATAATTGCTATTCAAAATCTAACCCAAATTAAAGTGATCTAATCAAGATTAAGTAACGAGTTAAAAACATAAAATTTAAAGTGTGATATAACACGTGTAGAGACCGTAAAGTAAATTTCTTATTTTGTGATGGGCAAAATTGAAAATCCCTAATTTTCAATTAGGGGTATGGTCCCCTATATATACGTATCTTCTTATTCCATCTGTAATCCTATCAACAGAAGAATAGAGAGACGGCCTTTCATAGAAGTGCGTATCATATAGGAAGATCCAAACCCTCTGCGCAATCTCCATCAATGGCTTCAAGTTAGTGCTTCCGTTTTTAATGTTCTTCTTCTTTTAATTTAGCAAAGATCTATAGTTTCATGATTTAAGATTTTATATTAAAGCACTTTTGCAACATGATTAAGATCTAGATTCATAGAAACATGTTTTAGGTTGTTATTAATGTTTTATGCATGTTTTTAAGTGTAGATAAAATTCCACAATTAGTATCAGAGCCATGTTTGCTGAATTAATTGAAGAAATTTAGGGTTTCGTGTTTAAAGAAATTTAGGATTTCTTGTTTAAAGAAATTTAAGAAATTTAGGGTTTCTTTTGATCTTCCTTTTATGGTATTTGTCTTCAAAGATTCAGATTCAATAATTAAATTAATTGAATTTGGATTTGTAAAGACTAATTGATTTGTTAATCTTTTGGTGCCACTAAATTTCCATCGCTCTGTTGCAATTGTTCTGTTGCATTTTCGGGATTGAATAGTGTATTAATCTATATGATGTACTTTAGTTGACTATATATTCAGATCCATGTTAAGATCGAATTCAGATTTAATTTAAAAAAAAAAAACAATAAGGAAAGGAAGATCCTGCATCTGTTGGCAACGTCAACATATTGCTGATGTGACATGGAGGATAGTGGACCCGTGGGTCTGTGGCAAAAGTACATTTTCAAAGTTTTCAAAACGAATTTGTCTTTTTTTCTCCTCTTTTCAAAACAAAAATACCCAGAATAAATCCACATTTATTTTAGCTATAACCAGTATTTTTAAAACTATTTTTCCTCTTTTTAAAACATGTATTTAGCCTTAGAGTGCATATTTGAACACCATTTCGACATTGAAAACTATTACACATTTGTTCACCAAGGGAGATAGTTTCTCACACCAAAATTTTCACTACTACTATGTTTTAACACTATGATATTTTAGAGCACAAAACCAACATTATAAGAGAGTAAAACTTCCATTTTATTAATTAATCTCTACATGATATATTTAATTATGTGTATGCAAAAAGACATTCTTTTTCATTTACTCAAATCTTCCACATGATAAATATCACAATAGGGAAATTCACTACATCCATTAACAAACAAATCCATCAATTCAATTTTAACACACTAATCTACTTGGCATTTTTAATCAATAAGCATGGTTCAATAGCGAATTTCACATAAATGTAATTTAATAAAAACAGCATGCATTCTAATGTTTATAATAATGAGAAACATACACTTTTACTCATACGCAATAACTCTAGTGATCAATCAACCCATTTGCTAATTAACAATTTTCTTCTAATTAAACAAGCATGTATTTTATTCCAACTAGTAGCTTATAATAATAATTCAATTTCATTTTCTAGCATGCTTTCTAGTCTAGAAGTCATGAAAAACACCCACCTTTTGGAGAAAACCAATAAAAAATCTCCTAGAGCCTCCTAGAATGCGAGCGAGCGCCCTCTCCTCCTAGATTGCAATGCACGACTCCTCTCCTTGCTCCTTGCCAAAACCGAAAGCTCCAAGATTGGGGTTTGAATAGCCGGCCTCCAAGGGGAAACACAACACACAACTCACACACTAATATGTATATATCTCCTATATAATGTCTCCTTTAATATTTGCTTTAGTGTAGAATACAAGTAGGAAGGGGAGGTGTTTATACTATTTTTAGAGTAGATTGGAGGGCTAGGATTGGTTGGATAGTTGTAGAATGGAGGGCTAGGATAGGAGTAGAAGTTATAGCAACAACCCACACACAAATAAACTACCCATGCACACAACCCACTCTCCCATGCCTCCACACACCATCCGGCCACCAAAAGGGTGTGCATTGCATACTACGTGCTTCGCACGTGCCACCTAGTACCCCTATGAAAAAGTTTGTACAATTTAATTAATCAAAATGTTCACTATTTGTCTCTACATGACAAGTGTGACCATTTAATTGATTTATTAAATTGGTGGGCTTCACAATTAGTGGGCTTAGGCTTGTGGGCCAAGACAATAAATTAATAATTAATTTAAGTGGGCTAACACAAATAAAATAGTGTTTTAGGCTTTAGAATTTGGCTTTTATAAAAATAAAGGAAAGAAAAAATAATTGTTCATACTACCAAAAGAAATTTTGTATATAAAAGTAGATAAATAATATACACATGAAATTTGCACGTGCACAACACGTGAAAATCAATATCTTATTAGAATGAAAGCTTAGGGTATTACAGCACTCCCTCCTTAGAATAGTTCCGTCCTCGGAACTACAATTAAAGAGTGAGAAAACAAAACACAAGAAGAAAAATACAATCAAGCAAACAGCTCAGGATGATCCTTCATCATCCTCTCCTCAGATTCCTAAGTAGTCTCTTCAACCAATTGGTTTCTCCAGACTACCTTGACCATCAGTATCGTCTTATTCTTCAAGATTTTCTCCCGACGATCAACAATCTCAACTGGGAGCTCAATGTAACTCATATCCAACTGCAAACCCTCTGGCACTTCGGGCAAATGAAGACTTGGATCTGGAATGTAACCTCTCAGCATAGACACGTGAAAGACATTGTGCACCTGAGACAACTCTTCTGGTAACTCAAGCTGGTAAGCAGTTTTCCCGATCCTTTTTAATATCTTATACGGGCCTATGAACCTCGGGGCTAACTTTCCACCCTTGCCGAATCGGATCACGCCTTTGCTGGGCGATACCTTCAGAAAGACAAAGTCACCAACCTCAAACTTAAGGTCCCTTCTCCGGTTGTCTACATAGCTCTTCTGCCTACTCTGAGCATCCACCAACGTCTTCCTGATCAGATCAATCTTTTCAGAGATCTGCTGCACAATCTCAGGCCCAAACATCTGACGCTCCCCAACTTCGAACCAACAGACAGGCATTCTGCACTTCCTGCCATACAAAGCTTCGTACGGCGCTATCCCAATGCTAGTCTGAAAACTGTTGTTATAGGCAAACTCTACCAAAGGTAAATGTCTTTTCCAACTGCCTCCAAAGTCTAGTACACCACATCGAAGCATATCCTCAAAAATACGGTTGACTCTCTTGGTCTGCCCATCGGTTTGGGAATGAAAAGCAGTGCTGAAATCTGTCTTGGTACCCAAAGCTATCTGAAGACTCCTCCAGAAATGCGAAGTAAACCACGCATCTTGATCAGACACAATGGTCAACGGAACACCATGAAGCCTGACGATCTCACCAACATACATCTCAGCCAACTTGTCCATCGAAGCAGTGAGTTTCATCGCCAAGAAGTGAGCGGACTTGGTTAGTCGATTGACTATGACCCAAATCGCATCATTGCCCTTAGGACTCTTGGGAAAATCCGTGATGAAATCCATACTGATGTTATTCCACTTCCATTTCGGAATAGGTAACGGTTGTAATAGATCTCTGGGTTTCTGATTCTCGGCTTTGACTTGTTGACAAATCTCACGCCTCGACACAAATTCAGCCACATTCCGCTTCAAACTTGACCACCAGAAATGCTGTTTAATGTCCTTATACATCTTGTTACTTCCAGGATGTACTGACAAAAGAGTAGCATGTGCCTCCTGAAAAAGACTTTCTTTCAAGTCCGATTGATCCGGAACACACAGCCTCTTACCAAACCACAACACTATCCCTGATTTGAAATCCGGGCAACTTGCCTGCACCAACCTGCTCCATCATCTTCTGAATCTTTGCATCTTTATTCTGACTTGCAATAATCCTTCCATTCAGCGTCGGTTGAGGCCTCAACTGAGCTAAAGATGATCCCAAGCCTTGTAAAACAACCTCAACTCCAGCCCGATCCAACTCCTCTGCTAACTGCCTCTGAGTTGTAATTAAACTCGCCAGACTGCTCTTGCGGCTAGGTGCATCAGCAACAATATTAGCCTTTCCAGGATGATACTTAATCTCCGGACGAATGTCCTCAAGTACCTCCAGCCATCTCCTTTGCCTCAGGTTCAGATCCTTCTGCTGATAGATATACTTCAAGCTTTTGTGGTCTGTGTACATGTTCAGCTTCTCGCCATACACATAATGTTTCCATTGCTTTAAGGCGAAGATAATCGCAACCAGCTCTAGATCATGAGTCGGATAATTCTTCTCATGCGGTCTTAGTTGTCTAGAACCAAAAGCGATTACTTTTCCTTCTTGCATTAAGACACAACTAAGCCCACGATATGAAGCATCGCTGTAGACATCATATTCGACACATGCTCTAGGCAAAGCCAAAATGGGTGCAGTAGTCAGCCTCTCTTTCAATTCCTGAAAGCTTGCTTCGCACTGCTCAGTCCACTTGAAGTTCATATTCTTCTTGGTCAAACCAGTGAGCGGCACGGCTATCTGAGCGTAGCCTTGGATAAACCTTCTATAATATCTAGTTAGCCCAAGGAAACTCCTGATTTCCTTCACTGTAGTAGGTCTTGCCCAATCTCTCACTGCTTCTATCTTCTGAGGATCAGTTGCCACTGTCTTCTTAGAAAGGATGTGACCTAGAAATACCACTTCAGATTTCCAGAAATTACACTTGGAAAACTTGGCATACAACTCCTGCTCCTGAAGCTTCCTCAAAACTGCTGCCAAATGCTCCGTGTGCTCCTCCTCCGACTTGGAGTACACGAGAATATCGTCGATAAATACCAAGACGAAAGAATCAATGAACGGCCTCAGAACTCTGTTCATCATGTCCATGAAGATTGCAGGCGCATTCGTCACTCCAAACGGCATAACTAAGAATTTGTCATGCCCGTGTCGAGTTCTGAATGCAGTCTTATGCACATCTTCAGCTTTCACTCGAACTTGATGATATCCTGATCGAAAATCTATTTTGGAGAAAACTGCAGCTCCTTGTAGACGATCGAACAAGTCATCAATTCGTGGAATAGGATATTTATTCTGAACAGTGACCTTATTCAGCTCTCGGTAATCGATGCACATCATCATCGAACCATCCTTCTTCTTTACTAAAAGTACTGGTGCTCCCCAAGGTGACGCACTAAGTTGAATAAAGCTCTTCTCCAACAGTTCCTCAATCTGCCGTTTGATCTCATCCTGTTTCACAGGCGCTATCCTATACGGTGCCTTGGAAATAGGTGCGCTCCCTGGCTGAATAGTGATGCTGAACTCCACATCACGATGCGGGGGTAACCCAAGCAAATCTTCCAAGAACACGGTCGGATAATCCCGAACCACAGGAATCTGCTGCACCTCTGCAGGAATCCCTCTCTTCTGGCTGATAGCAGCAACCATATCTGAACATATTCTCTTCCCTTGGAAAGTGACTTCAGGTCCACCTGGAGCCTTCACTGTTACTGTCTTGGTCTTGCACTCGATGTTCGCACTGTACACCGACATCCATTCAATGCCAATGATAACATCGACTCCCAAAACATTCAGCTCGATCAGATCGATCCCGAAAATTCGATCTCCAATCACAATCTCGCAGTCAGCATAGTACCGATCAGTGGTTAGAGTCTCCCCTGACGGAGTAGCTACTGCTAAAACCTTGCCTGGAAAGATTTTCGATTCGACTCCCAACACTTTAGCAAATTTAGGTGATACAGAAGTATGAGAGGACCCAGTATCGAACAAAACAACAGCTTTCTTTCTATTTAAAATAAGTTCTCCTGTTACATAACACACACTCGTCATATAACAGTTCACTAATTTACGGGAAAAAGAGAAACAACAGAAAACACTCCCAAACATCCTCCATCGTACCAGTGATGACGTGATCCACCTCACCAGCATCAGCTTTAGTCAAGGCAAATACTCGTCCCTGCTGGTACAGCTTCTTCCCGATCGACTGAATTGGTCCATTGCGGACAACATCCTGCAGTTTGGGACAATAAGACTTGTAGTGGCCTGTCTCTCCATAATTGAAACAGGTCACTGGAGGTCTCGCCCAAGTATTCCCGGGTCTTCCTGCCACTTGAACAGCGTTCGCACCTGTAGGCTTGAACCTTTGAGCCGGTGGCTGTACCTTGACTTTGCCAGCAACTGTCGGCCTCTTCCCCGCATTCCAGTTGTTCCTCCTATTCTGAACAGCGTGGAACTGCTCCATGTCGGCCTCCGGGGCTGCCGCTCATTTGACCAGCTTGTCAAACCTCCTGATACCGAGGGGTATCATCCTGGACCTCAAGCACGGCCTCAATCCATGCTCAAATTTACGAGCCTTCTTCGCCTCATCCATCACCAATTCAGGAGCATACCTTGAGAGCTGAGTGAATCTGGTCTCATACTCCCTAACCGACATGCCGCCCTGCTGCAGTGACAGAAACTCTATGGACTTCTTCTCTTAGACGTCTGAGGGAAAGTAATGACTGCAGAATTCCTCCAAGAATTCCTTCCAGCCAAGAGCCAAGCCTCCCATCATTCGTTTCATCGACTGCCACCACACAGCCGCATCCTTCTCGAATTGCAGAGTCGCCAACTTCACCTTACTGCACTTCGGGGTCTCCAGGACTTCGAAGATAGTCTCTACCTGACGGATCCAATTGTCAACCATGTCAGGGTCTGACTTCCCCTCAAACACCGGTGGTTTCATCCGTTTAAATGATTCCACGAGTTTGATTGCTTCGGGTACTGGATTCGCAGGCACCCTTCCTTAATTCTGGTTCATGGCAATGGCATTGAGTGTCTGATAGACCCTCGCTAGCTCCGTTTTCAAGTCCAGACCTTCACCATTTCGAGCTCGTCTTCCGGCCATATTCTGATGCAAAAGATCCATTAAATTCGAAGTGTAAAACATGAACTTTAAATCAACTTTTCATTTCATTGAATTTCAAACTTTATACATTCGAATTTAAAACATTTCTGACATCAAAATGAAAGCAGTAGATGATACAATGGTCTAATTCCCACAGTTCCTCTTGGCTTCACGATGCTCTCCCCGTAGTTCCTCCACTTTCTCCTTTAGTACATCGGTCATGTTTTTCCTCTTCTCGAGTTCCCAAACACGATGACTGAGAACTGCAAAATCATCCTTGCGCTTTGCCAACTGAGCCTCCAATAGTCCGACTCTCTCCCGCAGTGTTTCTACCTGCCTCTGAAGAAATATCACAAGACTACTTGGAACTAGTTCTTCTTCTTCGTCAGAAGAGTCATCAGATGAGTCCGGAGGTGGAGTGATCTCTCGGGACTCAGGCCATTCCTCTCCGTCGGAGTCTGCTTGCCCTCGGTAGTACTCTTCCTCAGAATCTACTTGTCCAGGATAATAATCTTCCTCTATGATATGCCAATTGTCGTCTCCAGCAGGGTCGAAGTGATCAGCTATCTTAGAAATAGAGAGGAAGAAGCATAAGTCATAGAGCAACACAAATGTAAGTAGCTTACATTTAAATCTCTAGACTCAACACACACTCTAATGTCCACTTTTAGGGTGTCGTTTCTTATAAATTTGTACTACTTAGAAGCGTGCTCTGATACCACTCTGTAACACCCCGAATTCCAAAATACAACTGAATTCGAGTTCCACAGGATCTTTACACTTCTTTCGTACAATTTTACAAGGAAATAAAAACTTTTCTTTCATCAGAGTTACATTTACACTTGTACATTATCACAGCGGAAGCAATATTACAATAAATTACATGAAATAATATTTAACTCAATCCTGCCCAGTATGTATGCTTCAATTGTCAAGCATCTTTACCCTGCATATAAAACTGTGGGCGCGTCAGTTCATTCAACTGACGAAATATTATACACGGCCATCCTCTCTATGCCGAAAACAGTATAACAATTCTCATTTCTTAACAAATCACAAACTTGTCACAAACAGAACTAAAAGGACAATCCTATTGATGTCGTGTTGTGAATGTGCTCTTAATCCTTATTGCAATTACTTATATTATATGACACTAATGCGCACTTGTTCAGAGTCTATGCAGCCCATACTACATAGATCCGAGGGCAAGCCCTTAATCGTTCTTCTTCTTGTAGGGTTCAATCCCTCGCCATGACTTAATCTACTACTGTAACTACAGTAAGTATCCTAGATATTTTCTGACCAACGAACTCAAATCTAGGCGCCCAGGAAGGAATCCCAATGCACTGACACATGACTCATCATGCAGGCATCCTGTGGTAATTCAGCTCCTACCATAGACATGACACCACCCGCAGTCGTCAAACACCCCACGAGCGTTGCCACCGGGACGGTACTCTGGAGCACTATCCACGCCCTATCATGAATCATCATGGGACATCCTGTGAATACTCTCATGTCGCCAATCCAATAGCCCTCATGCTCAATGTTTTTCTCTTACTTTCATCACATCTCCACTATGCATCTAATCCTTAGTTTAATTGAATCATGAATAAAATCAACTCTTAGAGTGTAGCACTTCCACTATATCGGTCTTATTCATTTAATTCACATGACCCAAACATTGGTCTTCTCATTTCAAAATATCATTTTCTCATTTCTTTCATTGCCGGTATAAGGCTTGGCTATACCCTAATTCTCAATTTCAACTCATAATTACAATGTCATACTCATAAGATCTTTTCATGATTAATCACAATTCATATTCCAATAGCATAGTATTCATGTATTCACACCTTTCATAATTCATCACGATCAATAATTCAATTTCGCGTGCAATCCATGTGCAAGAATAAATTTCACTTAATAGTCACCAACAATTTCATATATTCCACAAATCTATTATTCACAAATTCACAATTTTACTACAACACATTTTTTTTTTATAATTCCATTTAATCACGCTAGTCACAATCTTCAAAAAATTCATCTTTTATAACTCAGAATTTTTATTTTTATTTTTCTTTCGTTTTAAAGAATAATTTAATTTCAAAATGAGTCCTTTCTTGCAAAAAATCCAAATTTCTTATTCACAATTCATCAAAAGTTGTATAAATATTTTTCATAAAGTTATAATAATTTTTCAGTAATTAATCCATAATTTTCTAATTTTTTTAAATTTTAATTTAAAAGTCTACTTTCATTCAAAAAGAATCCCAAAAAAAATATTTTTTTTAAACTCCCAAACCCACCAAGATTCGAACCAGCAACCAGCGGTAAGGCAAATAGCACACACGACCAAAGCGCCACAGCCGCCCATCGATATAACTAAGGGTTAAAAGCCCTATGTTCTGTTCTCGGCGAATTTGGTTTTCAACCAAAAATAATTAAAACCAGAGCGACAGTATCGAACCCGAGACCTCCGCTACTGTAGCGACCCAAACCCATTCCGACCAGTTGGTCTAAGTGAACATATCGATATTATAATAAATAAAATGGGTTTTGTTTTCACTCTCTGTTCAAAAGTACAATTTCAAAGTTTTCAAAACGAATTTGTCTCTTTTTCTCCTCTTTTGAAAACAAAAATACGCAGAATAAATCCACATTTATTTTAGCCATAACCAGTATTTTTGAAACTATTTTTCCGCTTTTTAAAATATGTATTTAGCCTTAGAGTGCATATTTGAACACCATTTCGACATTGAAAACTATTACACATTTGTTCACCAAGGGAGATAGTTTCTCACACCAAAATTTTCACTACTATTATGTTTTGACACTATGATATTTTAGAGCACAAAACCAACATTATAAGAGAGTAAAACTTCCATTTTATTAATTAATCTCCACATGATATATTTAATTATGTGTATGCAAAAAGACATTCTTTTTCATTTACTCAAATCTTCCACATGATAAATATCACAATAGGGAAATTCACTACATCCATTAACAAACAAATCCATCAATTCAATTTTAACACACTAATCTACTTGGCATTTTTAATCAATAAGCATGGTTCAATAGCGAATTTCACATAAATGTAATTTAATAAAAACAACATGCATTCTAATGTTTATAATAATGAGAAACATACATTTTACTCATACGCAATAACTCTAGTGATCAATCAACACATTTGCTAATGAACAATTTTCTTCTAATTAAACAAGCATGCATTTTATTCCAACTAGTAGCTTATAATAATAATTCAATTTCATTTTCTTGCATCCTTTCTAGTCTAGAAGTCATGAGAAATACCCACCTTTTGAAGATAACCAATAAGAAATCTCCTAGAGTCTCCTAGAATGCGAGCGAGTGCTCTCTCCTCCTAGATTGCAATGCACGACTCCTCCTCCTTGCTCCTTGCCAAAATCGAAAGCTCCAAGATTGAGGTTTGAACAGCCGGCCTCCAAGGGGAAACAGAATACACAACTCACACACTAATATGTATATATCTCCTATATAATGTCTCCTTTAATATTTGCTTTAGTGTAGAATACAAGTAGGAAGGGGGGGGGGGGTATTTATACTATTTTTAGAGTAGATTGGAGGGCTAGGATTGGTTGGATAGTTGTAGAATGAAGGGCTAGGATAGGAGTAGAAGTTATAGCAACCACCCACACACAAATAAACTACCCATGCACACAATCCACTCTCCCATGCCTCCACACACCATCCGGCCACCAAAAGGGTGTGCATTGCACACTACGTGCTTCGCACGTGCCACCTAGTACTCCTATGAAAAAGTTTGTACAATTTAATTAATCAAAATGTTCACTATTTGTCTCTACATGACAAGTGTGACCATTTAATTAATTTATTAAATTGGTGGGCTTCACAATTAGTGGGCTTAGGCTTGTGGGCCAAGACAATAAATTAATAATTAATTAAAGTGAGCTAACACAAATAAAATAGTGTTTTAGGCTTTAGAATTTGGCTTTTATAAAAATAAAGGAAAGGAAAAATAATTGTTCATACTACCAAAAGAAATTTTGTATATAAAAATAGATAAATAATATACACATGAAATTTGCACGTAAACAACACGTGAAAATCAATATCTTATTAGAATGAAAGTTTAGGGTATTACCCCACCATACTCAAAACCCACCAAAACCCAAATTTCAGAACAAACACCAAACCCCTCTTCTCGGAGCTCGGCTTCCATCAAGTTTCATAACTTCAAGTAATCAAACACAACCGTAACACCCAAATCCACATCATCTCAGGTTCTGAATTTTTCAACTAAATAGCTACAAGCCCTAAATAAGTCCATCCCATAATAGACTAACTCTATATGAGCTAGTATATATATATGAATTTGAGAAAGAAAGAAGCCGAGAAATGACTATTTTGCCCTTCAACATATCAGTTGATGGTCGGATCAAATCTTGACCAACGGATCGCAATCGAACGGCTGAGAATCTCAGCTCACGATAAGAATCCCAGCTTACCATCTCATAATAGACTCACTCCTATTAATCATTAAATCATAGTGTGCAACTTCAGAAACATAATCCATCTCATCATCACTTATAACCAATGAGGAAAAATAAAGATCAGATAGGATTAATTCATCACTAGTCACTCCTACAAATTATTAAATAAATGATTCATAGTGTGCAACTTCAGAAATATTATCCATCTCATCATCACTTGTAAAACTAGAATCCAAGTTATCCAACGAGGGAGCAAACTCACAATCACATGAATATAACAGACTAGTAGACTACTATAGCATAATAAAGTCATGGTTAACAGTAAACCAAACATAAAATAGAATGATACTGATTTGTCTCACATCGTGAACCACCACCAATCGAACTATCAAATAAGTCCAATCAACAATCAAACCTCAAAAAAAAAAATGGCAGTAACCATAGATGCAACTCATAAACCCTCTGCAGAAGTTGCCCTCAGTTACCAACGGCAAATGGGTTTTCAGATAATAAGGTGTGTCATCACTGCCTACACAAACGCAAAAAAAATATAGAAAGACCAAACCTCAAATTGGATAAATGGGAATCGAATACTTCTCTTGTAGCTGATCATCTTATTTCACACACTATTCTTGAGATGCAAACATTACCTGACAAATTAATTAACAATAAAGAGTTTGAACAAGTGAATGGAAAACATATAACAATTTTCAAAGCATAGCAATTAATTTACAAAATAAGGGAATTGAAAAATTTTTTTGGAAAAAACAATTGTTTACAAAATTATACCTGAACAAAGATGTCGGGGAGGAGAAGAAAGGTGGAGTTAGGGTTTCGATCGGGTGGGTTTCAATGGGTTTTTGGGGATATGGGGGATTTCGAAAGCAGGAGAAGGGGCATCGACCATTTTGAAGGGGTTTGATCAAATAGAACTTTCGATAGCAGCCAAACCCCTCAAAACCCCAACACTCAATTTCCCATTAAAATGGACCAAAATCAGAAACCCTAGCTTCGAATCGCTCAGGAAATGTAGATGGGAGACACATCGAAGAGAGAGAGAACGAGAGAGATGAGAAATGGGCGAATCAGAAACCTTAGCTTCGAATCGCTCAGGAAATAGAGATGGGCGACGCGTCGAAGAGAGAGAGAGAACGGGAGAGCTGAGATTTTTTTGGATTCGTCAGAGAGAGAGAGAACGGGAGAGAGTAGCTGAATCTGAGAAAGAAAGAAGTTAAGAAATGACTATTTTGCTCTTCAACATATCAGTTGATAGTCGGATCAAATCTTCACCATCAGATTGCAATCGAACGGTTGAGAATCTCAGCTCTCGGTAAGGATCTCAACTTCCCAGCACTTAATAGACTGACTCTATATATATATATATATATATATATATGGGTAAAAGGGATATGAGCAACTTGTACATTTAGTAAATGAGCAATTAATTATGTGGCATGCATGTGATACATTGGACAACTAACTCTTTTAAGAATTTTCCAACCACATGTATGACACATCATCAATTACTTATTTACTAAATGAGCAAGTTGCTCATACCCCCTTTCCCCTATATATACTATTATAATGCATGTGCGATGCACGTGTATAAAGGTGTGTAGGATTTTGAAGAAGGGACAGGTCACCGAAGAGCTTGCATGCATGCATGCAGACAGGCATGCACAATTTATTCATTTTGATATTTGCATGCATGTGTTAGACATATGGCTTTGATTGGAGGAAACTTTTTTATGAATAAATTGTGCATGCAAGTACATGCAAATCGAGTAATGCTACATCCACTACTAAGTTCACTACATTTCTCTTCAGTACCTTAGGTGGCACACTCCAATAGGTAGGAAAAGATAGAGTAGGTGGGAGAACTCTCTAATAGGAGTATGCCACCTAAGGTAGTGAAGAGAATGGTAGTGAAATTGGTAGTGGCTAAAGCATACTCCATGCAAATCTATACTATTAATTATTTTTCCAAATCTATGTAGACAGGCATGCAATTCTATGCATGTTAATTATTTTTTCAATACATGCAAATTATATTTCTGACTTCCGATATTAACCCTATAAATTTTTTTAGCCTTTTATGTTTATGAGGGCATGATAGTAAAAAACCGCCAAAATGGAGCTTTGCTTAATAATAGTATATATATATATATATATATATATATATATATATATATATATATATATATATAATAAAACACAAAGAAAGCTATCAAGTGGCTTCCATTCAATAGGGTTGAAATCAGTGGTCCAGATCTAACCTTACAAAATATATTTTTCTGCCCAAAAGTTTCCCCCAAAACTCAAATTCAAATCCCCTAAAACAACTCCTTTATTTATTTATTTATTTCTCTCTCTCTCTCACACACATTTTCTCTCTATTTACTCAGAAATTTACATTTTCAGATTTCACATTTGTAAATTTTTAGATTTTTAATGCATTTTTTATTACTCATGTTATATTGAAAATAGCAAATATCTCATCAACAGTTAAATTTTATCATTTTCCACACTCAAAGTTCTAAGAAGTTGGATTTTACATCCCCATTTATAATTATTTTTCAACATATACTAATGGAAACATGGACTTTTATTTACAACTAATTATTGTTTTACTATACAGACTTGAGCTACATAATTGTTGTTTTACTGTTTACAAGACTTTCATATGCTGTATCGTTCTGAAGACGTGCCGTAGGCACGTGCCCACAGGCAAATCTAGTGTATATATATATGGGAAATGCTCCATTGAAAATGGGTCTAGTTTTCACGAATTGGAAAACAACGATCTGAGCCCGATGGATCATTCATGATCGTAATCAGTGGCTCAGATCGAGCCCGCCCATCACCCGTTTCACTTGATCAGCAGATGGCTAATTTGGGAATTTCATCCCAAATAACTCTTCACCTCACGGATTCTAAAAAAATGAATGAACCTAGGCCGTTGTTGGGAACAACGGCCTAGGTTATAAAAATTGAGAACATAGGCCGTTGTTTGGAACACCGGCCTTGTTCTCAATTTTTATAACCTAGGCCATTGTTCCCAACAACGGCCTAAGTTAATTCATTTTTTTGAGCGAATCAGGCGAAGAGCTATTTGGGACGAAATTCTCAAAATAACCCTCCGCCACTTAAGTGATAACGGGTGATGGGCGGAGGCGATCTGAGCCGCTGATCACGATCAAGAGCGATCCAACAGCCCAGATCGTTGTTTTCCAACCCGTGAAAACAAACCCGTTATCAATGAAGCATCTCTCTCTCTCTCTCTCTCTCTCTCTCTCTCTCTCTCTCTCTCTCTCTATATATATATATATATATATATATATATATAGGGAAATGATCGAGTGAGAACTCTTTTTGTGAGAACCACGTGAGAACTTTTGTTTGGGACATTAGTTGAAAGATCTGAACCGTTCATTTTGATCTACACGACTCAATTAGTCGATGGATGAGAAATCAAGTCATTTGAGATTCATTTGCCCATGTATTGAAGTGTTACAAATTGTGTGGCTGAAAAATCGTTATTTTTTATAGTGACATGATTCATGGACAAATGAATACCAAATGACTTGATTTTATATAACTAGACTAAATTAGTTATGTTAAACAATGTGAACGGTTCGGATTATCCATAGGATGGATAGGCGTGGAGTTCTCACGAAGCTTATCGTGAGAATGGTTCTCATCGGATTGCTACCCTATATATATATATATATATATATATATATATATATATATATATATATAATATGGAAAATGCTCCTTTGAAAATGCAAATGTTGTGAAAACCCAACGGCCTAGGTTATAATGCATTATAACCTAGGCCGTTGTTCCCAACAACGGCCTAGGTTTGTTTTCACGTTTTCCACGCTATAGTACGTTTTCAATGGAGCATTTCCATATATATATATATATATATATATATATATATATATATATATATATATATAATGCAGCAAAAAAAAGATTAAAAAATAACAAACAGAAAAAAAATCAAAAACATCCAAACGGATCAAATCCACAAACCTGACGAGTCATAGGTCGAGTTCGGGTCAGGTCGCATCGGGTTCCGGGTTGCGTGGGCCGGATCGAACGGGTTTGGTTTGGGTTTTTGCCGGCCCTGTTAGACTCGGTAAGAGTATCAGGTTTGACTCGAACCCAGACCAGATCAACGTAGGTCGGGTCTAAGCGAGTGGGTCGCGGGCTGACCTGACCCGGATAATACCCCTGGTTTAGTTTTTGGCTAAATTTTACGTATCCATATTGGGTTTTCATCAATTTGCACCGCACCCTAGCTAACTTATCTTTTGACAGATGGGACAAGCACGGAGCGCGAGGTTGGCTTAGCTGACGTTGTAGCTGCCTCGGGGGGACCCACACACAGAGAGGCAGTTCTCATGGGTCTCTTTTCTACTGAGTTCAAATCAGCGTTGGATGTGGCTGTTAAGTCCATTACACAATCCCTTTTGCTTAATGGGCCAGGCCCATGGGCCACCCCTAGGGTTTTGGGAACGTTTGCAGGGGAATCCACTGTGCGTGAGAGCCCATTGAACCTTACTGAGAATAACTTGGCTTCGATTGGTATTAGCGAACCTGGGAGGGTCGGTGCTGAGTTGGATGGGGAGGAGACGGAGCGTGGGCTAGGGGACAGAGGAGAGGACGCCATCGGGGATCCTACTCGGGGTTTATCAGAGGAGTCCTTAAATGTGGACGGCATCATCGGTGCATTAGATGATGTGGGCAAGGAGATTATAGACTCCGAAGGCGAATTTGAGAAGTGGGAGAACGAGGTGAAGGCTCTAACACCAGTGATACAGAACAGTGCAGAGACAGATGGAAGGGAAACAGTGAAAGGAAATGAGGAGTCTAAACGAAAGAGCAAGAGGCAAATTGATAGGTGGGAAGCTAAGGGTCCGAGTGAGGGGGACCTGATTAGGTCGGCAGCTAAAGCCAAGGAACCAATGTCAGCCTACGGAGGTTCGCTCTCAATTTTAAATTTTATCTATGATGATTTACTGCTTTATTATTCTACTATGTTTGGTCTTAATATGGGCACGTCGGGTACTGAACAATATAGTAGGCTTAGAATACTTAGGGAGAAGGCCTATAGGTTATGCCTATAGGGGTCTTTCGCTTTCTTAGATAAGATAGATGTTCTCTTTATAAGGTTCCCAATGAGTTATATCTTCTGGAATGTGAGAGGGATGCGTTCGAAGGTTAAGAGTAGATTGGTTAACGACATGGTCGCTAGGGTTAAGCCGGTCTTGTGCGCGATTCAAGAAACTAAGATCGAGGACCAGCAGGGAAATGACTTCGTGGGACTCAGGTCTTTAACAGATTTTGAATGGTGCTCTAAGACGGCTAGGGGTTTCTCAGGGGGTATCGCGATAAGAGTTAACTCTAACGTGTTTGACATTATTGATTATGTCGTTCACGATTATTCGGTGACCATTGTCATCAAGCGTAAGGAGGATGGTTGGGAGCACATGGTTACCTCGGTCTACAGCCCATACAACCCATCGCAGAGGCATGGATTTTGGGATGAGCTTCTAAGTATTAGGGATAGATGGAGGGGACCATGGGTCATTGGGGGAGACTTCAATATCACTAGATTCGCTTATGAACACAAAGGTAGGGGTCCTAACGAGAGGGACAGGCAACAATTCAATCGAGTTATCAACAGCCTGGGGCTTATTGAAATTCAAGCGACGGATCGGAAATTCTCATGGATTAACATGCAGGCTAACCCGACACTAGCTAAATTAGATAGAATCTTAGTGTCTTCTGATTGGGAGGACTTATTCCCTCTCGTAACGGTTAGAACAATCCCTAGGTTTACGTCCGACCACGTACCATTGCTGCTAGAATGGGGGAACAACAGGAGAACTAGGCTCCGTCAATTTAGGTTCGAGAAGGCGTGGATGATGAGTCCTAGCATTACTAACGTCATTAAAGACTCCTGGGAAGCCACGACAACGGTATCAGACGCAATATCTAGATGGATCGGCAAGCTACGTCGACTGAGAAAGCGCTTGAAGAGATGGGCTAAAGAGGAATTTGGGGAGATCAAAGAAAAGAAAGAGAGCCTAGGAAGACGGGTTCAGGAACTAGAAAAAAGTGAAGAGGATAGAGACCTACTAGATGTGGAATTTGAGGAACTGGCAACCATTAGGGCAGAAATCCATAGGATTGGTGAAATGGAAGAATGCTACTGGAGACAGAGATCAAGGATCCAATGGCTTAAGGAAGGAGACTCAAACACAGCATTTTTCCACAGGGTGACTAATGGTAGAAGACGACACAATCAAATTAGGGGACTACTGGTGGATGATGTCTGGACTGAAGATGAGTCCGTGATGAGGAACCATATTGATGAGTCCTTCAGAGACCTTTTGGGAAAAAAGAGAGCGCTAGAGGGGAATTAAATATGGACATGTGGAGTGAGGAGGCATTGGAGGGTTGCGAGAGGTTAGAAGAACCTTTCACGGAGGAAGAGGTGGTTGAGGCCATCAAGATGCTGGGGCAAGACAAGGCTCCAGGTCCAGATGGGTTCCCAATTTGCATCTACACAAGATTTTGGGACATCATCAAAAGTGATCTCCTAGACATTTTCTTCGAGTTTTACACGGGGGACGCACAGATAGAAAGACTGAACTACGCGAATGTAGTCCTTATCTCGGAGAAGGCAGAGGTTCTCAGTTTTAAAGATCTAAGGCCCATTAGCTTGCTGAATGGGTCTTTCAAGATCATCACAAAGGCACTGGCCAATAGACTTACCCCAGTATTAAATGATATCGTAGGGGAGCCTCAAAGCGGGTTTGTAAAAGGTAGGGACATCCTGGATAGTATCGCGTCGACACATGAAATGGTATTTAGAGGCCACAAAGACAAAGTGGACAGTTTCTTGTTAAAGTTAGACTTCCAAAAGGATTACAACACGGTAGAATGGGATTGCGTGGAGGAAGCGTTGAACCTCAAAGGTTTCAGGGAGAGATGGAGGCACTGGATCAAGATGTGTATTAGGAATGGCAAGTCCTTCGTCCTTTTTAACGGAGCGGTAGGAAGGGAAATCAGATGTAAGAGAGGCCTGAGAAAGGAAGATCCGCTATCACCTCTTAATTTTGTAATTATTGCTGACGGATTGGCTGAAATGTGTAAGAGAGGAATAGAGGCAGGACTGATTAAAGGCATCTCAGTTAAAGGGATTGCCGAACCGTTGTCCATCCTTCAATATGCTGATGATACCTTACTTTTCGGGTTGGCTAAGGTTGAGGAAATTTTGGCTGTGCGAGTACTACTGAGATGCTTCGAATTTTGGTCCGGACTGGCAGTTAATCTTCAAAAGAGTTACGTTACTCCGCTACACAACAACAATGGGACATCCACAGAAATTACCGCTACATTGTTTCAATGTGAAATGAAGGAATTCCCGCTCAATTACCTGGGAATGCCAATCAGACCCGGAAAGCTGATTAAGGATGATTGGATCCCACTGGTGGAGAAGATTGAGAGGAAATTAGCAGGATGGAAAGGCAGATCGCTGTCCCTGGGGGGAAGGGTAACTCTTATCAATGCTGTGCTTAGTAGCATTCCAACCTATCTCATGTCAATCTATGAGATCCCTAGTTGGTCTATCGAAAGAATTGACAAATGTAGACGGAGGTTCCTGTGGAAAGGTATGCGGGAGGACAACACGGGCATTAATCTTATTAGATGGGATAGGGTCTGCAAGAAGAAAGAGTTCGGTGGACTAGGGATCCTCAACCTCAGAGATATGAATAAAGATCTTTTGTCCAAATGGTGGTGGAAAATGCATAAACAACGTAAAGCTTGATGGAGCAATTCGTTCATGAGATACAGACAAAGGAAAATTGTCCGATTTGGGGGAAAAAGTAAGTATGGGAAGGTGTCCGACATTTGGAAGGGTGTCGCGAAGATTGGAGATATTTACCACACAAACACTAAGTGTACACTGGGGAAAGGAAACAACATTAGGTTTTGGAAAGATAAGTGGTGCGGAGACAATACTTTACAATCTCTCTTTCCTGAGCTTGCCTCGTCAGTTAAGATGGTGGACGCTCTAGTGGTAGACGTTTGGAAGAATAGACAGTTGAGTCTAGAATGGACAGATAACATATCGAACGAGGCTCAGGGACAACTTTTGAGACTAAACGAGATGCTTCTAGAGGATGGAACCCAGGAGAGGAGTGTGGAGGACGAGAGAGAATGGACCCTAGGGCAGAACAAAACGTATTCGGTCTCCTCCGTTTACGGATTCCTTAACGATGGAGGAATCAGGAACGCAGACGCAAAGATCATCTGGAAGACTAAAGCCCCACCTAAAGTCAAAACCTTCCTCTGGTTGGTCCTTAACGACGCAATTCTATCCAAGACGAACCTTAAGAAACGTAACATTCTACTTGACGCTAGGTGTCAGCGATGCAGTTTAGGGGATGAGGATGTCAGTCACATCTTCTTCGATTGCTCGAGAGCTAGGTTAGCCTGGGAGGTTGTGGGACTGAACTTTAGTACCACCGAAATCCCGAGTAACATCGACCACCTGGGGGGGGGGTGGAGAACATTGCACATCAAAACAGAGTATAGGGGTCAATGGGATAGCACGATTGGGGATATTTTGTGGAGTCTATGGATAGATAGGAATGAATTTTGCTTCCGTAATTATAGATGTTCATTTCATATGTTAATCCATAAAATGCAATTTCTAATAGAAGCTTGGACAGGTCAAACAGGTATCTGGAAGAAGCCAAGGCTGGAGGGTGCTTAGTAGAGGCTCGAGATGCATGGTTTCGCTACTATCATGGTCAAAAGGGGAAGTTAGATTTGTTTGATTGGTCGTTTTGGGTATCACAGTGGTATTTGATGTAGTATCTTCTTTCAGTTAGGGTGGAACTCTTTGTTGTAATAGACTGGATTAAGGATATTTTGTATTAGTGGATCTTCTGGTTTCGTTAACAGATCATTAATGAAACAAGTGACCATTTGGTCACTTTTCACCCCCCTCCCCCCCCCAAAAAAAAAAAAAAACAACTTATCTTTTGATGACCAACCTTACTATTTAAGCTTTTCTTTTTGCAGATTACTGCAGATCAGAACTAAATTAAAATGCGAACCCAAAATACAAACACTCATCTTCCTCACCCTCATATCTCTCATATTCCTTACACTATCCAACCCGAATCCAAACCCAAACCGGTACCCACTTTCCGCCACCTCTCTCTCACCCTATCGTTTCCCTCCCCATGAGAGTTCTCAGATCTCCAACCCAACCCAATAAGAGTTCTTAGATCCGAACCTTTTTATCTTCTTCTCTTCCGCACCATTTCTCTTTACCAAGTACAAACCTAAATCTGATAAACAATCTTCGCTCTTTTAACATGAATCTGCCAACCCTTATTCATCATCATCTGCTCTTCCAACCCGAATCCTCTCTACCATCATGAAATTGATAACTCCTATCTTCACCATTGGCCTCAACTCCAACACAAATCCAGTAGTCTTAATTCCGTCAACTCAAATCCAAAAAAATCAACTCCATCAACCATCACTGCTCCTAAACCCATTGCCACCTGTTGCAACTCCACCGCCGACCTCCTCTCTGTAATAGACCCAAACCCAAGAATTTTACCATCTTCTTCCCATTTTTATTTTTAGGTGGACTAATTCGGATCCAAACCCATTAACTCACCCCATTTAAAAGTATCAAGAAAAAATTTAGTTTTAAACTTTAATGAAATGTGGCATCTTTCGGGTTCCTTCTGGCTCGTTGCCAGGGACTGTTGGAAAATAATCTATGTGGGCTCATATATGTGACTAAATGTATAGCTGATATTCTAAAATCTAACCCAAATTAAAGTGATCTAATCAAGATTAAGTAACGAGTTAAAAACATAAAATTTAAAGTGTGATATAACACGTGTAGAGACCGTAAAGTAAATTTCTTATTTTGTGATGGGAAAAATTGGAAATCAATAATCATCAATTAGGGGTATGGTCCCCTATATATACGTATCTTCTTATTCCATCTGTAATCCTATCAACAGGAGAATAAAGAGACGACCTCTCATAGAAGTGCGTATCATATAGGAAGATCCAAACCCTCTGCGCAATCTCCATCAATGGCTTCAAGTTAGTGCTTCCGTTTTTAATGTTCTTCTTCTTTTAATTTAGCAAAGATCTATAGTTTCATGATTTAAGATTTTATATTAAAGCACTTTTGCAACAATGTCCATTGTCTTCTTTCCCAAAATCACCTCCCTTCAAAAGTTTTGCTTTGTTACCCACTCCCTCAGCTTCAATCTGGAACTCCTCTGTGGTTGAGTAGGTCTGTGCTCGTCGCTTTTCCCAGAGTGGCCTCTGACTCTTGTTGCCTTAGCTTCAAAGAAGCTTCTTTTTCGTTGGCTTCTATATCATTTTTGGGCATCCTCAACTCCTGAGCGCCAGAGGTCCCTCTCTGCTCACTTCCCTTGGAGTTTTCCTCTCTGGTATTTGCCACCTGACTCCCCAACTCCAAAGCAGCGAGTTTTTGCCTTTCTGGTGCTTTCCACACCTTTTCTACCCACTCTCTGGTGGATTGGGCTTTCTCGCTTTGATTCTTCCCCAAGTTTGCATTGCCTCTCACTAGTACTTGTCCCGAAGCATGCATGATGTTACGGAGATGGTTTTTGCCATTTTGGGGACCGGCAAGCCTTACTATTTAAGCATTTCTTTTTGCAGATTATTGCAGATTACTGCAGATCAGAACCAAATTTAAATGCAAACCCAAAATCCAAACACTCATCTTCCTCACCCTCATATCTCTCATATTCCTTACACTATCCAACCCGAATCCAAACCCAAACCGGTACCCACTTTCCGCCACCTCTCTCTCACCCTATCGTTTCCCTCCCCATGAGAGTTCTCAGATCTCCAACCCAACCCAATAAGAGTTCTTAGATCCGAACCTTTTTATCTTCTTCTCTTCCGCACCATTTCTCTTTACCAAGTACAAACCTAAATCTGATAAACAATCTTCGCTCTTTTAACATGAATCTGCCAACCCTTATTCATCATCATCTGCTCTTCCAACCCGAATCCTCTCTACCATCATGAAATTGATAACTCCTATCTTCACCATTGGCCTCAACTCCAACACAAATCCAGTAGTCTTAATTCCGTCAACTCAAATCCAAAAAAATCAACTCCATCAACCATCACTGCTCCTAAACCCATTGCCACATGTTGCAACTCCACCGCCGACCTCCTCTCTGTAATAGACCCAAACCCAAGAATTTTACCATCTTCTTCCCATTTTTATTTTTAGGTGGACTAATTCGGATCCAAACCCATTAACTCACCCCATTTAAAAGTATCAAGAAAAAATTTAGTTTTAAACTTTAATGAAATGTGGCATCTTTCGGGTTCCTTCTGGCTCGTTGCCAGGGACTGTTGGAAAATAATCTATGTGGGCTCATATATGTGACTAAATGTATAGCTGATATTCTAAAATCTAGCCCAAATTAAAGTGATCTAATCAAGATTAAGTAACGAGTTAAAAACATAAAATTTAAAGTGTGATATAACACGTGTAGAGACCGTAAAGTAAATTTCTTATTTTGTGATGGGAAAAATTGGAAATCAATAATCATCAATTAGGGGTATGGTCCCCTATATATACGTATCTTCTTATTCCATCTGTAATCCTATCAACAGGAGAATAAAGAGACGACCTCTCATAGAAGTGCGTATCATATAGGAAGATCCAAACCCTCTGCGCAATCTCCATCAATGGCTTCAAGTTAGTGCTTCCGTTTTTAATGTTCTTCTTCTTTTAATTTAGCAAAGATCTATAGTTTCATGATTTAAGATTTTATATTAAAGCACTTTTGCAACAATGTCCATTGTCTTCTTTCCCAAAATCGCCTCCCTTCAAAAGTTTTGCTTTGTTACCCACTCCCTCAGCTTCAATCTGGAACTCCTCTGTGGTTGAGTAGGTCTGTGCTCGTCGCTTTTCCCAGAGTGGCCTCTGACTCTTGTTGCCTTAGCTTCAAAGAAGCTTCTTTTTCGTTGGCTTCTATATCATTTTTGGGCATCCTCAACTCCTGAGCGCCAGAGGTCCCTCTCTGCTCACTTCCCTTGGAGTTTTCCTCTCTGGTATTTGCCACCTGACTCCCCAGCTCCAAAGCAGCGAGTTTTTGCCTTTCTGGTGCTTTCCACACCTTTTCTACCCACTCTCTGGTGGATTGGGCTTTCTCGCTTTGATTCTTCCCCAAGTTTGCATTGCCTCTCACCAGTTCTTGTCCCGAAGCATGCTTGATGTTACGGAGATGGTTTTTGCCATTTTGGGGACCTGCAAGCCTTACTATTTAAGCTTTTTTTTGCAGATTATTGCAGATTACTGCAGATCAGAACCAAATTAAAATGCAAACCCAAAATCCAAACACTCATCTTCCTCACCCTCATATTTCTCATATTCCTTACACTATCCAACCCGAATCCAAACCCAAACCGGTACCCATTTTCCACCACCTCTCTCTCACCCTATCATTTCCCTACCCATGAGAGTTCTCAGATCTCCAACCCAACCCAATAAGAGTTCTTAGATCCGAACCTTTTTATCTTCTTCTCTTCCGCGTCATTTCTCTTTACCAAGTACAAACCTAAATCTGATAAACAATCTTCGCTCTTTTAACATGAATCTGCCAACCCTTATTCATCATCATCTGCTCTTCCAACCCGAATGCTCTCCACCATCATGAAATTGATAACTCCTATCTTCACCATTGGCCTCAACTCCAACACAAATCCAGTAGTCTTAATTCCGTCAACTCAAATCCAAAAAAATCAACTCCATCAACCATCACTGCTCCTAAACCCATTGCCACCTGTTGCAACTCCACCGCCGACCTCCTCTCTGTAATAGACCCAAACCCAAGAATTTTACCATCTTATTCCCATTTTTATTTTTAGGTGGACTAATTCGGATCCAAACCCATTAACTCACCCCATTTAAAAGTATCAAGAAAAAATTTAGTTTTAAACTTTAATGAAATGTGGCATCTTTCGGGTTCCTTCTGGCTCGTTGCCAGGGACTGTTGGAAAATAATCTATGTGGGCTCATATATGTGACTAAATGTATAGCTGATATTCTAAAATCTAGCCCAAATTAAAGTGATCTAATCAAGATTAAGTAACGAGTTAAAAACATAAAATTTAAAGTGTGATATAACACGTGTAGAGACCGTAAAGTAAATTTCTTATTTTGTGATGGGAAAAATTGGAAATCAATAATCATCAATTAGGGGTATGGTCCCCTATATATACGTATCTTCTTATTCCATCTGTAATCCTATCAACAGGAGAATAAAGAGACGACCTCTCATAGAAGTGCGTATCATATAGGAAGATCCAAACCCTCTGCGCAATCTCCATCAATGGCTTCAAGTTAGTGCTTCCGTTTTTAATGTTCTTCTTCTTTTAATTTAGCAAAGATCTATAGTTTCATGATTTAAGATTTTATATTAAAGCACTTTTGCAACAATGTCCATTGTCTTCTTTCCCAAAATCGCCTCCCTTCAAAAGTTTTGCTTTGTTACCCACTCCCTCAGCTTCAATCTGGAACTCCTCTGTGGTTGAGTAGGTCTGTGCTCGTCGCTTTTCCCAGAGTGGCCTCTGACTCTTGTTGCCTTAGCTTCAAAGAAGCTTCTTTTTCGTTGTCTTCTATATCATTTTTGGGCATCCTCAACTCCTGAGCGCCAGAGGTCCCTCTCTGCTCACTTCCCTTGGAGTTTTCCTCTCTGGTATTTGCCACCTGACTCCCCAGCTCCAAAGCAGCGAGTTTTTGCCTTTCTGGTGCTTTCCACACCTTTTCTACCCACTCTCTGGTGGATTGGGCTTTCTCGCTTTGATTCTTCCCCAAGATTGCATTGCCTCTCACCAGTTCTTGTCCCGAAGCATGCATGATGTTATGGAGATGGTTTTTGCCATTTTGGGGACCTGCAAGCCTTACTATTTAAGCTTTTTTTTGCAGATTATTGCAGATTACTGCAGATCAGAACCAAATTAAAATGCAAACCCAAAATCCAAACACTCATCTTCCTCACCCTCATATCTCTCATATTCCTTACACTATCCAACCCGAATCCAAACCCAAACCGGTACCCACTTTCCGCCACCTCTCTCTCAACCTATCGTTTCCCTCCCCATGATAGTTCTCAGATCTCCAACCCAACCCAATAAGAGTTCTTAGATCCGAACCTTTTTATCTTCTTCTCTTCCGCATCATTTCTCTTTACCAAGTACAAACCTAAATCTGATAAACAATCCTCACTCTTTTAACATGAATCTGCCAACCCTTATTCATCATCATCTGCTCTTCCAACCCGAATCCTCTCTACCATCATGAAATTGATAACTCCTATCTTCACCATTGGCCTCAACTCCAACACAAATCCAGTAGTCTTAATTCCGTCAACTCAAATCCAAAAAAATCAACTCCATCAACCATCACTGCTCCTAAACCCATTGCCACCTGTTGCAACTCCACCGCCGACCTCCTCTCTGTAATAGACCCAAACCCAAGAATTTTACCATCTTCTTCCCATTTTTATTTTTAGGTGGACTAATTCGGATCCAAACCCATTAACTCACCCCATTTAAAAGTATCAAGAAAAAATTTAGTTTTAAACTTTAATGAAATGTGGCATCTTTCGGGTTCCTTCTGGCTCGTTGCCAGGGACTGTTGGAAAATAATCTATGTGGGCTCATATATGTGACTAAATGTATAGCTGATATTCTAAAATCTAACCCAAATTAAAGTGATCTAATCAAGATTAAGTAACGAGTTAAAAACATAAAATTTAAAGTGTGATATAACACGTGTAGAGACCGTAAAGTAAATTTCTTATTTTGTGATGGGAAAAATTGGAAATCAATAATCATCAATTAGGGGTATGGTCCCCTATATATACGTATCTTCTTATTCCATCTGTAATCCTATCAACAGGAGAATAAAGAGACGACCTCTCATAGAAGTGCGTATCATATAGGAAGATCCAAACCCTCTGCGCAATCTCCATCAATGGCTTCAAGTTAGTGCTTCCGTTTTTAATGTTCTTCTTCTTTTAATTTAGCAAAGATCTATAGTTTCATGATTTAAGATTTTATATTAAAGCACTTTTGCAACAATGTCCATTGTCTTCTTTCCCAAAATCTTCTCTTTTCAAAAGTTTTGCTTTGTTACCCACTCCCTCAGCTTCAATATGGAACTCCTCTGAGTTCTTTCCTCTGTGGTGAGCAGGTCTGTGCTCGTCGCTTTTCCCAGAGTGGCCTATGACTCTTGTTGCCTTAGCTTCAAGGAAGCTTCTTTTTCGTTGTCTTCTATATCATTTTTGGGCATCCTCAACTCCTGAGCGCCAGAGGTCCCTCTCTGCTCACTTCCCTTGGAGTTTTCCTCTCTGGTATTTGCCACCTGACTCCCCAGCTCCAAAGCAACGAGTTTTTGCCTTTCTGGTGCTTTCCACACCTTTTCTACCCACTCTCTGGTGGATTGGGCTTTCTCGCTTTGATTCTTCCCCAAGTTTGCATTGCCTCTCACCAGTACTTGTCCCGAAGCATGCATGATGTTACGGAGATGGTTTTTGCCATTTTGGGGACCGGCAAGCCTTACTATTTAAGCTTTTCTTTTTGCAGATTATTGCAGATTACTGCAGATCAGAACCAAATTTAAATGCAAACCCAAAATCCAAACACTCATCTTCCTCACCCTCATATCTCTCATATTCCTTACACTATCCAACCCGAATCCAAACCCAAACCGGTACCCACTTTCCGCCACCTCTCTCTCACCGTATCGTTTCCCTCCCCATGAGAGTTCTCTGATCTCCAACCCAACCCAATAAGAGTTCTTAGATCCGAACCTTTTTATCTTCTTCTCTTTCGCATCATTTCTCGTTACCAAGTACTAACCTAAATCTGATAAATAATATTCGCTCTTTTAACATGGATCTGCCAACCCTTATTCATCGTCATCTGCTCTTCCAACCCGAATACTCTCTACCATCATGAAATCGATAACTCCTATCCTCACCATTGGCTTCAACTCCAACACAAATCCAGTAGTCTTAATTCCATCAACTCAAATCCAAAAAAATCAACTCCATCAACCATCACTGCTCCCAAACCCATTGCCACCTTTTGCAACTCCACTGCCGACCTCCTCTTTGTAATAGACCCAAACCCAAGAATTTTACCATCTTCTTCCCATTTTTATTTTTAGGTGGACTACTTCGGATCCAATCCCATTAACTCACCCCATTTAAAAGTATCAAGAAAAAATTTAGTTTTAAACTTTAATGAAATGTGGCGTCTTTCGGGTTCCTTCTGGCTCGTTGCCAGGGACTGTTGGAAAATAATCTATGTGGGCTCATATATGTGACTAAATATATAATTGCTATTCTAAAATCTAACCCAAATTAAAGTGATCTAATCAAGAATAAGTAACGAGTTAAAAACATAAAATTTAAAGTGTGATATAACACGTGTAGAGACCGTAAAGTAAATTTCTTATTTTGTGATGGGCAAAATTGAAAATCTATAATTTTCAATTAGGGGTATAGTCCCCTATATATACGTATCTTCTTATTCCATCTGTAATCCTATCAACAGAAGAATAGAGAGACGGCCTTTCATAGAAGTGCGTATTATATAGGAAGATCCAAACCCTCTGCGCAATCTCCATCAATGGCTTCAAGTTAGTGCTTCCGTTTTTATTGTTCTTCTTCTTTTAATTTAGCAAAGATCTATAGTTTCATGATTTAAGATTTTATATTAAAGCACTTTTGCAACATGATTAAGATCTAGATTCATAGAAACATGTTTTAGGTTGTTATTAATGTTTTATGCATGTTTTTAAGTGTAGATAAAATTCCATCAATTAGTATCAGAGCCATCTTTGCTGAATTAATTGAAGAAATTTAGGGTTTCGTGTTTAAAGAAATTTAGGATTTCTTGTTTAAAGAAATTTAAGAAATTTAGGGTTTCTTTTGATCTTCCTTTTATGGTATTTGTCTTCAAAGATTCAGATTCAATAATTAAATAAATTGAATTTGGATTTGTAAAGACTAATTGATTTGTTAATCTTTTGGTGCCACTAAATTTCCATCGCTCTGTTGCAATTGTTCTGTTGCATTTTCTGGATTGAATAGTGTATTAATCTATATGATGTACTTTGGTTGACTATATATTCAGATCCATGTTAAGATCGTATTCAGATTTAATTTAAAAAAAAAAAGCAATAAGGAAAGGAAGATCCTGCATCTGTTGGCAACGTCAACATATTGCTAATGTGACATGGAGGATAGTGGACCCGCGGGTCTGTGGCAAAAGTACACATTTTCAAAGTTTTCAAAACGAATTTGTCTTTTTTTCTCCTCTTTTTAAAACAAAAATACCCAGAATAAATCCACATTTATTTTAGCTATAACCAGTATTTTTAAAACTATTTTTCCTCTTTTTAAAACATGTATTTAGCCTTAGAGTGCATATTTGAACACCATTTCGACATTGAAAACTATTACACATTTGTTCACCAAGGGAGATAGTTTCTCACACCAAAATTTTCACTACTACTATGTTTTAACACTATGATATTTTAGAGCACAAAACCAACATTATAAGAGAGTAAAACTTCCATTTTATTAATTAATCTCCACATGATATATTTAATTATGTGTATGCAAAAAGACATTCTTTTTCATTTACTCAAATCTTCCACATGATAAATATCACAATAGGGAAATTCACTACATCCATTAACAAACAAATCCATCAATTCAATTTTAACACACTAATCTACTTGGCATTTTTAATCAATAAGCATGGTTCAATAGCGAATTTCACATAAATGTAATTTAATAAAAACAACATGCATTCTAATGTTTATAATAATGAGAAACATACACTTTTACTCATACGCTATAACTCTAGTGATCAATCAAACCATTTGCTAATTAACAATTTTCTTCTAATTAAACAAGCATGTATTTTATTCCAACTAGTAGCTTATAATAATAATTCAATTTCATTTTCTAGCATGCTTTCTAGTCTAGAAGTCATGAGAAACACCCACCTTTTGAAGAAACCAATAAGAAATCTCCTAGAGCTTCCTAGAATGCGAGCGAGTGCCCTCTCCTCCTAGATTGCTATGCACGACTCCTCCTCCTTGCTCCTTGCCAAAACCGAAAACTCCAAGATTGGGGTTTGAATAGCCGGCCTCCAAGGGGAAACACAACACACAACTCACACACTAATATGTATATATCTCCTATATAATGTCTCCTTTAATATTTGCTTTAGTGTAGAATACATGTAGGAAGGGGGAGTGTTTATACTATTTTTAGAGTAGATTGGAGGGCTAGGATTGGTTGGATAGTTGTAGAATGGAGGGCTAGGATAGGAGTAGAAGTTATAGCAACAACCCACACACAAATAAACTACCCATGCACACAACCCACTCTCCCATGCCTCCACACACCATCCGGCCACCAAAAGGGTGTGCATTGCACACTACGTGCTTCGCACGTGCCACCTAGTACCCCTATGAAAAAGTTTGTACAATTTAATTAATCAAAATGTTCACTATTTGTCTCTACATGACAAGTGTGACCATTTAATTGATTTATTAAATTGGTGGGCTTCACAATTAGTGGGCTTAGGCTTGTGGGCCAAGACAATAAATTAATAATTAATTAAAGTGGGCTAACACAAATAAAATAGTCTCTTAGGCTTTAGAATTTGGCTTTTATAAAAATAAAGGAAAGGAAAAATAATTGTTCATACTACCAAAAGAAATTTTGTATATAAAAATAGATAAATAATATACACATGAAATTTGCACGTGCACAACATGTGAAAATCAATATCTTATTAGAATGAAAGTTTAGGGTATTACAGCACTCCCTCCTTAGAATAGTTCCGCCCTCGGAACTACAATTAAAGAGTGAGAAAACAAAACACAAGAAGAAAAATACAATCAAGCAAACAGCTCAGGATGATCCTTCATCATCCTCTCCTCAGATTCCTAAGTAGTCTCTTCAACCAATTGGTTTCTCCCGACTACCTTGACCATCAGTATCGTCTTATTCTTCAAGACTTTCTCCCGACGATCAACAATCTCAACTGGGAGCTCAATGTAACTCATATCCAACTGCAAACCCTCTGGCACTTCGGGCAAATGATGACTTGGATCTGGAATGTAACCTCTCAGCATAGACACGTGAAAGACATTGTGCACCTGAGACAACTCTTCTGGTAACTCAAGCTGGTAAGCAGTTTTTCTGATCCTTTTTAATATCTTATACGAGCCTATGAACCTCGGGGCTAACTTTCCACCCTTGCCGAATCGGATCACGCCTTTGCGGGGCGATACCTTCAGAAAGACAAAGTCACCAACCTCAAACTCAAGGTCCCTTCTCCGGTTGTCTGCATAGCTCTTCTGCCTACTCTGAGCATCTACCAACCTTTTCCTGATCAGATCAATCTTTTCAGAGATCTGCTGCACAATCTCAGGCCCAAACATCTGACGCTCTCCAACTTCGAACCAACAGACAGGCGTTCTGCACTTCCTGCTATACAAAGCTTCGTACGGCGCTATCCCAATGCTAGTCTGAAAACTGTTGTTATAGGCAAACTCCACCAAAGGTAAATGTCTTTCCCAAATGCCTCCAAAGTCTAGTACACAACATCGAAGCATATCCTCTAAAATACGGTTGACTCTCTTAGTCTGCCCATCGGTCTGGGAATGAAAAGCAGTGCTGAAATCTGTCTTGGTACCCAAAGCTGTCTGAAGACTCCTCCAGAAATACGAAGTAAACCACGCATCTTGATCAGACACAATGGTCAACGGAACACCATGAAGCCTGACGATCTCACCAACATACATCTCAGCCAACTTGTCCATCGAAGCAGTGAGTTTCATTGCCAAGAAGTGAGCGGACTTGGTTGGTCGATTGACTATGACCCAAATCGCATCATTGTCCTTAGGACTCTTGGGAAAACCCGTGATGAAATCCATACTGATGTTATCCCACTTCCATTCCGGAATAGGTAACGGTTACAATAGATCGCTGGGTTTCTGATTCTCGGCTTTGACTTGTTGACAAATCTCACGCCTAGACACAAATTCAGCCACATCCCGCATCAAACTTGACCACTAGAAATGCTGTTTAATGTCCTTATACATCTTGGTACTTCCAGGATGTACTGACAAAAGAGTAGCATGTGCCTCCTGAAAAAGACTTTCTTTCAAGTCCGATTGATCCGGAACACACAGCCTCTCACCAAACCACAACACTTCATCCCTGATTTGAAATCCGGGCAACTTGCCTGCACTAACCTGCTCCATCATCTTCTGAATCTCTGCATCTTTATTCTGACTTGCAATAATCCTTCCATTCAGCGTCGGTTGAAGCCTCAACTGAGCTAAAGATGATCCCAAGCCTTGTAAAACAACCTCAATTCCAGTCCGATCCAACTCCTCTGCTAACTGCCTCTGAGTTGTAATTAAACTCGCCAGACTGCTCTTGCGGCTAGGTGCATCAGCAGCAATATTAGCCTTTCCTGGATGATACTTAATCTCCGGACGAATGTCCTCAAGTACCTCCAGCCATCTCCTTTGCCTCAGGTTCAGATCCTTCTGCTGATAGATATACTTCAAGCTTTTGTGGTCTGTGTACATGTTCAGCTTCTCGCCATACACATAATGTTTCCATTGCTTTAAGGCGAAGATAATCGCAGCCAGCTCTAGATCATGAGTCGGATAATTCTTCTCATGCGGTCTTAGTTGTCTAGAACCATAATCGATTACTTTTCCTTCTTGCATTAAGACACAACCAAGCCCACGATATGAAGCATCGCTGTAGACATCATATTCGACACATGCTCTAGGCAAAGCCAAAATGGGTGCAGTAGTCAGCCTCTCTTTCAACTCCTGAAAGCTTGCTTCGCACTGCTCAGTCCACTTGAAGTTCACATTCTTCTTGGTCAAACCAGTGAGCGGCACGGCTATCTGAGCGTAGCTTGGATAAACCTTCTATAATATCTAGTTAGCCCAAGGAAACTCCTGATTTCCTTCACTGTAGTAGGTCTTGCCCAATCTCTCACTGC
Source organism: Hemerocallis citrina (assembly GCA_017893485.1). NCBI lineage: Eukaryota > Viridiplantae > Streptophyta > Magnoliopsida > Asparagales > Asphodelaceae > Hemerocallis > Hemerocallis citrina. The sequence continues at coordinate 319,467,090 of CM030359.1, forward strand.
CTCTATCTTCTGAGGATCAGTTGCCACTCTCTTCTTAGAAAGGATGTGACCTAGAAATGCCACTTCAGATTTACAGAAATTACACTTGGAAAACTTGGCATACAACTCCTGCTCCTGAAGCTTCCACAAAACTGCTGCCAAATGCTCCGTGTGCTCCTCCTCCGACTTGGAGTACACGAGAATATCGTCGATAAATACCACGACGAAAGAATCAATGAACGGCCTCAGAACTCTATTCATCATGTCCATGAAGATTGCAGGCGCATTCGTCACTCCAAACGGCATAACTAAGAATTTGTCATGCCCGTGTCGAGTTCTGAACGCAGTCTTATGCACATCTTCAGCTTTCACTCGAACTTGATGATATCCTGATCGAAGATCTATTTTGGAGAAAACTGCAGCTCCTTGTAGACGATCGAACAAGTCATCAATTCGTGGAATAGGATATTTATTCTGAAACGTGACCTTATTTAGCTCTCGGTAATCGATGCACATCATCATCGAACCATCATTCTTCTTTACTAAAAGTACTGGTGCTCCCCAAGGTGACGCACTAGGTTGAATAAAGCTCTTCTCCAACAGTTCCTCAATCTGCTGTTTGATCTCATCCTGTTCCACATGCGCCATCCTATACGGTGCCTTGGAAATAGGTGCGCTCCCTGGCTGAATAGTGATGCTGAACTCCACATCACGATGCGGGGGTAACCCAAGCAAATCTTCCAAGAACACGGTCGGATAATCCCGAACCACAGGAATCTGCTGCACCTCTGCAGGAATCCCTCTCTTCTGGCTGATAGCAGCAACCATATCTGAACATATTCTCTTCCCTTGGAAAGTGACTTCGGGTCCACCTGGAGCCTTCACTGTTACTGTCTTGGTCTTGCACTCGATGTTCGCACTGTACACCGACATCCATTCAATGCCAATGATAACATCGACTCCCAAAACATTCAGCTCGATCAGATCGATCCCGAAAATTCGATTTCCAATCACAATCTCGCAGTCAGCATAGTACCGATCAGTGGTTAGAGTCTCCCCTGACGGAGTAGCTACTGCTAAAACCTTGCCTGGAAAGATTTTCGATTCGACTCCCAACACTTTAGCAAATTTAGGTGATACAGAAGTATGAGAGGACCCAGTATCGAACAAAACAACAGCTTTCTTTCCATTTAAAATAAGTTCTCCTGTTACATAACACACACTCGTCATATAACAGTTCACTAATTTACGAGAAAAAGAGAAACAACAGAAAACACTCCCAAACATCCTCCATCGTACTAGTGATGACGTGATCCACCTCATCAGCGTCAGCTTCAGTCAAGGCAAATACTCGTCCCTGCAGGTACAGCTTCTTCCCGGTCTGCTGAATTGGTCCATTGCGGACGACATCCTGCAGTTTGGGACAATAAGACTTGTAGTGGCCTGTCTCTCCATAATTGAAACAGGTCACTGGAGGTCTCGCCCAAGTATTCCCGGGTCTTCCTGCCACTTGAACAGCGTTCGCACCTGTAGGCTTGAACCTTTGAGCCGGTGGCTGTACCTTGACATTGCCAACAACTGCCGACCACTTCCCCGCATTCCAGTTGTTCCTCCTATTCTGAATAGCGTGGAACTGCTCCATGTCGGCCTCCGTGGCTGCCGCTCATTTGACCAGCTTGTCAAACCTCCTGATACCGAGGGGTATCATCCTGGACCTCAAGCACGGCCTCAATCCATGCTCAAATTTACGAGCCTTCTTCGCCTCATCCATCACCAATTCAGGAGCATACCTTGAGAGCTGAGTGAATCTGGTCTCATACTCCCTAACCGACATGCCGCCCTGCTGTAATGACAGAAACTCTATGGCCTTCTTCTCTTAGACGTCTGAGGGAAAGTAATGACTGTGGAATTCCTCCAAGAATTCCTCCCAGCCAAGAGCCAAGCCTCCCATCGTCCGTTTCATCGACTGCCACCACACAGCCGCATCCTTCTCGAATTGTAGAGTCGCCAACTTCACCTTCCTGCACTTCGGGGTCTCCAGGACTTCGAAGATAGTTTCTACCTGACGGATCCAATTGTCAACCGTGTCAGGGTCTGACTTCCCCTCAAACACCGGTGGTTTTATCCGTTTAAATGATTCCACGAGTTTGATTGCTTCGGGTATTGGATTCGCAGGCACCCTTCCGTAATTCTGGTTCATGGCAATGGCATTGAGTGTCTGATAGACCCTCGCTAGCTCCGTTTCCAAGTCCAGTCCTTCCCCATTTCGAGCTCGTCTTCCGGCCATATTCTGATGCAAAAGATCCATTAAATTCGAAGTGTAAAACATGAACTTTAAATCAACTTTTCATTTCATTGAATTTCAAACTTTATAAATTCGAATTTAAAACATTTCTGACATCAAAATGAAAGCAGTAGATGATACAATGGTCTAATTCCCACGATTCCTCTTGGCTTCACGATGCTCTCCCCGTAGTTCCTCCACTTTCTCCTTTAGTACATCGGTCATGTTTTTCCTCTTCTCGAGTTCCCAAACACGATGACTGAGAATTGCAAAATCATCCTTGCGCTTTGCCAACTGAGCCTCCAATAGTCCGACTCTCTCCCGCAGTGTTTCTACCTGCCTCTGAAGAAATATCACAAGACTACTTGGAACTAGTTCTTCTTCTTCGTCAGAAGAGTCATCAGATGAGTCCGGAGGTGGAGTGATCTCTCGGGACTCAGGCCATTCCTCTCCGTCGGAGTCTGCTTGCCCTCGGTAGTACTCTTCCTCAGAATCTACTTGTCCAGGATAATAATCTTCCTCTATGATATGCCAATTGTCGTCTCCAGCAGGGTCGAAGTGATCAGCTATCTTAGAAATAGAGAGGAAGAAGCAAAAGTCATAGAGCAACACAAATGTAAGTAGCTTACATTTAAATCTCTAGACTCAACACACACTCTAATGTCCACTTTTAGGGTGTCGTTCCTTATAAATTTGTACTACTTAGAAGCGTGCTCTGATACCACTCTGTAACACCCCGAATTCCAAAATACAACTGAATTCGAGTTCCACAGGATCTTTACACTTCTTTCGTACAATTTTACAAGAAAATAAAAACTTTTCTTTCATCAGAGTTACATTTATACTTGTACATTATCACAGCGGAAGCAATATTACAATAAATTATATGAAACAATATTTAACTCAATCCTGCCCAGTATGTACGCTTCAATTGTCAAGCATCTTTACCCTGCATATGAAACTGTGGGCGCGTCAGTTTACTCAACTGACGAAATATTATACACGGCCATCCTCTCTATGCCGAAAACAGTATAACGATTCTCATTTCTTAACAAATCACAAACTTGTCACAAACAGAACTAAAAGGACAATCCTATTGATGTCGTGTTGTGAATGTGCACTTAATCCTTATTGCAATTACTTATATTATATGACACTAATGCGCACTTGTTCAGAGTCTATGCAGCCCATACTACATAGGTCCGAGGGCAAGCCCTTAATCGTTCTTCTTCTTGTAGGGTTCAATCCCTCGCCATGACTTAATCTACTACTGTAACTACAGTAAGTATCCTAGATGTTTTCTGACCTACGAACTCAAATCTAGGCGCCCAGGAGGGAATCCCAATGCACTGACACATGACTCATCATGCAGGCATCCTGTGGTAATTCAGCTCCTACTATAGACATGACACCACCCGCAGTCGTCAAACACCCCACGAGCGTTGCCACCAGGATGGTACTCTGGAGCAGTATCCATGCCCTATCATGACTCATCATGGGACATCCTGTGAATACTCTCATGCCGCCAATCCAATAGCCCTCATACTCAATGTTTTTCTCTTACCTTCATCACATCTCCACTATACATCTAATCCTTAGTTTAATTGAATCATGAATAAAATCAACTCTTAGAGTGTAGCACTTCCACCATACCGGTCTTATTCATTTAATTCATATGACCCAAACATTGGTCTTCTCATTTCAAAATATCATTTTCTCATTTCTTTCATTGCCGGTATAAGGCTTGGCTATACCCTAATTCTCAATTTCAACTCATAATTACAATGTCATACTCATAAGATCTTTTCATGATTAATCACAATTCATATTCCAATAGCATAGTATTCATGTATTCAAACCTTTCATAATTCATCACGATCAATAATTCAATTTCGCGTGCAATCCATGTGCAAGAATAAATTTCACTTAATAGTCACCAACAATTTCATATATTCCACAAATCTATTATTCACAAATTCACAATTTTACTACAACACATTTTTTTTTATAATTCCATTTAATCACGCTAGTCACAATCTTCAAAAAATTCATCTTTTATAACTCAGAATTTTTATTTTTATTTTTCTTTCGTTTTAAAGAATAATTTAATTTCAAAATGAGTCCTTTCCTGCAAAAAACCCAAATTTCTTATTCACAATTCATCAAAAGTTGTATAAATATTTTCCATAAAGTTATAATAATTTTTCAGTAATTAATCCATAATTTTCTGATTTTTTTTAATTCTAATTTAAAAGTCTACTTTCATTCAAAAAGAATCCCAAAAAAAATATTTTTTCTAAACTCCCAAACCCACCAAGATTCGAACCAGCAACCAGCGGTAAGGCAAATAGCACACACGACCAAAGTGCCACAGCCGCCCATCGATATAACTAAGGGTTAAAAGCCCTATGTTCTGTTCTCGGCGAATTTGGTTTTCAACCAAAAATAATTAAAACCAGAGCGACAGTATCGAACCCGAGACCTCCGCTACTGTAGCGACCCAAACCCATTCCGACCAGTTGGTCTAAGTGAACATATCGATATTATAATAAATAAAATGGGTTTTGTTTTCACTCTCTGTTCAAAAGTACATTTTCAAAGTTTTCAAAACGAATTTGTCTGTTTTTCTCCTCTTTTGAAAACAAAAATACCCAGAATAAATCCACATTTATTTTAGCCATAACTAGTATTTTTGAAACTATTTTTCCGCTTTTTAAAACATGTATTTAGCCTTAGAGTGCATATTTGAACACCATTTCGACATTGAAAACTATTACACATTTGTTCACCAAGGGAGATAGTTTCTCACACCAAATTTTCACTACTACTATGTTTTGACACTATGATATTTTAGAGCACAAAACCAACATTATAAGAGAGTAAAACTTCCATTTTATTAATTAATCTCCACATGATATATTTAATTATGTGTATGCAAAAAGACATTCTTTTTCATTTACTCAAATCTTCCACATGATAAATATCACAATAGGAAAATTCACTACATCCATTAACAAACAAATCCATCAATTCAATTTTAACACACTAATCTACTTGGCATTTTTAATCAATAAGCATGGTTCAATAGCGAATTTCACATAAATGTAATTTAATAAAAACAACATGCATTCTAATGTTTATAATAATGAGAAACATACACTTTTACTCATACGCAATAACTCTAGTGATCAATCAACACATTTGCTAATTAACAGTTTTCTTCTAATTAAACAAGCATGTATTTTATTCCAACTAGTAGCTTATAATAATAATTCAATTTCATTTTCTTGCATGCTTTCTAGTCTAGAAGTCATGAGAAACACCCACCTTTTGAAGATAACCAATAAGAAATCTCCTAGAGCCTCCTAGAATGCGAGCGAGTGCTCTTTCCTCCTAGATTGCAATGCACGACTCCTCCTCCTTGCTCCTTGCCAAAATCGAAAGCTCCAAGATTGAGGTTTGAACAGCCGGCCTCCAAGGGAAAACAGAACACACAACTCACACACTAATATGTATATATCTCCTATATAATGTCTCCTTTAATATTTGCTTTAGTGTAGAATACAAGTAGGAAGGGGGGGTATTTATACTATTTTTAGAGTAGATTGGAGGGCTAGGATTGGTTGGATAGTTGTAGAATGGAGGGCTAGGATAGGAGTAGAAGTTATAGCAACCACCCACACACAAATAAACTACTCATGCACACAATCCACTCTCCCATGCCTCCACACACCATCCGGCCACAAAAAGGGTGTGCATTGCACACTACGTGCTTCGCACGTGCCACCTAGTACTCCTATGAAAAAGTTTGTACAATTTAATTAATCAAAATGTTCACTATTTGTCTCTACATGACAAGTGTGACCATTTAATTAATTTATTAAATTGGTGGGCTTCACAATTAGTGGGCTTAGGCTTGTGGGCCAAGACAATAAATTAATAATTAATTAAAGTGGGCTAACACAAACAAAATAGTGTTTTAGGCTTTAGAATTTGGATTTTATAAAAATAAAGGAAAGGAAAAATAATTTTTCATACTACCAAAAGAAATTTTGTATATAAAAATAGATAAATAATATACACATGAAATTTGCACGTACACAACACGTGAAAATCAATATCTTATTAGAATGAAAGTTTAGGGTATTACCCCACCATACTCAAAACCCACCAAAACCCAAATTTCAGAACAAACACCAAACCCCTCTTCTTGGAGCTCGGCTTCCATCAAGTTTCATAACTTCAAGTAATCAAACACAACCGTAACACCCAAATCCACATCATCTCAGATTCTGAATTTTTCAACTAAATAGCTACAAGCCCTAAATAAGTCCATCCCATAATAGACTAACTCTATATGAGTTAGTCTATATATATGAATTTGAGAAAGAAAGAAGCCGAGAAATGACTATTTTGCCCTTCAACATATCAGTTGATGGTCGGATCAAATCTTGACCATCGGATCGCAATCGAACGGCTGAGAATCTCAGCTCACGATAAGAATCCCAGCTTACCATCTCATAATAGACTCACTCCTATTAATCATTAAATCATAGTGTGCAACTTCAGAAACATAATCCATCTCATCATCACTTATAACCAATAAGGAAAAATAAAGCTCAGATAGGATTAATTCATCACTAGTCACTCCTACAAATTATTAAATAAATGATTCATAGTGTGCAACTTTAGAAACATTATCCATCTCATCATCACTTGTAAAACTAGAATCCAAGTTATCCAACGAGGGAGCAAACTCACAATCACATGAATATAACAGACTAGTAGACTATTATAGCATAATAAAGTCATGGTTAACAGTAAACCAAACATAAAATAGAATGATACTGATTTGTCTCACATCGTGAACCACCACCAATCGAACTATCAAATAAGTCCAATCAACAATCAAACCTAAAAAAAAAATGGCAGTAACCATAGATGCAACTCATAAACCCTCTGCAGAAGTTGCCCTCAGTTACCAACGGCAAATGGGTTTTCAGATAATAAGGTGTGTCATCACTGCCTACACAAACGCAAAAAAAATATAGAAAGACCAAACCTCAAATTGGATAAATGGGAATCGAATACTTCTCTTGTAGCTGATCATCTTGTTCCACACACTATTCTTGAGATGCAAACATTACCTGACAAATTAATTAACAATAAAGAGTTTGAACAAGTGAATGGAAAACATATAACAATTTTCAAAGCATAGCAATTAATTTACAAAATAAGGGAATTGAAAAATTTTTTTGGAAAAAACAATTGTTTACAAAATTATACCTGAACAAAGATGTCGGGGAGGAGAAGAAAGGTGGAGTTAGGGTTTCGATCGGGTGGGTTTCAATGGTTTTTTGGGGATATGGGGGATTTCGAAAGCAGGAGAAGGGGCATCGACCATTTTGAAGGGGTTTGATCAAATAGAACTTTCGATAGCAGCCAAACCCCTCAAAACCCTAACACTCAATTTCCCATTAAAATGGACCAAAATCAGAAACCCTAGCTTCGAATCGCTCAGGAAATATAAATGGGAGACGCGTCGAAGAGAGAGAGAACGAAAGAGATGAGAAATGGGCGAATCAGAAACCTTAGCTTCGAATCGCTCAGGAAACAGAGATGGGCGACACGTCGAAGAGAGAGAGAGAACGGGAGAGCTGAGCTTTTTTTGGATTCGTCAGAGAGAGAGAACGGGAGAGAGTAGCTGAATCTGAGAAAGAAAGAAGCTAAGAAATGACTATTTTGCTCTTCAACATATCAGTTGATAGTCGGATCAAATCTTCACCATCAGATTGCAATCGAACGGTTGAGAATCTCAGCTCTCGGTAAGGATCTCAACTTCCCAGCTCTTAATAGACTGACTCTATATATATATATATATATGGGTAAAAGGGATATGAGCAACTTGCACATTTAGTAAATGAGCAATTAATTATGTGGCATGCATGTGATACATTGGACAACTAACTCTTTTAAGAATTTTCCAATCACATGTATGACACATCATCAATTACTTATTTACTAAATGAGCAAGTTACTCATACCCCCTTTCCCCTATATATACTAGTATAATGCACGTGCGATGCACGTCTATAAAGGTGTGTAGGATTTTGAGGAAGGGGCAGGTCACCGAAGAGGTTGCATGCATGCATGCAGACAGGCATGCACAATTTATTCATTTTGATATTTGCATGCATGTGTTAGACATATGGCTTTGATTGGAGGAAACTTTTTTATGAATAAATTGTGCATGCAAGTACATGCAAATCGAGTAATGCTACATCCACTACTAAGTTCACTACATTTCCCTTCACTACCTTAGGTGGCACACTCCAATAGGTAGGAAAAGATAGAGTAGGTGGGAGAACTCTCTAATAGGAGTATGCCACCTAAGGTAGTGAAGAGAATGGTAGTGAAATTGGTAGTGGCTAAAGCATACTCCATGCAAATCTATACTATTAATTATTTTTCCAAATCTATGCAGACCGGCATGCAATTCTATGCATGTTAATTATTTTTTCAATACATGCAAATTATATTTCTGACTTCCGATATTAACCCTATAAATTTTTTTAGCCTTTTATGTTTATGAGGGCATGATAGTAAAAAACCGCCAAAATGGAGCTTTGCTTAATAATAGTATGTATATATATATATATATATATATATATATATATATATATATATATATATATATATATATATATAATAAAACACAAAGAAAGCTATCAAGTGGCTTCCATTCAATAGGGTTGAAATCAGTGATCCAGATCTAACCTTACAAAATATATTTTTCTGCCCAAAAGTTCCCCCCAAAACTCAAATTCAAATCCCCTAAAACAACTCCTTTATTTATTTATTTATTTATTTATTTATTTATTTCTCTCTCTCTCACACACACATTTTCTCTCTATTTACTCAGAAATTTACATTTTCAGATTTCACGTTTGTAAATTTTTAGATTTTTAATGCATTTTTTATTACTCATGTTATATTGAAAATAGCAAATATCTCATCAACAGTTAAATTTTATCATTTTCCACACTCAAAGTTCTAAGAAGTTGGATTTTACATCCCCATTTATAATTATTTTTCAACTTATACTAATGGAAACATGGACTTTTATTTACAACTAATTACTGTTTTACTATACAAACTTGAGCTACATAATTGTTGTTTTACTGTTTACAAGACTTTCATATGCTGTATCGTTCTGAAGACGTGCCGTAGGCACGTGCCCACAGGCAAATCTAGTGTATATATATATGGGAAATGCTCCATTGAAAATGGGTCTAGTTTTCACGAATTGGAAAACAGCGATCTCAGCCCGATGGATCATTCATGATCGTGATCAGTGGCTCAGATCGAGCCCGCCCATCACCCGTTTCACTTGATCAGCAGATGGCTAATTTGGGAATTTCATCCCAAATAACTCTTCACCTCACGGATTCTAAAAAAATGAATGAACCTAGGCCATTGTTGGGAATAACGGCCCAGGTTATAAAAATTGAGAACATAGGTCGTTGTTTGGAACACCGGCCTTGTTCTCAATTTTTATAACCTAGGCCATTGTTCCCAACAACGGCCTAAGTTAATTCATTTTTTAGAGCGAATCAGGCGAAGAGCTATTTGGGACGAAATTCTCAAAATAACCCTCCGCCACTTAAGTGATAACGGGTGATGGACGGAGGCGATCTGAGCCGCTGATCACGATCAAGAGCGATCCAACAGCCCAGATCGTTGTTTTCCAACCCGTGAAAACAAACCCGTTATCAATGGAGCATCTTTCTTTCTCTCTCTCTCTCTCTCTCTCTCTCTCTCTATATATATATATATATATATATATATATATATATATATATAAGGAAATGATCGAGTGAGAACTCTTTTTGTGAGAACCACGTGAGAACTTTTGTTTGGGACATTAGTTGAAAGATCTGAACCGTTCATTTTGATCTACACTACTCAATTAGTCCATGGATGAGAAATCAAGTCATTTGAGATTCATTCGCCCAAGTATTGAAGTGTTACAAATTGTGTGGCTGAAAAATCGTTATTTTTTATTGTGACATGATTCATGGACAAATGAATACCAAATGACTTGATTTTATATATCTAGACTAAATTAGTTATGTTAAACAATGTGAACGGTTCGGATTATCCATAGGATGGATAGGCGTGGAGTTCTCACGAAGCTTATCGTGAGAACGGTTCTCACCGGATCGCTACCCTATATATATATATATATATATATATATATATATATATATATATATATATATATATATATAATATGGAAAATGCTCCATTGAAAATGCAAATGTTGTGAAAACCCAATGGCCTAGGTTATAATGCATTATAACCTAGGTTGTTGTTCCCAACAATGGCCTAGGTTTGTTTTCACGTTTTCCACGCTATAGTACGTTTTCAATGGAGCATTTCCCTATATATAAAACGGAGCATTTCCCTATATATATATATATATATATATATATATATATATATATATATATATATATATATATATATATATATATATATATATATATATATATAGATAGATATAATGCAGCAAAAAAAAGATTAAAAAAAACAAACAGAAAAAAAATCAAAAACATCCAAACGGGTCAAATCCACAAACCTGACGAGTCATAGGTCGAGTTCGGGTCAGGTCGCATCAGGTTCCGGGTTGCGTGGGCCGGATCGAACGGGTTTGGTTTGGGTTTTTGCCGACCCTGTTAGACTCGGTAAGAGTATCAGGTTTGACTCGAACCCAGACCGGATCAACGTAGGTCGGGTCTAAGCGAGTGGGTCGCGGTCCGACCCGACCCGGATAATACCCCTAGTTTAGTTTTTGGCTAAATTTTACGTATCCATATTAGGTTTTCATCAATTTGCACCGCACCCTAGCTAACTTATCTTTTGACAGATGGGACAAGCACGGATCGCGAGGTTGGCTTAGCTGACGTTGTAGCTACCTCGGGGGGACTCATACATAGAGAGGCAGTTCTCATGGGTCTCTTTTCTACTGAGTTCAAATCAGCATTGGATGTGGCTGTTAAGTCCATTACCCAGTCCCTTTTGCTTAATGGGCCTGGCCCATGGGCCACCCCTAGGGTTTTGGGAACGTTTGTAGGGGAATCCACTGTGCGTGAGAGCCCATTGAACCTTACTAAGAATAACTTGGCTTCGATTGGTATTAGCGAACCTGGGAGGGTCGGTGCTGAGTTGGATGGGGAGGAGACGGAGCGTGGGCTAGGGGACAGAGGAGAGGACGTCATCGGGGATCCTACTCGGGGTTTATCGGAGGAGTCCTTAAACGTGGACGGCATCATCGGCGCATTAGATGATGTGGGCAAGGAGATTATAGACTCCAACGGCGAATTTGATAAGTGGGAGAACGAGGTGAAGGCTCTAACACCAGTGATACAGAACAGTGCAGAGACAAATGGAAGGGAAATAGTGAAAGGAAATGAGGAGTCTAAACGAACGAGCAAGTGGCAAATTGATAGGTGGGAAGCTAAGGGTCCGAGTGAGGGGGACCTGATTAGGTCGGCAGCTAAAGCCAAGGAACCAATGTCAGCCTGCGGAGGTTCGCTCTCAATTTTAAATTTTATCTATGATGATTTACTGCTTTATTATTCCACTATGTTTGGTCTTAATATGGGCACGTCGGGTACTGAACAATATAGTAGGCTTAGAATACTTAGGGAGAAGGCCTATAGGTTATGCCTATAGGGGTCTTTCGCTTTCTTAGATAAGATAGATGTTCTCTTTATAAGGTTCCCAATGAATTACATCTTCTGGAATGTGAGAGGGATGCGTTCAAAGGTTAAGAGTAGATTGGTTAACGACACGGTCGCTAGGGTTAAGCCGGTCTTGTGCGCGATTCAAGAAACTAAGATCGAGGACCAGCAGGGAAATGACTTTGTGGGACTCAGGTCTTTAACAGATTTTGAATGGTGTGCTAAGACGGCTAGAGGTTTCTCGGGGGGTATCGCGATAAGAGTTAACTCTAACATGTTTGACATTATTGATTATGTCGTTCACGATTATTCGGTGACCATTGTCATCAAGCGTAAGAAGGACGGTTGGGAGCACATGGTTACCTCGGTCTACGGCCCATACAACCCATCGCAGAGGCATGGATTTTGGGATGAGCTTCTAAGTATTAGGGATAGATGGAGGGGACCATGGGTCATTGGGGGAGACTTCAATATCACTAGATTCGCTTATGAACACAAAGGTAGGGGTCCTAACGAGAGGGATAGGCAACAATTCAATCGAGTTATCAACAGCCTGGGGCTTATTGAAATTCAAGCGACGGACCGGAAATTCTCATGGATTAACATGCAGGCTCACCCGACACTAGCTAAATTAGATAGAATCTTAGTGTCTTCTGATTGGGATGACTTATTCCCTCTCGTAACGGTTAGAACAATCCCTAGGTTTACGTCTGACCACGTACCATTGCTGCTAGAATGGGGGAACAACAGGAGAACTAGGCTCCGTCAATTTAGGTTCGAGAAGGCGTGGATGATGAGTCCTAGCATTACTAACGTCATTAAAGACTCCTGGGAAGCCACGACAACGGCATCAGACGCAATATCTAGATGGATCGGCAAGCTACGTCGAGTGAGAAAGCGCTTGAAGAGATGGGCTAAAGAGGAATTTGGGGAGATCAAAGAAAAGAAAGAGAGCCTAGGAAGACGGGTTCAGGAACTAGAAAAAAGTGAAGAGGATAGAGACCTACTAGATGTGGAATTTGAGGAACTGGCAACCATTAGGGCAGAAATCCGTAGGATTGGTGAAATGGAAGAATGCTACTGGAGACAGAGATCGATGGTCCAATGGCTTAAGGAAGGAGACTCAAACACAGCATTTTTCCACAGGGTGACTAATGGTAGAAGACGACACAATCAAATTAGGGGACTACTGGTGGATGATGTCTGGACTGAAGATGAGTCCGTGATGAGGAACCATATTGATGAGTCCTTCAGAGACCTTTTGGGAAAAAGAGAGCGCTAGAGGGGAATTGAATATGGACATGTGGAGTGAGGAGGCATTGGAGGGTTGCGAGAGGTTAGAAGAACCTTTCACGGAGGAAGAGGTGGTTGAGGCCATCAAGATGCTGGGGCAAGACAAGGCTCCAGGTCCAGATGGGTTCCCAATTTGCTTCTACACAAGATTTTGGGACATCATCAAGAGTGATGTCCTAGACATTTTCTTCGAGTTTTACACGGGGGACGCACAGATAGAAAGACTGAACTACGCGAATGTAGTCCTTATCTCGAAGAAAGCAGAGGTTCTCAGTTTTAAAGATCTAAGGCCCATTAGCTTGCTGAAGGGTCTTTCATGATCATCACAAAGGCATTGGCCAATAGACTTACCCTAGTATTAAATGATATCGTAGGGGAGCCTCAAAGCGGGTTTGTAAAAGGTAGGGACATCCTGGATAATATCGCGTCGGCACATGAAATGGTATTTAGAGGCCACAAAGACAAAGTAGACGGTTTCTTGTTAAAGTTAGACTTCCAAAAGGATTACAACACGGTAGAATGGGATTGCGTGGAGGAAGCGTTAAACCTCAAAGGTTTCAGGGAGAGATGGAGGCACTGGATCAAGATGTGTATTAGGAATGGCAAGTCCTTCGTCCTTTTTAACGGAGCGGTAGGAAGGGAAATCAGATGTAAGAGAGGCCTGAGACAGGAAGATCCGCTATCACCTCTTATTTTTGCAATTATTACTGACGGATTGGCTGAAATGTGTAGGAGAGGAATGGAGGCAGGACTGATTAAAGGCATCTCAGTTAAAGGGATTGCCAAACCGTTGTCCATCCTTCAATATGCTGATGATACCTTACTTTTCGGGTTGGCTAAGGTTGAGGAAATTTTGGCTGTGCGAGTACTACTGAGATGCTTCGAATTTTGGTTCGGACTGGCAGTTAATCTTCAAAAGAGTTACGTTACTCCGCTACACAACAACAATGGGACATCCACAGAAATTACCGCTACATTGTTGCAATGTGAAACGAAGGAATTCCCGCTCAATTACCTGGGAACGCCAATCAGACCCGGAAAGCTGATTAAGGATGATTGGATCCCACTGGTGGAGAAGATTGAGAGGAAATTAGCAGGATGGAAAGGCAGATCGCTGTCCCTGGGGGGAAGGGTAACTCTTATCAATGCTGTGCTTAGTAGCATTCCAACCTATCTCATGTCAATCTATGAGATCCCTAGTTGGGCTATCGAAAGAATTGACAAATGTAGACGGAGGTTCCTGTGGAAAGGTATGCGGGAGGACAACACGGGCATTAATCATATTAGATGGGATAGGGTCTGCAAGAAGAAAGAGTTCGGTGGACTAGGGATCCTCAACCTCAGAGATATGAACAAAGCTCTTTTGTCCAAATGGTGGTGGAAAATGCATAAACAACGTAAAGCTTGATGGAGCAATTCGTTCATGAGATACAGACAAAGGAAAATTGTCCGATTTGGGGGAAAAAGTAAGTATGGGAAGGTGTCCGACATTTGGAAGGGTGTCGCGAAGATTGGAGATATTTACCACACAAACACTAAGTGTACACTGAGGAAAGGAAACAACATTAGGTTTTGGAAAGATAAGTGGTGCGGAGACAATACTTTACAATCTCTCTTTCCTGAGCTTGCCTCGTCAGTTAAGATGGTGGACGCTCTAGTGGTAGACGTTTGGAAGAATAGACAGTTGAGTCTGGAATGGACAGATAACATATCGAACGAGGCTCAGGGACAACTTTTGAGACTAAACGAGATGCTTCTAGAGGATGGAACCCAGAAGAGGAGTGTGGAGGATGAGAGAGAATGGACCCTAGGGCAGAACAAAATGTATTCGGTCTCCTCCGTTTACGGATTTCTTAACGATGGAGGAATCAGGAACGCAGACGCAAAGATCATCTGGAAGACTAAAGCCCCACCAAAAGTCAAAACCTTCCTCTGGTTGGTCCTTAACGATGCAATTCTATCCAAGACGAACCTTAAGAAACGTAACATTCTGCTTAACGCTAGGTGTTAGCGATGCAGTTTAGGGGATGAGGATGTCAGTCACATCTTCTTCGATTGCCCGAGAGCTAGGTTAGCCTGGGAGGTTATGGGACTGAACTTTAGTACCACCGAAATCCCGAGTAACATCGACCACCTGTGGGGGGGGGGGGGTGGAGAACATTGCACATCAAAACAGAGTATAGGGGTCAATGGGATAGCACGATTGGGGCTATTTTGTGGAGTCTATGGATAGATAGGAATGAATTTTGCTTCCGTAATTATAGATGTTCATTTCATATGTTAATCCATAAAATGCAATTTCTAATAGAAGCTTGGACAGGTCAAACAGGTATCTGGAAGAAGCCAAGGCTGGAGGGTGCTTAGTAGAGGCTCGAGATGCATGGTTTCGCTACTATCATGGTCAAAAGGGGAAGTTAGATTTGTTTGATTGGTCGTTTTGGGTATCACAGTGGTATTTGATGTTGTATTTTCTTTCAGTTAGGGTGGAACTCTTTGTTGTAATAGACTAGATTAAGGATATTTTGTATTAGTGGATCTTCTTGTTTCGTTAACCGATCATTAATGAAACAAGTGACCATTTGGTCACTTTTCACACACACACACACACACCCCCAAAAAAAAAAAAAAAAAACAACAACTTATCTTTTGACGACCAACCTTACTATTTAAGCATTTCTTTTTGCAGATTACTGCAGATCAGAACTAAATTAAAATGCGAACCCAAAATCCAAACACTCATCTTCCTCACCCTCATATCTCTCATATTTCTTACACTATCCAACCCGAATCCAAACCCAAACCGGTACCCACTTTCCGCCACCTCTCTCTCACCCTATCGTTTCCCTCCCCATGAGAGTTCTCAGATCTCCAACCCAACCCAATAAGAGTTCTTAGATCCGAACCTTTTTATCTTCTTCTTTTCCGCATCATTTCTCTTTACCAAGTACAAACCTAAATCTGATAAACAATCTTCGGTCTTTTAACATGAATCTGCCAACCCTTATTCATCATCATCTGCTCTTCCAACCCGAATCCTTTCTACCATCATGAAATTGATAACTCCTATCTTCACCATTGGCCTCAACTCCAACACAAATCCAGTAGTCTTAATTCCGTCAACTCAAATCCAAAAAATTCAACTCCATCAACCATCACTGCTCCTAAACCCATTGCCACCTGTTGCAACTCCACCGCCGACCTCCTCTCTGTAATAGACCCAAACCCAAGAATTTTACCATCTTCTTCCGATTTTTATTTTTAGGTGGACTACTTCGGATCCAAACCCATTAACTCACCCCATTTAAAAGTATCAAGAAAAAATTTAGTTTTAAACTTTAATGAAATGTGGCATCTTTCGGGTTCCTTCTGGCTCGTTGCCAGGGACTGTTGGAAAATAATTTATGTGGGCTCATATATGTGACTAAATGTATAATTGATATTCTAAAATCTAACCCAAATTAAAGTGATCTAATCAAGATTAAGTAACGAGTTGAAAACATAAAATTTAAAGTGTGATATAACATGTGTAGAGACCGTAAAGTAAATTTCTTATTTTGTGATGGGCAAAATTGAAAATCAATAATCATCAATTAGGGGTATGGTCCCCTATATATACGTATCTTCTTATTCCATCTGTAATCCTCTCAACAGAAGAATAAAGAGACGACCTCTCATAGAAGTGCGTATCATATAGGAAGATCCAAACCCTCTGCGCAATCTCCATCAATGGCTTCAAGTTAGTGCTTCCATTTTTAATGTTCTTCTTCTTTTAATTTAGCAAAGATCTATAGTTTCATGATTTAAGATTTTATATTAAAGCACTTTTGCAACAATGTCCATTGTCTTCTTTCCCAAAATCGCCTCTCTTCATAAGTTTTGCTTTGTTACCCACTCCCTCAGCTTCAATCTGGAACTCCTCTGAGTTCTTTCCTCTGTGGTTGAGCAGGTCTGTGCTCGTCGCTTTTCCCAGAGTGGCCTCTGACTCTTGTTGCCTTAGCTTCAAATAAGCTTCTTTTTCGTTGGCTTCTATATCATTTTTGGGCATCCTCAACTCTTGAGCGCCAGAGGTCCCTCTCTGCTCACTTCCCTTGGAGTTTTCCTCTCTGGTATTTGCCACCTGACTCCCCAGCTCCAAAGCAGCGAGTTTTTGCCTTTCTGGTGCTTTCCACACCTTTTCTACCCACTCTCTGGTGGATTGGGCTTTCTCGCTTTGATTCTTCCCCAAGTTTGCATTGCCTCTCACCAGTTCTTGTCCCGAAGCATGCATGATGTTACGGAGATGGTTTTTGCCATTTTGGGGACCTGCAAGCCTTACTATTTAAGCTTTTTTTTGCAGATTATTGCAGATTACTGCAGATCAGAACCAAATTAAAATGCAAACCCAAAATCCAAACACTCATCTTCCTCACCCTCATATCTCTCATATTCTTTACACTATCCAACCCGAATCCAAACCCAAACCGGTACCCACTTTCCGCCACCTCTCTCTCACCCTATCATTTCTCTCCCCATGAGAGTTCTCAGATCTCCAACCCAACCCAATAAGAGTTCTTAGATCCGAACCTTTTTATCTTCTTCTCTTCCGCATCATTTCTCTTTACCAAGTACTAACCTAAATCTAATAAACAATCTTCGCTCTTTTAACATGAATCTGCCAACCCTTATTCATCATCATCTGCTCTTCCAACCCGAATCCTCTTTACCATCATGAAATCGATAACTCCTATCTTGGCCTCAACTCCAACACAAATCCAGTAGTCTTAATTCCATCAACTCAAATCCAAAAATATCAACTCCATCAACCATCACTACTGTAGAACCCCGTATTTTCAAATATTATTTTAAAAGATTTGAAAATGAATTTAAATGATTTTTCGGAGATTTAATGAATATTTTCTAAAAGATTTATCTTTTTACACGTGCAGAACACGTGCAAATGTATTCTTGAGAAGTTTGAAAGTTAACTTTTCTTCATGAAAAATCATTATTTAATATTTGAAATTTATTTATTATTTTTCCAGATTTTTCTGAAATTAATTGGACCTATTTGCAATTTTTGAGAAAAGAAGGACCTTTTTGCAAATTTGACATTTTTAAGGGTTAAAATGCAAATCGTATTTTCTGGACATTTTGAACAGTACCGTTTGAGATTTAGGATTTTATTTTACTTTTAAGTCCTAATTTAAATGGTTTTTATTGGGTTTCCAAGAATAGAACTATATATGTAAAGTTATGTTTTGGAAGGACTATTTTGCAAATGCATTTCTAAACCCTAAAAACAGTATTCCCGGCCTATATAAAGAGAGTTGCAGCCGTCATTCGCTGCATAACTCAAGTTTCATTATTTTATATTTTGGTGATTGAAGAGGAGGATTTTTGGATCTCGCAAGAAGAAGGCTTTTCGTTGGATCTTTGCAATTCAAAAGTGAGTGATATTATTTTATTTTGATTTGTTTTGTATGTAATATGAACTTTGTTTTGTGGTTTGATTTAAGTGAACAATTATTTGATTGTTGTTTGGCATGTATGTTTATTTAGTACCTTGCATGAAAACGATGCAATGGTTGTTGTTTGTAACATGTATGTGAAATCTAAGAATGTTGAGTAGATCTTGTTTCATAAAATTGTATAGCTAGAAATGCATGTTTATGATTTGAGTATGGTTATGATCAATGGAGGAACATCTGGATCTTGTGTTTACAAATCAGATTTGGTTTTGAGTTGTGGAAGATATTGAGTATTGAGAAATCCTAATGGAAGAATTAGGAGTTGAGAACATGAGAATTGAGTTTTGAGATATTGGTTGATTGGAGGAAATGTATCCAAACTGAAGATACTATGAGATTGTTGTTTTATTTGAGTACAAATTATTTTAGTGAACAATGATTGCTTTTGGAAAACCCTAATTTTGATTATCGTATACAACCAAAACTAGGCAGTCTGTAGGCCGACAGTCGACTGGTAGACCTTTCAGTCGACTGATACGACCCAGCTGCTGTGTCTTTAGTTTTTTTAAAAACCCGTTCTGGACAGTCGACTTAGACCCTTTTCAGTCGACTGGTACACTTAGAAATTATTTTTCAAAGTTATCATAGATTTTTCTCTGGTAAGTCGACTTATGACCTTTAAGTCGACTTACATTGTATTTTAAGTCGACTTATGACTTTACAAGTCGACTTATAACACTTAGAATATTTTCTTAAAAATTTCTGGAATTTTTCTCTGGTAAGTCGACTTATGTTCTTATAAGTCGACTTATGTCTCCTTTAAGTCGACTTATGATTTTTATAAGTCATTTTATATTGTTGGTAAGTCAACTTATGATTTTTATAAGTCATCTTATATTGTTGGTAAGTCAACTTATGATTTTTATAAGTCATCTTATATTGTTGGTAAGTCAACTTATGTTTTTATAAGTCAACTTATGATTTTTGTAAGTCAACTTATAATACTTAACTTATTTTCTGAAAGTTACTGGATTTCTCTCTGGACAGTCGATTGGTGAGCTTTGCAGTCGACTGTAGACACTTAGATTCTTACTTCTTAAAGATGTTAGTTTTCACTCTGGACAGTCGACTGGTGAACTTTTGTAGTCGACTGGTACTGATACTTTTCTAAGGTGTTTTGATGTTTTTAAAAGACTAACTCTTTAAATGTTTTGGATCTATAATCTACTCTTATAAATATTATTCTTCTATAGAACATACGCTTTCACTATATATTATGGTTGGATTTGGATTATGGAATTTATTAAGGACTTGAGTTTTGTGGAATGGAGATATTTCCTCTTGATCGTTTGACGATGGATTAGTGAGTTTTGGTTCTGTTTGAGATTTGTTGAGATAGGCCTGAGGGGTCTTGGTTAGTTGTTGTTTTGAGTTATTTAGATCTTCGCGTGATGAAGGTCTACGGACCTATTCCCAGATAGGCAGTGAGATAATCCTTCGGATAGGCAGGGAGGTAATTCTCCGGATGGGCAGGGAGGTAATTCTCCGGATAGGCAGGGAGATGATTCTCCGGATAGGCGGGGTGCATTTGTATGTACCGGGTGTATCTGCACATTTCGTGGGGTACACGGCAGGGAGGTAATTCTCCCGATAGGCAGGGAGGTAATTCTCCGGATAGGCGGGGTGCATTTGTATGTACCGGGTGTATCTGCACATTTCGTGGGGTACACGGCAGGGAGATAATTCTCCGGATGTTGTTTAGACAGGGTACATTTGTATGTACCGGATGTATTCTTGGTTTTATGCTTGTGTTTTCCAGTTTTCTTACACTTGATACTTAGGCTAACTTCACTTGTTGTTTTCATTTCATGATGTTTTCATGCTTTACATCTTTTGTTATTTCTCATTCAGTTATCCTTGTTGTTAATACATGCCGTTGATGATTTTATGTTTTATGATTAAATTATGTTGTTTTGTTTTTATATCACTCACACCATTTATGGCTGACCCCTTTAGTTTGGGGGTTAGGGATCATCTCTAGCCTCATGTGTTACAGGTTGTTGCTTAGAGTCGGGAGGCTTGGATGCTTGAGTTAGTTTTGAGATAAACTGTCGTAATAGAGCTTTGTGTAAATTTGTGTAAAAAGAAGTATTGTGAAAAGAAAGTTGTAATTCAAGGTGTTTGTAATTCCGCTTTGTTTGAAAAAGATTGTTCTAATATAAAGTTTGGAATAAAATTATTTATGTTTTTGAGCTATGTGTACTATTACATTGAAGTTGATGCTGGGATTGTGCCACGTATTTTCTAAGTTTTTATATTAGAAACTCGGGGCGCTACAACTACTCCCAAACCCATTGCCACCTATTGCAACTCCACAGCCGACCTCCTCTCTGTAATAGACCAAAACCCAAGAATTTTACCATCTTCTTCCCATTTTTATTTTTAGGCGGACTACTTCAGATCCAAACCCATTAACTCACCCCATTTAAAAGTATCAAGAAAAAATTTAGTTTTAAACTTTAATGAAATGTGGCGTCCTTCGGGTTCCTACTGGCTCGTTGCCAGGGACTGTTGGAAAATAATCTATGTAGGCTCATATATGTGACTAAATGTATAATTGCTATTCTAAAATCTAACCCAAATTAAAGTGATCTAATCAAGATTAAGTAACGAGTTAAAAACATAAAATTTAAAGTGTGATATAACACGTGTAGAGACCGTAAAGTAAATTTCTTATTTTGTGATGGGCAAAATTGGAAATCAATAATTATCAATTAGGGGTATGGTCCCCTATATATACGTATCTTCTTATTCCATCTGTAATCCTATCAACAGAAGAATAGAGAGACGGCCTCTCATAGAAGTGCGTATCATATAGGAAGATCCAAACCCTCTGCGCAATCTCCATCAATGGCTTCAAGTTAGTGCTTCCGTTTTTAATGTTCTTCTTCTTTTAATTTAGCAAAGATCTATAGTTTCATGATTTAAGATTTTATATTAAAGCACTTTTGCAACAATCTCCATTGTCTTCTTTCCCAAAATCGCCTCTCTTCAAAAGTTTTGCTTTGTTACCCACTCCCTCAGCTTCAATCTGGAACTCCTCTGTGGTTGAGCAGGTCTGTGCTCGTCGCTTTTCCCAGAGTGGCCTCTGACTCTTGTCGCCCTAGCTTCAAAGAAGCTTCTTTTTCGTTGGCTTCTATACCATTTTTGGGCATCCTCAACTCCTGAGCGCCAGAGGTCCCTCTCTGCTCACTTTCCTTGGAGTTTTCCTCTTTGGTATTTGCCACCTGACTCCCCAGCTCCAAAGCAGTGACTTTTTGCCTTTCTGGTTCTTTCCACACCTTTTCTACCCCCTCTCTAGTGGATTGGGCTTTCTCGCTTGGCTTCTTCCCCAAGCTTGCACTGTCTCTCACCAGTTCTTGTCCCGAAGCATGCATGATGTTACGGAGTTGGTTTTTGCCATTTTGGGGACCTGCAAGCCTTACTATTTAAGATTTTCTTTTTGCAGATTATTGCAGATTACTGCAGATCAGAACCAAATTAAAATGCAAACCCAAAATCCAAACACTCATCTTCCTCACTCTCATATCTCTCATATTCCTTACACTATCCAACCCGAATCCAAACCCAAACCGGTACCCACTTTCCGCCACCTCTTTCTCACCCTATCGTTTCCCTCCCCATGAGAGTTCTCAAATCTCCAACCCAACCCAATAAGAGTTCTTAGATCCGAACCTTTTTATCTTCTTCTCTTCCGCATCATTTCTCTTTACCAAGTACTAACCTAAATCTGATAAACAATCTTCGCTCTTTTAACATGAATCTGCCAACCCTTATTCATCTTCATCTGCTCTTCCAATCCGAATCCTCTCTACCATCATGAAATCGATAACTCCTATCTTCACCATTGGCCTCAACTCCAACACAAATCCAGTAGTCTTAATTCCATCAACTCAAATCCAAAAAAATCAACTCCATCAACCATCACTACTCCCAAACCCATTGCCACCTGTTGCAACTCCACAGCCGACCTCCTCTCTATAATAGACCAAAACCCAAGAATTTTACCATCTTCTTCCCATTTTTATTTTTAGGCGGACTACTTCAGATCCAAACCCATAAACTCACCCCCATTTAAAAGTATCAAGAAAAAATTTTGTTTTAAAACTTAATGAAATGCAGGGATAATTTAGGCAATAAAATGTCTTAATTAAGTCATGTGACCAAATGTGATGGGTGAATAAAGCCGGTAAACAAATATAATGACAGTAGGATAAATTGTTACAATTAAAGTTGAGTGGTACGATGCAAATTCGTGAAAACTTAGAATAGGAAATTTTTTATTTTTTTTTATTTTTTTAATTTATATATATATATATATATTTTTTTTTTACGTAAAAGTCAACCTATCGTTGATCGAATTATATAGTAAATAAAAGTTTGTGCCGCTAAAGATAACTAGTAATCCACACGTGCGATGCACATTTTAAATTAAAAAAATTATATAATAAATAATAAGACGCAATCTGGTTTTGAACCTGAGACCTTCATTTACTCATCACATATTCTTTACAAATTACTTCTAGTGGCACAAACTTTTATTTTATATGAGTGACACTTTTGTAAATAATTATGTCGTAAATAAATTTGAACTTTGAAGGTATTATGAGAACTAATAACAGTTAAGTAAATGAATAATTAATATAACTTTTGCTTAAAAATGAATGGTTGAGTTAGATGGTTGAATGTCCACAAATGACAACCCCAACTCTCCCGTTATAATATTAGAGATGATTAATATAACTCCCACTTAAAATGAATGATTGAGATTAGATGGTTGAATGTCTACTGTTGAATGTCTACAAATGACAACCCTAACTCTCTCATCATAATATTAGAGATTTGTAAAGAGTATGTGATGAGTAAAGAGTATATCTCAGGTTCGTGGCTAGATTACGTCTTATTGTTTATTATATAATTTTTTTAAAATTTAAACGTGCATTGCACGTGCAAATTACTATTATGTTTATAAGCAGCATCAGGTAATATACACTATAGCAAGTGAACTATATTGTTTATAATCCAATTATCTTAGCGTAAATGGCTTGTGAACTTCCAATCCAGTAGAATCCGAAGAAAATCTCAGCTCCAAATAATCCCAATCAAGCCCATCTTCTTCATTAATCTTAGGAAATATGAGTTGCTCTGTAATACCATATCAGTCACATCCCCACCAAAACTGACCCCGCATACAATTTGTATGCGACCATACAATTTGTATGCGACCCTCCTTGCTCCTTCTGCCTTAAATAGAGGATACTGATTTTTTTTCCCTACTGACCCACTTTTTGAAAATATTGACCAAACTGATTCAACTTTGAACACATGAGCAAACGTTATTAGCAATAATGACATCTATTTTTTTGATGCCGTTGTTGTCAATAGCAGCACCTGTATAAAAAAATATTTTATTGCACTATTGGGAGTAACAGCATCAGTATATCTCGCATTCACTTAGGAGTTCTTTGACTTAAGGAAAAAAATTGTAAAAGAAAAAAAATCTTATAACTGATGCTACTATTCCCAATAATGGCATAAATTAGCCTGATGCCGCTATCTGCAAAAGCGGCATCAATGTAATCTACATTGTACTACAAATTTCGTGCAGGTGTATCAACTTCAAGCCCGATTTTAACCTTAATGCAGTCAGTATCTCTGAAATTTCAAAATATGAAAGTTGTAGATCTTTTTATTGGTGTTCCATATCATTTTTAATCATCTCAATCGAAGTTCGGATGATAAAGTTATTCCCAGATTACGTAGAGATGTCAAAATTGTCCAGAATCAGTTATAGTTTCGACATCGCTCCATAATTTGGGCATAACTCTATCATCCGAACTCTGATTGAGATGATTCAAAATGCTATGGAACACCAAAAAAAAGATCTACAACTTTCATATTTTGAGTTTTGAGAGATACTGGCTGCATCGAGCTCGAAATAGGGCTTGAAGTTGATGCACCTACATAAATTTGGAGTACACCGTGGATTCCACCGATGTCATTATTGCCAATAGCAACATCAAACTAATTTATGCCGTTATTGAAAATAGCATCATCAGTTGTAAGAGATTTTCACTTACAATTTTTCTGAACAGTTTCGACAACACTTCGTAATCTGGGCATAACTCTATCATCCGAACTTCGATTGAGATGATTAAAAATGTTATGGAACACAAAGAAAATGATCTACAACTTTCATGTTTTAAGTTTTGACATACTGGCTGCATCAAGTTCGAAATAGGGCTTGAAGTTGATGCACTTGTACGAAATTTGGAGTACACTAATGTCATTACTGCCAATAGCGGCATCAGGCTAATTTATGTCGTTATTGTCAATAGCGGCATTAGTTATAAGCAATTTTCACTTACAATTTTTTTCCTCAATTCAGAGAACTCCTAAGTAAATGCGAGATATACTGATGGCATTACTCCCAATAGCTGCAATCAGATTTGCTATCCAAGATTAATGCTAATATAATTTTCTGGTCTAAAACGGCAGGTGAAGAACAAACGAAGAAGATCAAGGGCTTGTACACGGACTCTGCAACCCATCTCTCTGACTCACAGGAAAGGGTAGGTACACCACAAGAGAGGTGATGCCGTGGTTTGAGGGTCGAAGAACAGGAATCGGCGCATGTTGTTGGCTGTTTGTTTTTTGATGTATTTTGGGTTCTTGTATTTTGAGTTATGTATTTTTGGGAGTTGTTCGGGTGAGTCAATACCAGGTCTGGTAGGTAGACTCTTATTTTGATTAGGGAATGAGCTCATGGCCTGCTTGTGGGATACATGAACATTATTGCCTGTTACTTCAGTATTTGTTTTGTTAAAAGCTTTTTAATAAAACACGGGGGGGCCTAAACCACCTTTTATGATAAAAAAAAGTAAAAGCAAATAAAATAAATTTACACAAAGCCATGGAAAGCACCAAATGTACACTAAGCCATGGAAAGCAATTTATGCAAAAATGTTTCACGATTTAAAATAAAAATCGATCTAGGAAATGAAAATTTTGACAGTGTTTAGTTAATTTATGTGTCCAAATCAAACTTTCTGGAATCTTTCCATGAAACTTCAAGCCCAAGTACGAAGAAAGTAAGAGTAACTTGGGCAGGAAACAAACAAGGCCCCCACTCAATCATCATCTATGTCTATAAATACTATAAAGAAACAATATAGACAATATAAACAACTACAAATGAATGTTGAAAATAAAAAGAGAGAGAGAGAGAGAGAATCTTTTGAGATACTTTCAAGCAAGTAAGTCTAAAGGGAGTGTCGATTAAACCAAAATGGCATTGCCGTCTCTATTCATATTCCTACAATCAGGCGAACCGGACAGACACTGCAAGGCCTGTAGAGAGGCCATCTTGGGCTTTTCCTACCATTGCTTCCAGAAAGGGTGTGATTTACATCCTATTTGTGCAAAACTACCGAAAACAATGGTAATTGATTGAATAAAGCTAAAGAAAGAACTTATATCATGATGCTAGAACTTATACCGGAAACATCCATGAAGATAGTACTTATACCAGAAATAACCATGAAACTAGAACTTACACCGGAAATAATCTTAGAAATTTGTGTCTGTTGTGACTTTGTTGTTGCTTTTGGTTTGGTGTTGTTTTGTATATGCTTTCACAATACCTAACAAGAATAGACTGACTTTCTTCCAAATATGGAGGATTATACGAAACCAACTTGCAAAAAAAACTGTATTCGTTCACTATGATAAAAAACTGTATTCGTTCACTATCATCAAAATTGCTACGTAGAATCCAAACCTCTATAATAAAAATTCATACCTAATAATAATAAAATAAGAATGTCTTATCCGCAGTAATCTTCCTCCACGGTAGGAGAGAGAACCAACTGCAGTCGAGCAGATCAACACATCAATAGTTTGTGACTTGCACTAACTTTCGGTGAAAGTAAAGAAAGTGTTCACTTTGCATACAAAATATTGCTCAGTTAACACCACCAGTAAACAACAAACCATCATATATAACATTCTATTACAATAAAAAAAGAGGGGGGGGGGGGGGGGGGGGGGGGGGGGGGGAGGGGGAGGATTACCATTTATATCTAAAAGGAAAGCTACGCAAATACTCAAAATCAAAACTGAGAAGGTTTGCCATCCTAAAGTATGGTTACGGGAAAAATCCAGTACCACCAATGAATCATAGATTCATAGTTTACAAAAAAAAAATTTTGTATTCTGCTTAAGTTACACAATCCACACTTGTAACTACCCATGTGCCAATTTCAATTCCTTTTCTAAGCCTAACTTTCTTCCTAGCAGAATTCCATATGGAATTGGAAAAAAATATTAAATATTCATGGTAATTAATAATCCAGATTTAATTATATAGATTTTCAAGTTGAAGTTGATTGTTTCACAGTAAATCACATTCACAGTAAACCAAAATTTCATATGGAATTGGCAAAAAATATTAAATATTTAATAATCCAGATTTAATTATATAGATTTTCAAGTTGAAGTTGATTGTTTCATAGTAAATCACATTCACAGTAAACCAAAATTCATACTTAATCACATTAAATTGAAAGAGGATGACAAAGAGAAGAATAGTAGATATAATACCTTTTGATGGAGACTAGAGAGGAAGGACCGAATGAGATTAAGGACTTAGGGTTTCAATTAGGGCTAGGGTTAGGTTTAGGGTTTTGATGGAAAGGATGAGCCCTCGCCCATCACTCCTCGGAGCCTCGATGAAGGAGCTACGATTGGAGGAGCGGTGGATGAGCGGAGGAGCGAAGGAGGAATTTGAGTTTCGGATTGGGGATGGAAGAAAGAGAAAGAGAAAGAGAAAGAGAGAGAGTGGATCGAAACTGGAAGAGGAAGAGAAAAGGAGAGATAAGAGTTTAAAAACAAATAATTAAACTTTACACATAGGCCCTTAAATTTTATTTTACTATTCAAATATATATATTGAATTTTATTAAAAATTTTGTTGCCCCATGAAAGGTGGTTGCCCAAGCCCAGTGGCTTGTTGGGCTTACCCTAAGGCCGGGCTTGTCAGTTATATGCTTTCTTTGTGTTAATCTTCTATCAATGTATCTGATTTTAAATTTTGAGAGATTTTTTAATCTTAATTTCTTTATTTTCTGTGAAATATCTAGTTTTTAAATAGGGTAATGAGATATGTAAATTTTTAGTTTTAATGTTGTGTAAATATCTCCAAAGTTAGGGACTTTCTTGAAAAATTACTTCCAATTGTTCCATTTTTGAAGGGTGTCCTATATTTGCAAATATTTTCTAAAAATATCCTATATGTGAAATTGAGTGTACTCTATCCATGGCAGCCGAACTCTCATCCCTCCCATCAATTAATATATCTGGAGTAAAATTATAAAACTTGCATATTTACAATTAATTAAACGGACATATTTTTTTTCTGCTAATAAACTAGCTAAACCAATTTATCTACATATATTTCATTTGGAAACAGGATTTGGATCTCAAGTATATGTGTATGTTCGTGTATGCTTATATGTATGGATAAATCTGAAGTATAAGCTATGAATGTATACTTGTCATCGTTTAGATGACTCCCTGTTTGTGCTTAATTTGCAGATTTATCGCTTAATGATCACCTATACACTGTTTTCACTTTACTTTTATTGCTGCTGTCGCAGGATTGAAGGCAGGACCGTATTGCCCTCCTCTGTGCTATTACAGGACCTTTTTGGATCCTGGCGCTTTTGTGTTTGCGGTCCTGGCTCTTTTGGTTTTCCTGGCGCCTTTGCTTTTATTCTTGCTCTTCTGAGCTTGTTGTCACAGGTTACTGGGCATCGTCTTCTTTAAGGTTGCTGTGGGCTCTCTATGTTTGTTTTTCTTTGTTGTATAGATCCTTTTGTAGCAGTATATGTGGGTGATTGTGCACTCATGCTTTAGCGCTTACTATTTCCTTACTCTCGCTCCTAACAGGCGGTAGCCTGAGACTTGTTTTTCTCTGTTCTGTTAACTCATGACTGTGTTTTAAGGGGGCACTCCTTCCCTCACTGTGCTTTTAATTTTGTTGGTGCTTGGTTATTTTTGTTTTTGTTATGCTAGCTTGTTTTGATTGCCTGAGCGCATACCTTTGTGGCGTCTGCGACTTTGTAGGCCTCTGAAACTGAGCCATTCTTATTCTGCTGTTGGGACTGTTCGACATGTTGGGTGTTTGGATGGTTTCTCTAATGTGTCCCCTGGTTTTGATGTGGGGCTTTTGATTTCTTATCTGAGCACCCTTCTTTTTTTGCACTTGCGTTTGAGTGCCGATTGGTGTGACTGGCTACGTTCTTTGATGTGTCCTCTGGCTTTATTGGGGGCGTTTCTGGACCCTTAGGTGCCTGTTTGTGTGCCTCGGCTTGAGCGACTGTTAATGCGCTCCCCCGGTTTATTGCGTCGTGAGTTTTGATGTTCAGTGAGCAGCTACCCTCTGTTTGGTGTTTCGCCACTTCTCAGCGACCCTGATGCTCCGGTGTTTGCGCCCTCCCTACCCTTTTAGAGTTTGGGATGTAGGCCCCGGTTGGCTGTGTGCCGCTTTGAGAGTGCAGTGCTCCGATGTTTGCAGGGGATCGACGTGGGTTTAGCGTGTACTTCCTCCTCCCTGGGCCGACTTTCTTTTAGTTTAGACCTGTTTTCGCCTGTATAGTGTCTTCTCTACTTTCAGTGTTGTTGTTTGTGTTTTTAGACTGCGCTTCTTCGTTTCTGGCGCTTATTTTTTACATCTCGTAAAACCCTCAATTTTTGTACTGTACAGTATTTTTCGATTTATCAATATATTTTTTGATCGGGCTGGAGTCTTTTGACTCTATCCGCTTACATAAAAAAAAGCTATGAATGTATACATGTTCTATACGTACCTGAACAATAGATGGGTGATTTCGCGAAGTCATCATCTCTGATGTCCACTTACAAAAACCTTCTTGTGCTAAATGTTCTTGAGGAACCCTTCTTGAGGCCACAACTTTGTCAATAAGATGTGTCATTTCTTCATACGATCTCTGCAAAACATCTCTAATATTATAATGAGAGAGTTGAGGTTGTCATTTATAGACAACTTGTAATTTGTAAACATTATCATCCAATATCAACCATTTATTTTAAAGTGGGAGTAATTATGTTAACCATTCATTTACTCAACTGTTGTTATTTACCATAATACCCTCAAAGTTCAAATTTATTTACGACATAATTATTTACGTAAGTGTTACTCATATAAAATAAAAGTTTGTGCCGCTAAGGATAACTAGTAATCTGCACGTGCGATGCACATTTTAACTTAAAAAAATTATATAGTAAATAATAAGACGCAATCCCGTTTCGAACCTGAGACCACTCTTTACTCATCACACTCTTTACAAATTGCTCCTAGTGACACAAACTTTTATTTTATATGAGTGACACTTTTGTAAATAATTATGTCGTAAATAAATTTGAACTTTGAAGGTATTATAGAAACTAACAACAGTTAAGTAAATAAATGATTAATATAACTCTCACTTAAAATGAATAGTTGAGATTAGATGGTTGAATGTCCACAAATGACAACCCCAACTATCCTGTTATAACATTAGAGATGATTAATATAACTCCCACTTAAAATGAATGATTGAGATTCAATGGTTAAATGTCTACAAATGACAACCTCAACTTTCCCATTATAATATTAGAGATTTGTAAAGAGTATGTGATGAGTGAAAAGTATGTCTCAGGTTCGAGGCTAGATTACGTCTTATTATTTACCATATAATTTTTTTTTAATTTGAACGTGCGATGTACGTGCAGATTACTATTATGTTTATAAGCAACATCCGGTAATATACACTATAGCAAGTGAACTGTATTGTTTATAATCCAGTTATCTTCGTTAGCGTAAATGACTTGTGAACTTCCAATCCAGTAGAATCCGAAGAAAATCTCAGCTCCAAATAATCTCAATCAAGCCCATCTTCCTTCTTCCATAATCCTTTTTTTTTGATGTATCGGATAGAGCCAAAATCTTAGGAAATATGAGTTGCTCTGTAATACCATATCAGTCACTTCCCCACAAAAACTGACCCCGCATACAATCTGTATGCGACCCTCCTTCTTGCTCCTTCTGCCTTAAACAGAGGATACCGATTTTTTTTCCCTACTGACCCACATTTTAAAAATATTGATCAAACTGATCCATTTTTTAACACGTCAGCATAAAACACTATTGTCAATAATGACATCTATTATTTTGATGCCGTTGTTGCCAACAGCGACACCTCTATAAAAAAAAGTTTCATTGCACTATTGGAGTAACAGTATCAGTATGTCTTGTATTCACTTAAGAGTTTTCTGACTTGGGAAAAAAAATTGTAAAAAAGAAATCTTATAACTGATGCCGCTATTTTCAATAACGGCATAAATTAGTCTGATCCCGCTATCCGCAATAGCGGCATTAGTGTAATCTACACTGTATTGCAAATTTCATGCAGGTGCATCAACTTCAAGCTCGATTTCGACCTTGATGCAGTCAGTATCTCTGAAATATCAAAATATGAAAGTTGTAGACCTTTTTATTGGTGTTCCATATCATTTTTAATCATCTTAATTGAAGTTCGGATGATAAAGTTATTCCCAGATTACGTAGAGATGTCGAAACTATCCAGAATCAATTATAGTTTCGACATTGCTCCATAATTTGGGCATAAATCTATCATTCGAACTCCGATGGAGATGATTCAAAATGTTATGGAACACCATGCAAGAAAAAGATATAAAACTTTTATATTTTGAGTTTTGAGAGATACTGCCTGCATCGAGCTCGAAATAGGACTTGAAGTTGATGCACCTACACAAATTTGGAGTACACTGATGTCGTTATTGCCAATAGTAGCATAAGACTAATTTATGCCGTTATTGAAATAGCAGCATCAGTTATAAGAGATTTTCACTTACAATTTTTCTGAACAGTTTCGACAATGCTTCGTAATCTGGGCATAACTCTATCATCCGAACTTCGATTGAGATGATTAAAAATGTTATTATACACAAAGAAAAAGATCTAAAACTTTCATGTTTTAAGTTTTGAGATACTGGCTGCATCAAGCTAGAAATAGGGCTTGAAGTTGATACACTTGTACGAAATTTGGAGTACACTGATGTCGTTACTGCCAATAGCGGCATCAGGCTAATTTATATCGTTATTGCTAATAGCGGCATCAGTTATAAGCAATTTTCACTCACAATTTTTTTCCTCAAGTCAGAGAGCTCCTAAGTAAATGCGAGATATACTGATGGCGTTACTCCCAATAGCTGCAATCAATTTTTTTTTACAGGTGCCGTTATTGGCAACAACGGCATCAAAATAACAGATGCCGTTATTTTCAACAGCGTTTTATGCGGACGTGTCCATAACTGGGTCAATTGGATAAATATTTTCAAATGTGGGTCAGTTTGGGTCAATATTTTCAAAAGTGGGTCAACGTACGCAGAAAAAGTTCAAGGATACTCTCCTCCTTCCACACGCATATATGCTCTCTCTCTCCATCAAATACCACTAAGTATTTCAAATATGGCAAAATTTAAAAAAAAACGTCACAAAACTTTGGCCCAATTTAAAAAAACATCACTAAATTTTTTTTATAAAAAAAACGATACAATGTTTAACTTTTAACTCACAGAGTTACCAACTGTTAACTTGCTTCTACGTGCACTGCACGTACTCTAAATATGTGACGAAAATACCCTTATTTTAATTAGGGTAAGAATCGTTTCGTGGTCTTCTTCTTCCCCAATTACTAAGCGGGAAAAAAACCCAAATCAGAGCAACCCTAATTTTCTGAGGCTAATCTCGTCGATTTGTTATCCTAACATTGGAAAAGAAACCGCAATTGAGCTACTTCAGTAAAAGACCCCAAATTGGAGACACTCTGAAGCTTTTGACGGTGCGTCACTTAGCGACTCCTCTACCAAATTTGTGCGGTGGGCAAATCTCACGAAAGTTAGAATTTCTGAGGGTGTGACTGATCGATTCGAAGTTCAGCTATCGAGGAAGGTTAGTTCTACATTTTTTTTTCTTTCCTTAAGTTAGTTTCATTCTATTCGGTGGATTTTGTATTATGATGCTTTTTGGAATCTAATAATAATCTGGTGTGGGGGACCATTGTTGAGCAATTTTATATTGTTAATGTGGTGTGAGGCTAGGGTTTTAGAAATGTGGTGTGGGGCTGAGGGTGTTGAGCAAGTTTGCTTTTTTAAAACAGTGGCTGTTATATAAAATAGTGGTTTTAAAATTGTGACGTTTGAGATGAATAATGTTATGAGTGTAGCTTTGATCTCATTTGTTAAATCAATTTATTGGATGTGATGCAGGAAAATGTTAAACCTAAACATTCACTGCAATGGGTATTTTGTGAAGAATCGTACTTAAAAATACGTGGGAGGGAAGAAGGGGAGATATAGATTCGTCATTTCCGAATTGACCAAATGGGAAGCGTTGAAGAACATCCTGAAGAAGGTGGCTGATTACAATGAGACACATATCGTATACTACAAAATTGGAGTAGGGGATTTTGCCTACAATTTCATGTTGGTAGATGATGATGCCAAAACTAAGGAGATGTGGGATGAACACAATGTAGAACCCGATGTTGGTGAAGTGTATTTGTATCTTGATAATCGAATGGGGGTGGTAGAACGAACCAGCATTGATGATGTGGAGATGGAAGGTAAACTTTTTGTGTATATTGTTCGATAACCCTGCATTAATTTGAATTTGAATTAATGTACTAATATATGTATCTTCACTTGTTGGATTTTGATAATTTCGCAGATGATATTACCATCCAAGAAAAATCTACCGAAGTTGTTACGATTGTTGATGATATGTAGTTTGGGGGAGTAGAACAAACCGGCATTGAGGTTGTGGAGATTGAAGGTAATTTTTTTGTATTTTTATCGACAGCCCTGCATACAATTTTGTTTTCAATTAATGTACTAATATATGTATCTTCACTTGTTGGATTTTGATGACTTTGCAGGTGATATTCCAATCCAAGGAAAACCTACCAAAGTTGTTATGATTGTTGATGATACGCAGTTGGGGGCAATGGAACAAACCGGCATTGAGGTTGTGGAGATGGAAGGTAATTTTTTTGTATTTTTATCGACAGCCCTGCATACAATTTTGTTTTCAATTAATGTACTAATATATGTATCTTCTCTTGTTGGATTTTGATAACTTTGCAGGTGATATTCCAATCCAAGAAAAACCTACCGAAGTTGTTACAACTAATGAGATACTCGATAAACCCATTGATATCCCTAGTCAGTCAACATTTCTACATGAAGATGTAATAAATGACAGCATGGGTGCGAAAAAAGGATTTGGTAGGCCATCAAGTTCAAGGAGTAATGTAGCGGAGAAATTATGTGGAAAAGAATGTGATGCGCCCTCTTTGAAGTCAGGCAATGCTGATAGTGAGGAATTGGGAGATGTACTTAGCTCAGATGATGATAATTTGGAGAATATACATTACAATGAAGAGAGACATCTGGTGGATCTGGTGATTCTAGTCGGTATGGAGTTTCCACATGCTAGAGACTTTCGAGCATGTTTACGAGAGTGGGCCATTAGGAATGGTTATGATCTTTTTTGGAAAAGAAATACTTCGGTAAGGATTACAGTTGAATGTGCATATCAGAATGGGTGCCCTTTCTATGTTGGAGGTGTATGGAAAGAAGCTGCAAGGGTATTTAGGATTGTTTCTCTATGTAAAGAACATACATGTGAGAGGGGAATGGAGAACAGTCAAGTGAGTGCTCCTTGGCTAGCTAACAAGTACCTAGAGTCCTTCTGAGATGATCCAACCTGGAATGTTCATGCCTTCATTTCAGCGGTCAACAAAAATTACGTTGTCACCATCAACAAACAGATGGCTTATTGGGCAAGGAGAATGGCCCTTGATGAGGTGGATGGGAAGCATGTGGAGCAGTATCGTAGAATATGGGATTATGCGAACGAAATGTTGAAGAAAATGTCCGATACTACTGTGGTAATCAAAACCGTAAACATTGTAGGTTGCGAGGATAAAAGATTTGATGGTATATGTTTGTGTGTTTTGGCGCACTTGTGAAGAGAATGTTGAATGGTTGTCGGAAAATAATTGGGATGGACGGTTGTCATTTGAAAACTGTCTCTGGTGGTGTTTTACTAACGGCATGTTCAAGGGACCCCAACAATCAAATGTGGCCAATTGCATGGGCAGTGGTAGGCGTGGAGAATAAGGAGAATTGGACTTGGTTTTTGACCAACCTGATAGAAGCGATAGGAGTCGTATCACTGCGGGGATGGACCTTCATCTCGGACAGGCAGAAGGTACTAATTAATGTTGACGTTTTAATTAGTAAATAGTTTACTTACTAACTTTTATAAGAAGTGATTATTTTGGGCACAAGTTATTTGAACATTTCATCTAAAGCAGGGGTTACTCGAGACATTTAAGGAGCTTGTCCCTGAAGCTCAAGTTAGGTATTGTGTACGGCATCTATATGCGAACTTTGCAAAGAAATTTAGGGGACTAGATTTAAAGGGTCATGTATGGGCTGCGGCAAGGTCGTACACGAAGCATGGGTGGGAGACTTCAATGGCAGCAATGATGAATATAGATGAGGAGGCTGCAAAGTGGTGGATGGATATCGGTCCAGATAAATGGGCAAGATCACATTTTCAAGATTCAAACAAGTGTGATCTACTCTGCAACAATATATGTGAAGCTTGGAACAAGTACGTTATGAAGACCAGAGATTGCCCAATAATTACTCTACTGGAAAAGATCAGACGACTGGTTATGGTGAGACTGCAGAAGAAGAGGGAGATGATTGCAAAGTATATGAGTATTGTCACTCAAGAGAAAATTTGAAGTCGCAGTATGAAAGGTCAAGAGCTTGTTTCATTTTTAAATCATCAGATACTATGTACGAGATAATGGAGCATGGGACCAATTTTTGTGTCGACCTAGAAGCAAGATCTTGCGGCTGTGGAGAGTGGCAGTTAAGTGGGGTGGTGTGTAGGCATGCATTGGTATGTCTAAACAATGCAAGGAGGAGCGTGGAGGAGTATTGCGACACAAGCTACAGTAGGAGTACGTATGTGAAATTATACGAAGGTATCCATTTTTCCTAAAGTATTCACTACTTATTTTAGCACATAATACAACCAACTTTCTTTATTTCAATTTAATACATCTTATATTTTGTAGGCACCATAGACCCAATTCTGAGCTCCTTATTTTGGGAAAAGTTGGAATATGCGAGGATACTTCCCCCAAAAATGAGAAGGGCTGCAGGTAGACCACCTAAGGCTAGAAAGAAGGACCCTGACGAGACAAAGAAAAAAAATCCAGGAGTCCCAGCTAGCATGTAAAGGGCATGCAGGGGTGGATATAAACTCAAATGTACGAGGTGTTAACAATTTGGGCACAATATTAGAAAGTGCAAGAATGATGTGGCACCACCACCACCACCACCACCAGAAAGATCTTCTAATAAGGGTGGAAGACCGAAGGAAAAGAGGACAGATGAGGAGCTAAGTAGGATAAGGAGAACATTGGATTCTATTCAAAGTAGTGGATTGGCTAATGTTGGGGGAGGAGAGGTTGGAAATGAAGCTAGTGGTAGTGGAATAGGAAGAGGTATCCTTCATGGAAAGGCATGTGCAAGTGCAGCTGATGCTAATCCACTAGGATTTGGTACCGACAAGAAGAAATGTGCGAGAAAAAGGAAGGAGAAGGAGCCATATGTGCAAGGACTCCAATATAAGAAGCAAAAGGTAATTCTAAGAAACAATTTTATATTGCAAGAATTAGTTCATACATTGGCAGACTGTACATGTCCTTGTTCATGTTTTTGTGACAACTTGTAGGTGTCAAAGAGGGCAGATGTGCCTACAGACAGTCAAAACGAGAGTCAGCCTGATCAGGAATGAAGGTAAGTGGTACTAATTTACAACAAATTTAGTTGCATCTGGTGTCATAGTTAATGAATCATCAGGGTCTTATCAGGGTTTGCTTTCTTGCTACTAGTCTCATCAGGGTTAATTGAATATAACAATCTGTGCATCTGGTGCATCAGGGTTTGCTTTCAAGTGGAAGTGCATCAGGTGTCATAGTTAATATATCAGATTAATTGAATATGACAATCTGTGCAGGTCTCATCAGGGTTTGCTTTCTTGCTACTAGTCAAACCAGGTTAAATTTGGTGCATTTTTTTAAGTTTTTTGTGCTACAGGTTACATAATTCACATTTATATGTATCTTACTTCAATGGTTTGTTCGAAATGTAGGGAGTCAGTGGAGAATGTTTCACTTTTTAGCACAGAAATTTGGATATGAAGCTTGAAATGTAAGGAGTCAGTGGAAAATCAATGATTTTGTGCACAGGGTTACTCAATTTTTTGTCCTTAAAGGATAGAAGAATTTTTGTATTATCAGGGTTACTCAATTTTTTTATCCCAGTTTTAAAAAACAATAAAGTCAGAACACTGGGTTTACTTCTGCAGTCTAGTTATTATGCCATTTTTTGTATTGTTAAATGCAATGTACTGAACATGTACTATGAAATTGAATGCATGTATTGAACATCTCAGCTGTCTTGATCTTATTTTTCTAAATTTGTGGTGATGAGATTGATCTGATTTGCAATGTTTGATGCTCCAAATTGTAGATGTGATTTGTTTGAGGTGTTGGATTTTGTCGAATGTGCAGTGTGCAAATTGGTTGTAAGTGTGTTGTTAGTATAAGTGAATGTGTGAAATATACACACTAACAAAGTTGAAAGAAAACCTGATCATGTGAAATATACACACTAACAAAGTTGAAAGAAAACCTGATCATGTGTACATACTGTACATTATCAATAGTTTAGGGATGTTTTGTAAACTAAACTAATAGTTTTGTGATGTTCTTTTAAACAGAGGCATATCTTTGTGATGTTTTTTTAAAACAAAAGAATACTTTTGTGATGTTTTTTTAAACCAAACAATAGTTTTGTGATGTTTTTTTAATCAATTTTATACAAAAACCTAAAGTGTTCTGAAATGAAAAGATATGCTTTTTTTAATCATAACCACTAGATCTATTAACATTTCAAACACCAAATGAAACTCCGCAAACAACCTAAGCATTCATAAACATTGAGCACACAAGTGAAAGCATGTTCCGCATTTCAAAACACATCGATTACATTGTCATCAAAATACAATCATTCAATAGTTCAATATGCTATTTGAAGACATACAATATGAAAACAACAAATTCAAACAACGACAAAACAAACCCCTTCAGGGTTCTCTCCTTCACCTTCAAATCGACCACCTTCTTTCGCAATGAGTCGCACTCCACTTCCAATTTTTTTAACCTATTGATTGTTTCCTCAACAACCAAACTCATCTTCACATTCTCCGCCATCAAATCAGAGTATGCTTTCTCCCTCTTGTTGTCTCCCACAATTTCTACCCACCTAAAAAAATGGCAATTATCAGTTTTCCAATCTGGGTATCCAGCGAAATATCTTCTAGCATTGGTAGAGGTACTAGCTATCTTAACTACTGCAGGCTCCTTGTGATGACACAATAGGGTTCCACCTCCATTGCAATTCTTTGTGGACCTCCTCATTGGAGCTTGCAAAATTGTGGAATTTGCAAGAGAAGTATGCAAAAATTTAAATTGTACAACAAAAAGATTATATGAGACATGGAAACATCAAAATTATATGATAGATTTAAGTTGAAATAAAGATTCAACCTGACATGGAGCTTTTTGAAAGAATATTGAGTTCCGATTACAGCATCAGATCTGGTAAGGAAGATAAAAATATGGGTTGATTGTAAAACTCTAGTCCCACACCACATTAACAACAAAAAAATTATCAAAATTGGTCCACCCAAACCACACTTTCATTTGGTTCAAACAACATCAGAATACCCATACCGAAACCAACATACACAAATATAATAATTTGACAACCAACCATGCTCGATTGCTTCGATACACTTTAGGATTGGGAGCTATTTCCGAATCGAACAGTCAATCCCCAAAATATTACTACTCTACGTCAGATTTAGGATTTGGAGATAATTTGAACAGCATTAGCTGAGGTCCACTCCAAGATTTGTTAGAGTATGTTGTTGATTGAATCTATGGGGAGAATTATGGTTCATTGATTTGGGGTGTTTTTATGGTAAGGAGAAGGAGGAGAACAGGGGTATTTTCGTCACGTATTTAGAGTACGTGCAGTGCACGTAGAAGCAAGTTAACGGTTGGTAACTCAGTGAGTTGAAAGTTAAACATTGTGTCGTTTTTTTTATAAAAAAAAGTTTAGTGATGTTTTTTTAAACTGAGCCAATGTTTTGTTACGTTTTTTTTAAATTTTGCCTTCAAATAATGATAATCCGGGTATCTACAAAGTATGTGACGTAACATCTAAATTTTGGTATAATAAATATATTGAATAAGAGAGTATAAAATATTCAGATTTTAAAATGATTTTGTGGGCTCGTTAGAGATACTGAATATTATGATAAACAAGTACTGCTCTAATAGTCTAGTGATAAATTTTATCGCTTGCTATAGCTAGTAAGCAAAATATGGGGATGAAACCCCAGCCTGCACGAAATCCCTCATGAGATGGAAGTGAGGGTGTGAGTGTGCGGGGGTGCATGCCTACTGTACAGTTGGTTCCAAAAATTAAAAAAATATTGCACTACAACAAATATGATATTCGATAGCATTTGTAAAATGCTATAGAAGGTCTAGGATAGCAATTTTAAAATGCTGTCATAGCCTCCGCTATAGTAAGTGTATAGCAATTTTGGAAACACTACGCTTTTTTATAGTATTTCGGAAACGCTATCGTTTTGATAGAGTTTTGTGAAAATGCTATCGTTTTTATAGCGTTTTAGAAACGCTATCGTTTTGAAGCATTTGTGAAAATGCTATGACAGAGATTGCATTTTTAAAATGCTATCAAAGAGAGCGCATTTTGACAGCATTTGCAAAAAGCTACCTTTTGACAGCGTTTGCAAAACGCTACCTTTTGACAACGTTTTCAAAACGTCATCGTAAAATTCAGTGTTTTGAAAAAGTTGTTTTTTACAACGTTTTAGGAACACTATTTTTTATAACCATTATACAAATATAATTCTCTGAATACAAATAAAAATTGATATATAGAAAATATCAATATACCATTGAAACTAAAAAAGTTTTACAAATTTATGTACAAGTATATGAAAACATAGCAACATAGAACAATCCGTACAATAAACTTTTAAAAAAGTACATCAAATAAAATTCGAATGGGTAAAGATTCTGCTTAAAGATATGGGTAACTTCTATGAAATAATAATTCTCAAGCCACAAGAGCAAACGGGAAGAAACTAGTGCATTGTCAACCTACAGTTTCAAAGAATGGATAATTTTCTTCTCACATTCCCCAAATAGCACGACCACTCGGGAGCTTATTATTGGCTCTTAAGCAATAATAAGCTCCCGAGTGGTCCTATGCAGAGCTTTTATAATTGGTTTAGATAAGCAATATGATTTGAACTTTTGAGTATTCCTATGCAGAGCTTCAATTACCACATTGAGATGAGATTCTTTTCTTATTGTTTTTTATGGTGTAGAAGTTAAGACATACTAGCAGGAATACTAATTATTTAGGAATATTAAAGTGCTACTTTTTAAAGGAAAATTAATGATAAATAAGTTCTGGTTAGATGGAATTTAAATTATTGTAGAAAAATAAAGTTGTTTTCTTCTTGAATTTATTTGATTTAACTTAAAGGTATCTGTTGAAGAGAATCTCTGGAAGGAACTTCAAGCCAATATGAAAAGGCAGAAAGGAGAAAAAAATTTCTCTATCTAATGTTTCTTGTTAGTGATTATTTGAACTACACTTTTTAGGTGTTAGAAGCAGTAGTGTACATTTTCTAGTAAATTGTAAGAGAAGCAGGCTGTAATATGTGTTTTACGGATTTTTTTGTATATTCAGTAAGTTGGAACTAGCTCCAGTTGAGAATGAAAATGAGCGAAAATCAGTTAGATTTTGAGCATGCACTACGGATACCAAAAGGTCATGCTAGTTTAAAGTGATGAGATATTTAGTACAGAGGACTAGGTAGATTTGCAGAAACATATGTTTAGTTAAAAAGGATTGAAGGGGGTAATCTTTCGCAAGCATAGATTGAGGTCCTTACCAAATAAATAAAAAACATAACGGAAAAAGAATATGTTAGTTATTCATTTAATTGGATAAATAAGCTTTCGCGAAATGAATGTAGAAAAAGTATCCATCTAATTTAAACACTTCGTTGAAGTTTTCTCTTATACGACTCAAGAAGTATGCCTATTATCTCATTTTCCCATACACATATATTAACTAGGTATAATGGATGTGATTGGTGTTATCTACTTCCTAAAACATTACTTTTATTGCAGTTCCATACAATAGTAAAGTACAAAGCTTTATACATCATTATTGCCAAATCTTAATATCAGATATATGTTGTATTTCTCCTTACTTTGTTGGTAGGACTATTTAAACCTTTTATCTGTATGCTATCTGATACTCAGATCTTTTACTTAACAACCTAACAGTAGAGTTTGCCTTCCGAATTTGCAGATCCGTTGGAAAATCATTCGAAGAAAGATCATAAGCAAAAAGGGCAAACACTACTGGTTCCTCAAGCAGCGCTAGGCAGGGTATGCCAATATTCTATCGCTTTATTTACTGAGTAATTGATTGGATGCCTTTGCAAAACTCTTATATTAGTCTATGACCACTCTTTCACTCTCTCTCGCTCAAAATTTAATATATCTTTCATCATTGGTCATGAATTATGCTTGTCTTTTCTTTGTGAGTCTATGAGTACTCATGATTTTTGGTTTTTTAAAAAATGGAAAAAAAAGTTGTTACACATAGTAAATAAGTTAGAATTGGTTTTGATATTGAACCTTATACTTTAGTTGTAATCTAAAATTCTGTCTCAATTGCATGTTTTGCTAGTCATTGAAGGGCTATAAGGATCATGAAGAAGGAATTCCTGTTCTTTTCCTTTTTCTAACTCATGAAAGTCATGCAACCTTTTTAAATTTTCATTTGGAGGTCAGTGGCTTACACCCTCTATAACATAATGCAGAAACAGAACGTAAACAAAACGGTTAGTCTATACTGCAATATAATCGGAGACTGGTGTGTTTACACGGCATCTTTATTCAGAGTCCTAAAACTTGTATTAACGTGTTCATTTACATGTATCATTATACAATGGGGGAATAAATGAGTCTCCAAATAGTTAAACATTATAAAGAGAG
Source organism: Hemerocallis citrina (assembly GCA_017893485.1). NCBI lineage: Eukaryota > Viridiplantae > Streptophyta > Magnoliopsida > Asparagales > Asphodelaceae > Hemerocallis > Hemerocallis citrina. Next base: position 319,509,250 of record CM030359.1, read on the forward strand.
AAAAATGCATTGGCATGTGCGAAAATTCTAGCACCAAATAAATAAATAAATGAATGAATTATGATTGAAGAGATTAAAGGAAAAGTACAAAGTAATAACAGATATACAAGCAAATACTCATGCATATTTCACAATAACATAGAATGTGAATCATTTAGAACTAGTTTTATTTTACTACAACTAACACATGTAACTGATTTTGCTGTTCAGAAGACATTGGTGAAAATTAATTTCTACAGATAAAATATTATGCCGAAAAAGTGATTGAACTGTATGATCTGTGTTCAGATCCTATATAAGAAACTATGAAGCATAACTAAAGCATTAACTGAAAATTCGTAGTTGAATAACAGATGGACATTTTAGCTTGTTTTACATAACAATTTACAGGTGACATTTAGGAAATGTGATATTTGAACTGAGAAAAATTATTTCCTCATTACAAAAAGGATATATTTGTTTTATTATAAGCTTTTAGTCACTAAATAATTAATGCGATGGCTCAGCTTGTTACTATATTAACCTAAAAGTAATAGAAGGCTGAAAAAGTTTGAAAAGCCTAATTAATTTTTACAAGGAAATAATAGTAAATCATTTTAATTATTATTTTCCATTTCAAATTGCTCTTTCACAATTCAAGTGTTATAATATTGGGTGATATCGAAATTGCATGAACTGAGTCTCTCTACTGAAAGTATATATATATATATATATATATGTTTTAAACATACATACTTAGTTGACTTTCTAACAATTTTCTCTTTATCTGTTCATATTGTGTAGCTAAGTTTTGCTATTACCCTATTTTCTAACAACCTGTAATACATGAATAAAAATGTTTGACATAGAGAAGGGAAAAAAAAATCTGAACCCTTATTGTACTTTGATAATGTTTCTCAATTGACCATGTTTCCAACTTTTTGACCCTTATTTTGAGGGTGTGTTTGGTTGGGGATGCAAGTGCAAGTAGAAATTTCTTTACAATCTTTTTTTTTACTCAATTACTACGATATCCTATATCTTTTGGAGGGAGATTCAAATTTTCGCTTGCACTTGCTATCAAATTAACCAAACATACCCTTGATGTAATGCTAATAAACTGAGCTATAGCTATCACATTAGTTATTGACGAATAAATGCTTAAGACTAAAAGGATATAAGCTTTTTAAATAAGATAACTCTTTTTTTTTCTAAACATCAGGCATCCTAAAATTCACTTTTAAAATTACACTGAAGTTGTTAAAATCAGATTGTAAATTACAAATAAAAAATTTAATGTTGTTTGTTATAAATGACATGAACACATGCTGGTAGACTATTTTCACTCACCCCCATATGCACTTCCTTCTGATTAATCTGTTTAGCTATATCCTGACTACTTCCAACTAGAGCTTCAACATCTACATGATCAGTTAATGAGATTGGTTGCCCAGAGGAAACTTCCTTCTGATTAATCTGTTAAGTAATGTAGAGACTTAAGGTGAGGCTCAAGGACCATGACTATAATTGTAAAGGTCAACTGTTCGTAATTATAAACATACAAAACTTACTGCAGGAAGAAAATCCAATTTTCCATATATGTATTTACTCAAGTGATGTTTCTTAAATACAAGTGGATAAACAATAAATGGAGAACATTACATGGAAACGAACAAATAATTGAATTATTGCATGCTTCCTGCTATCAGAAAGTCATTACATATTTGCAACTAATAGAAGTTAGCTTTCATACTCTGCATCAGCAGTTTCATCAGCAATGGTTGGGGGAGGGCCTTCCAACCTTATTAGAACATCTGGAGCACCAGCAGAATCTCTTGTAATCTGCAAGTTCAAAAGGAAGATTTTGACTCAATGCAGTTGTCCTGATTATAGATTACATTATTTTTGAAATAGGTATATACTTGAGAAGCTAAGCATAAGATAATTTGAACTCAGTGACCGAGGAATACTAGCTAAGGTTGTCTCTGGCAAAACCACAACCCAAATAATCCATGGCATCCATAAATTTAGAGATGAATGGAACCTCATAAAAGTTATTGCTCACCGTTTCAAAAGTTGTCTGGACTGATGAAACATGAAAAGAAAAAAAAACATATATTTTTTTGACATTTTCAATTACCAAAGATGACAGAAAAATGGTTTCACAGACAAATGCTGTTATGTGCCAAACCAAACCTGTATTTGATGTTCTCTAGTATCAGAGATCAGTAAGTAGAAATAAAGTGCACGAATACGAATTTTTTCAGCTACTTTAAACGATGATTGCATGCTTAAGCTTAATATAATCAATTGAGGCTTAGTCCTATACACATTTAGTATAGGACACTCATAAATTGATATTGCTCGCCCCCATAAATTGATATTGGTGCAAGTGACACTCAAACTTCTTGCTCATATAGCAAAGATATCTAAGCACTACTCACTAATTTCAGTCTTTAAAGAAGAGAGATATAGAGAAGCCCCCATGAAGTGTAACCTAAGCTATAACAGCTATAACATGAAGTCACGAAGTAACTCCAGTTTATCTTTAAACTTCTTCCCATTACAGACATCATGCATGTCACAAACTTTTATTTCTTTTTGCACAATGATCCCACAGGCTGTTCTTTATGCCACAGACTCAGCATGTGATTGGCATGTGAGTGCAAATGATAGGTAGCAATTACATTGAGGAGCTGAGATTGATGATCTTCAAAGAGAAGTTAAAGAACCATTGTTTATTTATTTGGATGAAAAATTTGTCATTGTAGATAGATTTAGATATAACAGCTGATCAATTTTAGCAAACCTGCATATACTTTTTTGGCATCACTATCCTCTTCCTTAAACAATGGTTCTAAAATAAACCTGCATAAGCAAGTCATGATTTTTGGCTTTTAACTCAGTAAGATATAAGGGGTGTTGGGGTCAATTTATTTATGTGCAATATGTGGATATTATGAATATTATGAGGTGTAGAATACTATATGCAAATAAAAACTCGTTGCTAGAGCTAAGATACATGCACCCTGGTGCATATGTATTGTGTCACTCCATGTGGAAGTTCTTCAATATTTCTCATGACTTATTTGGTATGTGTTCTTTAAGTACGTGGTGTTAGTCTGCCAGAATTTTAAAGTTTTGAGCGAGATGCATTTTTTGCTTTAGTTGGAAGTTGTTAGATTGTGGATTGGTATTTAGTATATGATTCAATGGACGGTTACTTCGTAGGTGTTAATGTATAGTATAAGAGAAGAAAAAATTTGTACTTTATTGGATGAATAGTTCTGAATACAGAGGATCTTATTTATATAGAACATGATACACACACTGGGAGGGGAGGGATTTTAATTTTGATGTTACACACACTGATTTAAACTCGGGTTGTAATATTGTCTGCTTTTTGAACTGCTGTCTGAAACTTCTTGTACGGGTTAGTAGCCTATTATGTTTTTGATTGAGATCATCCTGAAGGGTTTGGTGGTTGTAAGATCTGATATTTAACTCAGTAAGATATAATTCAGATACTATCATTGCAAATGCTAAATTTCGGTTCTCATTATGGTTGAATGCAGTTCCTGATACTAAGATGAAAGCTAAGATGATTGATGCACTAGAAAATGAATTAGCTCTGGATCTGATGGTGGGAAACACTGCTTCTCAGCCAATTTTAGTGAGTAGCCATTAAGATTGGTTGTTTACAGTCTAGAAGAAGAGCAATCAAAGTCTGGGAAAGAAGGATAAGACGGAAGAAGAACTTTCTAAGGAGTTGGGTTCCTGTTTTTGTAATAAACTTTTAACTGATTTAAACTCGGGTTGTAATATTGTCTGCTTTTTGAACTGCTGTCTGAAACTTCTTGTACTGGTTAGTAGCCTATTATGTTTTTGATTGGGATCATCCTAAAGGGTTTGGTGGTTGTAAGATCTGATAATCGGTGTAAGTAAAGGTGTACGACAAATTTTGTATATTGGATGAACTTTTGTATCAGTTTATTGTGAAGATATTTCTATGTTGGTATGTTTTTATATATTTGTACACAAATTTGCAAAACTATTATAGTTATAATGGTGTATTGACATTTTCGATAAATCGATTTTTATTTGTATCCGTAGATTTTTTTTGTATACAGTTAAATATGCTATAAATTTTATAGCATTTGCCGAACGCTATAGATTCTATAGCATTTTACAAAACGCTATAGAAACTATAGCGTTTTGTAAAACGCTATAGTTACTATAGCGTTTACGAAACGCTACAGTAACTATAGCGTTTTGTAAAACGCTATAGAAACTATAGCGTTTCCAAAACGCTATAGCAACTATAGCGTTTCCAGAACGCTATATTTTCTATAGCGTTTTTACAAAACGCTATAGAAAATATAGCGTTCTGGAAACGCTATAGTTTCTATACCGTTTGGTCAAAACGCTATAGATTTTTTATAGCGTGGCTTTTGATAGCGTTTGTAAAACGCTATCGTAGGTCTACTATAGCATTTTATGAATGCTATCAAATGTCATATTTGTTGTAGTGCTTGCAGTTAGTTCATGCAATATTCGTGCAAATTAAGGAATCAACATATCTTCCATCAGACATGAGAATCTCTGCAAAAAAGTTCAACTCATTTTTCATGTACATGAACATATGCTCTACAGTTCCATAAAAGAGTATGAATTTATTACATAAAACATCCTCAAAACAGGAATAATAAGGAAGTAAAATAAAATAAAAAACATAAACACTTTTTGTTGAAGGAAAAGAAATATTAACACAGTTACAAAACATGTACAAAGGCCAATGATCCGTGAACTTTTGAACTTGTCTGGAGAAGCTCCTACAACTTGTTATATGTTCTTCCACCATGCATGTTCAAAGTTCTCGATTCGAGTTCCTCTTCCCATCAATCTAAGTACAACTTGTCTTTAACCAGAAAAGGATGAATCTCTATAACACAAAATAATGACAAGTCATGCATTAGTTCAAATTTGATATTCCTAATACTTTCATGCCAATTTCACCTCCGCATGTTTGGCATGAAAGTACTAGATCATTTCCTTTTTCTTTTCTTAGTATGTATGTGTGTCTAGATCTGGGTAACCGAAGTAATGGAATATATTTCATTATGACAAGATTTTTTTAAATTAAGAAAATTTCTTTTGAGGATTCTTATTCTTTTTACAATATAATAGATATGAAAAAAAACTCCATGATTCACAGGGTGATCACTACAACACTGCAATATGAATACATTGCCACATGTACCTCCTGGGTTCCGTTTCTAACTCGTTGATTACTATTTAAGGAACAAAGTAGCTTCAGGAAAAATTGACCTAAATGTCACAAGAGAGGTTGATCTCTACAAGATTGAGCCATGGGATCTTCCAAGTTACATTCACATAGCTATCATAATTATAGTTCAATTCTTAATTATCATTGTTACAGTATAATTCATATATCAGTGTTGCTAGTTCTATGATAAACTAATTTGTTTTTCATTCATATGATCAGAATTCTGTAGGATAGAATTCTGTAGAAATCATATGATCAGAATTCTGTAGGTATTTATAACATGAATATGTAAGGATAAAGAAAAAGATGGCATAGATAGAGTATTAATACAACAAGCCTACATGATATATACATTCACTATATGCGAAAGAAAGTATTTTTAATAATTAAAATAATATACATGAAGATATTAAAGCTGGAAATTTAAAAATTAAATAATTTACATGAAGATATTAAAGCTGGAAACTTTCAGAGGCTACATATAAAGTAAACAGAATTGATTATTCACCGAAATTCGTATGTTTGAATCATAAATCCCAAACCCATATTCAACTTTTGAAAAAAGGCCCATGCAATATGCTAAATTCAGCAAATTTAGTTGCATCAAAGACTGATATCAAAGACTGATCCCTATTTCCAAAACCCAAAATCTAATTTATCTTGCTAAATTCTTCACTTGGGCTAAATTAAGTATCTCATCTTCAATTCCCAACAAAGTAATAAGGGATCCTCACATCTTTCAAAAAATTCCACAAGGACCAATGGAGGTTGGTGAGGTTGTGGAAGCATTGACGGATTAGAGTTTGCCATACCCATTTTTCATGATGTACTTTGGTTTATATTTTGATATCTTCTTTCTTCTTTAATTTGTTCTCCACTAGATACAATGAATATCCTCATAACCTTTTGCTAAATAGTCTCAGATATCAGAACAACTATGCGCATACAAACTTAATATTTAATTTATGCATATTTTCTAGATAGTCTCACCTATTGGAGATTGGTGAGGTTGTGGAAGCATTGACAGATCAGAGTTTACTATACCCGTTTTCATGATGTACTTTGGTTCATATTTTGCTATCTTCTTTTTTCTTTAATTTTTTCTCTCCACTGGATACAATGAGTATCTTCATAACCTTTTGCGGGATAGTGTCAGTTATCGGACCAAGTATGTGCACACAAACTTAATATTAATTTATGCATATTTGTATCTTCCATGTAGGAGAAATAACACCTAGACACGTTAGCCAAGATAGCACAACTATATCAATGGAACCAACATAAAAGCTAGACATCATATTTTCAAATAAAATACATATTCTAGGGACGGATATTGTCTATAAGTGAGCATTTATAACAAGAATGCAATTGCAGACCAAAGAATTGTCAATAAATTATTCATGAATTATATTTCTAACTTTTTGGTACTAGATTTGGCAAGTTAAATTTCTACTGCATAAAAATACTTTAGGTACCTAATAAAAAAACTCATCACCAGAACACTAAACTTAAGTAGACACTCTAATGTAAGAACAAAAAATACATGCAGCATATATTTGCATAATTACATGTAATAGATAAAACTTACATGTCTTTTGCTGACATTTTAGTGAAACCAATTGCCAGAGCATGTTGCTTGCCTTCAGCCATAATTGTCTGAAATTGATATGTTGCATAGTTAGACAAACCATAAACTTTTGAAACAAATACACCCCACTTTTTTTACTTCTCTGCAGTTATTTCGTGTTTAATCTAATCAACTTGCTTTCCAAATTAAACAATGAAAAATTAAATGGGCACAGATCATACATCTATAGAAAGTAGAAACAGACAAAAAGTATGGCGAGAGATAATTTGCAATATGTCAATAAGGTCATCTAATGATTAGTAATGAGTATGATCAGTTATTGCTCACTTATGTATGCCTTGTTCCAATATAAAGCACTGCACATAACAAAAACAAAACTGTTCTACACTTTAAAGCAAAGAATTTCATGCTATATTATAAACTATGGTGGATTCCCAAGGTGACTAATAGCTTATTAGGCAGATTGTCCAAAGCAATTCTTGGTAGATCAAAAGTACAAGTAAGGCTTGTACATGTCCTGTATTCTGTAAGTGTGAAATAAGTCAACAATCCTACAACTGGATGAAAGCTTTGAGGTCCTTGTGGGGGTTGAGGAATTTACACATAATTCCAACACCAACAGGTGCCCATTTGCAGGGAGAGATCTAGATCTTATGCATTCTTTTTCTTTCCTACATTAAACTAATAATCCCTTGGAAATATGTGCTACTCACAAATTGAACCTGGTCACTCTGATAGTAAGTGATATAACCCACTGCACCAACATTCCGATGCTATCTAAATTAATATTCTAATAGATCAAATATTTTCTGTATGAGGGATAAATTTATGAAAGCATTACAAGATTTCGATGTTGGTCCAGTAGCATTGACCAAATTCATTCAAATAATATTAAAAGAGGAAGGGGGTTTTTGATTTGGAACAAGGGAGGAGTTGATATGTGGAAGAGAGGGCGGCCGGGGATTCAGGGTGCGGAGAGGAGAAATGGGCGACAGGAACGACGAACGGGTGGGGGATTGGGAATATGGTTTGTGGAGGATGGGTTATATATATATATATATATAGAACGGGAGGGGGAGAGGAGTTGGGAAGTTGAAATAAATTTGCCCCCCCCCCCCAAGCTGTTCAGTTTATTTACAGATATAATAGAATTTCTAAAATGTTGTAAAAAAATAAAACATTTTAAAATGCTTTCACTTATAAGAGAAAATTTCAAAAGAATATTTTCTTCAGAAATGCTATTAATTATTTATCACTTTCAATAGCATTAACATTTAAATGTTGTAATTAATCTGCTGTAGAAAATCCTATATGTTGTAGTGTTGGTAAATGACTTTTGCACTTGAGTTGCAGAACATTTATGATTAACAATAATGCTACACCCACAGTCTTTTCTACAACAATATTTTTACAATTTGTAGGTGGTACAATACTATTGGAGGTTATTGTAGAGTATGTTGAAAAACCTTCAATAGTATTGTGTCACCTAAGATTGTAAAGAAAAAAGTTGTACATAAGTTTGTGGGTATAACATTATTGTATTACTAAAGATGCAAAGGAAGAAAGGACTATTTTGTAAATTAATAATTTGTAGAGGACCATAATGTCACCTATTTCTGTTGTCTCCTATTTATTTTGTCTGGATTAGCGATTAAGGGCCGTATCACGGGCGTGCGAGTTAAGGGGTCAGTTGGTAGAGCTCTGCTCTTGCAATTGTGAAAGCTAATAAAGTGTACATATAAGGAAAGATAAGGATGAGTTATTAAGTTTGGGCTTAGATGCAAAAGCAATATGAAGACATGGAGGGGCATATTGAAATGTTTCTAGTTTAGTTTGTGTGTGTATGGTGTAAAAGGATGACGAGGAGTGGTCTTTGCAAAAGGGGTAGTTGTGGATCTGAATACAATTTCAGCTATACAAGATTGGCCTCATCCAAAGTGCTTAAATCATTGAGAGGGTTTTTGGACTTGATTGTGTATTATAGGAAATTTATTGCTGAATATAGTTCTTTAACTTGGTCGTTGGTAAAATTAACAAAGAAGAGTTCTTTTGTGTGGACAGAGGAGGCTCAACAAGCTTTCATCAGGATTAAGCAGGTGTAAGTCTCTCCCCCAGTGCTCCAGTTGCCTAAATTTACACTGCTCTTTGTGCTAAAGTGTGATGCATGCGGATCTGATCTTGCTGCTGTGTTGATGCAAGAAAATCACCCCATAGCTTATCTCAGCCAAGAGCTGAAGGGAAAGAAGTAATTTTTGTCTACATATGAGAAGGAAATGCTAGCTATTTTGTTGGTTGTCCAAAAGTGGAGGCAATACTTGCTGGGAAGGCAATTTGTCATCAAAACTAATCATAAATCCCTCAAACATATCTTAGAACAGAGATTATATACAAAGACTCAGCATGAGTGGCTCGTTAAGGTCCATGTGTACCAGTTTGTAGTGGAATATAAAAAATGGAGGGATAATGTTGCTGTTGATGGGCTATCAATGCAATTTGCAGAGTGTGCTTCCTATATGTTAGCCATTATAATGACATAGCCTAAGTGGCTGTAACCTGTACAAGAAGAGGTAGCTAACTACTCCTTTTATGATTCTATTAAGCTGCAGTTGGGGTGTGCTGACAGTCACTATGGGTATGTCAAAGGAATTTTAATGTAGCGCCACTGCCCCTAACTCAGACAATTTATACAATTTTATAAGACAAATTAGATACTATGTAGTACAACTGCCCACCACAGGCTGCCTCTTAAAAGATGGTTAGCCGATTAGGTGACTCTTGATCATGGGCTTTATTATTTTAATATTATTATATTATAGTTGATAACCAATATGGGACAATATCACATTATACTTACCTCTTTTCTCTGCCGAAGCTTTCATTTTCTCCCGGGTGGGCCCCATTAGTGAATGCCACGTCACCATGTAAATTTTTTGAAACAGCCAACCAACATTGCTGTTCTCATTTCCAAGTGGGCCCCCACCACCATCCATTCATTTACTTACCATTCATTTAATTTGATTTATTAACCAATATGCCAACTTTCCAAATCCATTATATATACAGCCAACCTCAACTTCCAACATGTCCAGAGCTCCACACCCTCATCTTCCACACACCGCTACTTCACACCATCACTCAACCCCTCTTGCCAACCTGAAGAACCCTCGAGCACTCACAGAGAAGATGGTGAAGCGCGATAGGGAAGATGGCGAAGTACTCCGTCCAAGAAAGAGACTAGGGGACATGGAGCGAAGGCGTAGCAGTGAGCACCATCGAACTAGAGAGAGGTCTCCAGAGAGTCATAGAAGGCGTGGGGAAGAGCACAGAGAGAGAGGTGAAGACGGTGGTCGTCGCCGGGAAGCCGACAGGGGTCTTAGGGCGTCAGGTACTAAGCCTCCGACTACTCAGCACGACCTGGAGGAGAGAGATGGATATCGGAGGCGTAGATCTTACGCTGAAGCTACCAGAGGCAAGCTCCACCCAGTCGAAGACCATAGAGATCATATCTGCTCCCCTTCTCCCCCGTTAGCTCCACGCCCCATTAGAGAAGACGAAGCAGGAGAATGGGTTCTAGTCAAACCCCGGAAGAGTCGCAAACCCACCTCGAGTAAAAGCTCCTCAGCTAACTCAAAGATCGGGGTTAAGCAAAATTGCCATAAGTGTGCAAGACCGGGGCATTCGATTAGTAAGTGTAATTTTGATTGGTTTTGTTATGCGTGTAGGTGCTCCGGCCATATCTCATCGGCATGCCCTAAGCATCTAAAAGCAGCGACGTCGGATCCTAAGGCATCTAAGAGTGTCACCGCTACGGGGTCGGAGGGCAGCAAGACACAAGAAAGCGCAGCAGGAGATAGGAGAGTTATCCATGCGTTCATCACTCCTACGCCATTAATGGCCAATTTCAAGCGTCGATACAATGGAGGCATCGTCATTAAAGCACAAACTGGGAACCCAACTTCTTCCGACATCTCTGAGCTCCTTCACGCAGCTATCGTGACAACCCCGAAGCCCACATGGATTATCCAAGAAATTGCCGTCAACATTTTCTACGCTCATTGCAACGATCCAGCACTGGTGAAGGAGACGATTAGGGTCAAAGGCTTAGAAGGGAAAGATTTGCGCGGGTTAGAGTTCTTCGTCACCTTCAAGAGCTGGTCGAGGGAACTAGGCGCGTTGAAGGCCGAAAGCTTCTCTCCGGTTTGGATCAGACTATACAACTTGCCGTTTCATTGCTAGGTTTGTTCGGCATTCCAAAACATTATTCGAAGCTTTGGGATGCTAATAGAGTTGGACAGGTAGACATTAAAGCATTCCGTTCACAAGTTCGCGAGAATTCGAGTGGGGGTCGCGAGTAAGGCCGAAATCCCGTCCAAAATTATTGTTGAGTTCGATAGCTCTCTGTACGAGGTGAAGGTGATCGTAGAGGTGCAAAAAAACATTTCTTTCCGTGACTTGGTAATGGCGGACCGTGGGACTATAGCAGACGGTGGAGATGTTTGGCGAGAGGAAGAAGATGAAGGAGCACCGTCGGATGAAAAAATTCAAATCAACTCCCCACTGCAGATGCATTAATTAGCCCCATGAGAGTACAACAACACTACGTACCGAAGACTATACTTCCTGTGCGGGTCCCACATGGACAAGGAGTGTCTCAGAAGTGGAAACGTGTGAGCTCAGGGGCCTTTAATGACGATTTGACCCCATGCGGCGATGGGATGGATGGACAAAAGGGAGCTAGCAGAGCTGGTATCCTTAAAAAGAGGGAAGTGGAATGTGAGGTGACTAAGTCATTGGGACTAGTAAATGAAGAGTGGATGAATTTCTCAAGTGCTGATATCGAAGCTACTGTTAAGGCGGCCTTGTCTACTCTTATCGAAAGCAAGAGGCGAGATGGAAGTCGGCCCACTGTTTTGGGCTGTGGCTTTAACAGGGCCCTTACGGATCAGGCTTCCAAGGAGATTGACATGGGTCCATCCACCAAACAGACAAGCCTGGCTAAGACTATTCTTCCACTAAAGCATTCCTTTAACATGGAGTTAGACTCGGAGGATGGCATTATAGGAGCACTCGACGGAGTTAGGGAAGATAATTTGATCTTCGTTACGGAAACAGAGGGCAAGGATAAAGATACTCGAGGCAGTGTGGGGAGCTCAGTTTCCAAGAAGATTACAGAATACAAAAGGAAAGGGAAAAGACAGGTAGACAGAGAGAGAGCACAAGAGCTAATTAAAGAAGATTTTGCGACTAGATGGTGCAAAGGAAAGGAAGTAGACACGTCAGGGGAAGGTACATCGAATCCTAATTATTCAATTCTCAATTCATTATATGATGATTCGCTCATTTACTTTGCCAGTCTGTACGGTCTAGCCATGGGTTCTACTAGGACAGAATAGTTAGTTAACGTAGCTGTCATTAGAGAGGATTGTAGAGTTGCAACTACTTAATCCCAACGACATTAGTCTCTTATGGGAGGGGGGGTAGGAGTCATCTAGTTTTTAATGGTATACATTTTTTGGAATTTAAGGGGGATGCGAAAAAAATAAAAAAAAGCGCTAGGATTCACTTTAAACAAAATTCGTCCTAGTATTATGGGTTTCCAAGAGATTGGACTAAACTCGCCTATATTAGAGGACTTCACGTCTATTAGAGGGTTACTGGATTTTGACTTGAGATTTAAGCCGGCGGTAGGCTTATCGGGGGGGATCGCGGGCATGGCCAGCACAAGATTTTTTGAGATCATCGACGATTTCATAGGTGCATTCACGTTGTCGATTAGAATTAGGCGGAGAAGCGACAATTGGGTGCAAACAGTATCCTCGATGTACGGTCCTTTCGATTCTAGACAGCGCAAAGACCTTTGGAAGGAAATGAGACTCATCAGAGACAAATGGGACGGACCATGGATGATCGGAGGAGATTTTAACATTACTAGATTCCAAGATGAGCACATGGGTAGAGGACACAGTCGAAACGAGCAAGATTCTTTCAACAGGGCAATTGACGATCTGGAGATGATGGAATTAGAAATGTCAGACAGAAAATTCACCTGGTCGAATATGCAATGCAACTCGATCTGGGCAAAGCTGGATAGAGTACTAGTCTCCAATGAGTGGGAGGACGCTTACCCATTAGCAAAGGTTAAATCTGCACTGCGCTACACATCTAACCACCTATCCCTGGTTATAGATTGTGCTCACGGGGGGCAGGAGAAGCGGTTAGTCTTTAGATTTGAGAAAGATTGGACGGTTTGTGATGAGACAAGGCAAGTGATAGCCGACTCGTGGTCCGCTACAACCAATGAGACTTCGGCAGTGGGCAAATGGGTGGAGAAAACGAGACGACTGCGCAGGAGATTGAAAGGGTGGGCCAGAGCTAAAATGGTCGAGATCAATCGCATAAGAGAGACGTTAGGTGTCAGACACGCCGCTCTGGAGAGTAGCCAAGAAGAGAGAGTACTTCTGGAGTCGGAAAAAGACGAAATAGCTAACATTAGGCTAGAGATTCAGCAAATCTGTAATATGGAAGAGATGTATTGGAAGCAGAGATCAAGAATTCAATGGTTAAGCAAAGGGGATGCAAACACGAAATTCTTCCACAAAGTAGCAAACGAAAGAAGAAGACAAAACCACATCACAGGGTTATTAGTGAACGGATGCTGGACAGAGAGTGAAAGTTTAATTAGAGAGCATCTAGACGAGAAATTTCATCAATTGCTAGGTAACCAAACTAACGCTAGATGCAAACTTCAATCGGAGATGTGGAGGTCCTCTAGAATAGACAAATCAGAAGGTATCGAGACTTGCTTTTCAGAAACGGAGGTCTATGAAGCAATCAAGAACCTGGGCCAGAAAAAAGCCCCGGGACCGGACGGATTCCGATCTTTTTCTACAAAGTTTACAGGAACATTATTAAAGATGACCTGACGAACATATTCCTCGAACTCTTCGAAGGAGTAGCAAGATTGGACAGGATTAACTACGCGTCAATCATACTGGTTCCGAAGAAACGAAAAGTTGCCTCCTACGAAGACCTCAGACCAATTATCCTGCTGAACGGATCCTTTAAAATTATCACTAAAGTCTTGTCTCAAAGACTGGCTCCTCATCTCCAAGACATCGTCTCCCCGTCGCAAAGCGAATTCATTCGAGGGAGGCATATTATGGACAGCATCGCATCAGCACACGAAATTGTGTTCAGGGGATGCAGAGCTAAAGCGGATGGATTTCTTCTCAAGTTAGATTTTCAGAAGGCTACAATTCTGTAAATTGGGATTGCCTGGACGAAGCACTAGAACTCAAAGTATTTGGAGAGAAATGGAGAAAGTGGATGAAAATGTGCGTACAGGGAGGAAAATCATCCATCTAAGAGAACGGTTGTCAGGAAAAGAAATTAGATTGAAGAGAGGGCTTAGGCAAGGGGATCCCCTAGCCTCACTGCTTTTCACTATCGTCGCGGATGGGCTAGCAGAAATGATAAAGAGGGCCCAAGACTCAAATGTTATTGAAGGAATCAAAATCAACGGAATTGCACAGCCAATAACGATCTTACAATACGCAGACGATACACTTTTATTCGGGAAGGCTGAAAAGAACGAAGTGATAGCTATTAAGGCAGCGCTGGCTAGCTTTCAAGGGTGGTCGGGACTGAAGGTCAATCTAGACAAGACAAGCATCGTCCCCATTAGCGACCAACTATCCACGCCGGTCTCGGAGATCACAGACTTATTAGGGTGCAGAATAGGGGAATTCCCAATCAAATACCTAGGTGCGCCCATCAGGCCAGGGACGTTACTAAAGGAAGACTGGACTTTCTTGATCGAAAAGATTGCCAAGAAACTCACAGGGTGGAAGAACAGATTCTTTTCCCTAGGTGGGAGGATAGTGCTGTTAAACTCGGTTCTTAGTGCAATTTCGCAGTATATTATGTCAATCTACAAACTACCGAAATGGGTCATTCATAAGATTGATAAATTGAGAAGAAGATTTCTGTGGAAAGGTACGGGCGAGGGTAACAAAGCAATGCACCTGGTTAATTGGGGAAGAGTGCGCAAGAAAAAGGAATATGGCGGTCTAGGAATCTTGAACCTCCAAGACATGAATAGGGCACTGCTAAGCAAGTGGTAGTCAAAGTTGGCGCAGAAGCGTAACGGCTGGTGGAGCTACTCGTTCGATCTATTCCGTAGACGAAGAAAATTTAGGTTTGGAGGAAAAAGTGTCTCCGCCAAAGTCTCTCTCATGTGGAAAGGAATCACGAAGCAAGGCGACATATTCCACACCAACACTACTAGCAAAGTAGGGAACCAGATTTTGGAAAGATAAGTGGTGTGGTAACACGACCTTACAAAATAGATTCCCAAGTGCAGTAGATGCTACCTTAGATTTAAACAGTACGGTGGCAGCAGTTCGGAAAAGAGGTCAACTGAGATTTCTTGTGTCTAGTAGTATAACCCTGGAGAATAGCGCCCAATTCGAAGAAATGAACAGACTTATCCAAGAAGAGGGAATTTAACATAACAACAGCGAGGACGTTAGATGTTAGAATAGGGACGACTCTAAAGTCTTCTCAGTTTCATCGATGTACAATTGGCTCAACGATGGAGGACTGAGATGTAAAGAGGAAAGCATCATTTGGGGGGCTAAGGTATCCCTGAAGGTCAAAGTCTTCTGCTGGTTAGCACATAACAATTCGATTCTTTCCAAAGTTAACCTTAGGAAGAGAAACATGCAAATAGACGTCACATGCGGGGTATGTCTTTCAGAGGAAGAGGATGTCAACCACATTCTATTCCGTTGCACTAGGGCTGTACTAACTTGGGAGGTAGTATGTAAGGGTTTTGGGTGCATTCGACTCCCGAATTCGACCTCGAACATATGGGGAACCTTAAGAGAGGAGAACATTAGATTAATCGACAAAAACACTTGGGACATAGCTACCGCGGTGTCTTTGTGGAACCTATGGCTAGAACGCAATGATTTTATTTTCCGCAATACTTCTTATAGATTTTCAAATTCAATGCATAAAATTTTTCTGTTTATTCACGACTGGGCAGGGGCTGAGGAAGCAAGGAAGAAGATGAAGAACAATGAGGGAGAATAGTCTAAGAAAGCAACGACGAGGAGGTCGGGCTTCACTTCAACGGGAGGGCTCGTCGGTAGATGTTTTGTGGCCATTATGGCGGGCCAAGAAGCGCAGAGTATCGTGAGGCTATTGGAGTATGAGGGATTACTCATAGAAGCGAAGACTTAGATGTGTTCTTTAGATTTCTTTTGTTTCCTGTTGTACTAGTTCTCTTGTTTGTAGATGTATTGACAGTCTTGACGCGAGTCGCGTCTACTTTTGTTACTGTCCTTTATTTGTACTACTCTATTTCGTTAACAAATCATTATGAAACAATGGCAGGACCATCTTTATTCTCAAAAACCTCAACCTTTTATTTTCAACATATATCACATATATATTATATATACTATGCATATTATATTTTTGAAATAACACGGGGTGTTACAGACACCCCCGCTTCAGAATTAGAAATCAGCATCCTCGATGCAGTATACCACCCGATCAATCATAATCCCGGATTTAATTGAGCCGCTGACCACAGTCCCAGAGTACACTGTCCGACTGGGTCTATAGTCCAAAGTGCATCGCCCGACTATATAGAGTGCCCCACACCCGGTGTTGAAAGTTGGCTCTGATACCATTTGTAGCGCCCCTGCCCCTACCTTAGACAATTTATACAATTTTATAAGACAAATTAGATACTATGTAGTACAACTGCCCACCACAGGCTCTCTCAAAAGGTGGTTAACCGATTAGGTGACTCTTGATCATAGGCTTTATTATTTTAATATTATTATATTATAGTTGATAACCGATATGGGACAATATCACACTATACTTACCTCTTTTCTCTGCCGAAACTTTCATTTTCTCCCGGGTGGGCCCCATTAGTGAATGCCATGTCACCATGGAAATTTTTTGAAACAACCAACCAACATTGCTGTTCTCATTTCCAAGTGGGCCCCCACTACCATCCATTCGTTTACTTACCATTCATTTAATTTGATTTATTAACCAATATGCCAACTTTCCAAATCCATTATATATACAGCCAACCTCAAGTTTTTATTTTCAACATATATCACACATATATTATATATACTATGTATATTATATTTTTGAAATAACATAGGGCATTACATTTAAATAATATATTTGAGTTTATAAATGAATTAAAATAAATTTTTGTGATTTAATAAATACTTTTCTGATATTTATCTTTTTGCACATGCAAAACACGTGCAAATATTTTTTTGGGAAACAAAAAGTCAGAAAATATATTTGGAAAATCTAACATTTATTATTAGATATTATTTATAAATTTTTTGGATTTTTATGAATGATTTTTGTCATATTTGCAAATATTTAAAAATGAATGACTTTTGTGCAAAATTATCACTTGGAGTAAAAAACTCCAGATTTTGGTTTTCTGGGCTGTGCTTATTGGACGGCCAATTCTAGAGAGTAAAGGGATTTTAATTTTATTTATTTTAAATCAATTTTATTAACTAATAATTGGAAGGATCCATATATGTAAAGAAATAATTTTTTTGAGGTATAATTTTGTAAACTATCTCATTATTTTCTTGGAGTTTAAAGCTTGGATCTTGGATTTTTGCAAAGGACAAGGAAGGGGCTTTTCTTTATTATTTCTTTTGTGCTTCAATTTAGTCTTCTTTGAGGTGAGTGATATTTCTTACTACTTGTTGTTGTATGATTATAAATTGTACAAGTATAATGCATGACTAGAAGTTGTATGATTATAAAATATGATGAGTAAATACAGATTTTGATGTATGAATAATTACTTAATAACTTTCATGAAGGAATATAAAAGTAATTAGCATGCTTAAATACACAAAGACCTTCACTTTCTTATGCCATGCCTGAATAAATCATGTTTTGAGTGGATCTTGAATGTATATGAGATTTTACAGTTGTTATTTAATTTGGTATTGAACAAATCAGGGCTTGTATGAGGAATTATCGAATTTGTGAGTCTATGAATAGATTGCAAATGGAATAGTAACATCATACATGCATATGGATGAACAAAGAATCTTTAAGTTGTTGTTTTGCTTTTGAATTCATTATTTTGAGATTAAAGATGAGGAATTATTGTTTTTTTGGATTGGAATTGAATGAGAAGGGAAAGAACTTTATGTTGAGTTGGATGGATTAAGAAGTTTTGATCAATGAATGTGTATTTTGAGATTTCTCTCAGTTTTGAACATGCTTAAATGGTGTTTTCTGTATGAGAAGAATTCTTGATTGCGTTTGAAAGTATTTAAACATTCATATAAGAAGTTCTTCAAAATATTGTTTTTTTTTTCAATAACAGGATTTTGTAATTTTGGGTTCTTTGTGAGATTTATAAAAGATTTGATTTGGCATATGAGCTGAAGTAATCTGATCAAGAAGTCGACTGCCAGAGTATCTTGATGATTTATTTTGATACTGCCACTCGACCACCACTATTTATACAGTATGTGACAATCAACTGCCATGATTTTTGGGTTTATTGTTTTTTTTGAACACTGCCAGTCGACTGTAGTGGTTATACACTGCGTGTGACAGTCGACCGACAGACTCGAATGTGCACACTGTTTTGTCGAGTTTGCTTTTCTTTGAACAATTGTTTATTTGAGTTTGCAAAGTTAATTTCTCTGATTCTTAGCAATAATTGAACTTAGATTTCACCACTTTCAGAGGGTATGTATTATCAAATTTTACCAAGTATTTAAATTCTAATTCTCGTGGTTTCGAAAAGTGAACGTTTCGTGAATTCCCAAAAGTATTATATTGAATTTATTCTTCGCTGTTTTGAGAGTATAAGATCTCAGTTTTGTTTTCACTTCGTTTCAGTATTGATAAATTATACAGTGTACTTGGGAAGTATTCGGTTTTATTAACTGTTGATTTTGAGGGAAACCTCGTTATGAGTTAGATTATTTGGATTTATGAGATACCGAGAAATGTTGAGTTGATGTTTTGAGTTTTTGAGTCTCTAGAGGTTGAGTGGGATCCTAATATGTCGGCGGCTGAGACTTTATGGATATTTGTCCAGTAAGGTCTTGTTGTTAATTTAATTGAATTAAGTCCGGAAGGGTACACCAATTCTAGAGGAGATTTTGTGACTTAATTAATAATAACCAACCTAAGGACGTGCACTAGTGGAGATGTGATAGAGCTTGGAAAACGTAAGTAGGGGGGCCCTGTATAGTGGACGGATGAGATTCAGGACTATAGTTGTAGTTGGGCAGTTTGATTTCGAAGGCTACAATTATCATTGCCATCTCCCAGTTCGCACGTTGAGGGTCTTTTACAGTTGGGCGGTTTTATTTCGGAGGCTGGGACCTGTTCGTGAAATTTCAGCATGGAATGTTCATGGCGACGCTTACATGATTCTTACGCGTTGAGGGTGCTAAACTATCTAGTAAATACCGGGACGTAGGCTTATTCGCGGAGTATTCTGGATCTTGTTCCTATCACCGTAATAGGATTAGTTGAATAATGAGGGATTAAACTCTATAAAGTGGAGAACGATAAGGGCTTGCACTGGACATATGTAGAGTGTGATGCGTAGAATCCGATAAGTATGCATTAGTAATTATCATGTGCATTTGTGTTTTATTGACCTGTATTATGCATGCTTGTTTTCTGTTTCCTTACACTTGACACTTAGCCTAGTTTCACTTGATGATTTATGCTTCATTTATTGTTATTTCATGTTCCATCTGTTATTACTGTGTTAATATGTTTTACTTGTTGACTTATGATTTTATTCTTTATGTTTTTATTTAAGTTTATATTTTCTTTGAATATCACTCACACCGTTATGGCTGACCCCTGTAGTTTGGGGGTAGGGATATCTCTAGCCTCATGTTTCACAGATAGGTACCATTAGCATAGAGTTGGGAGCATGTGGTAGAATGTTTAGTGTTTGTTAATATCTTAAAAAGGGAATGATTGTCAAAAGAAAATTTGTATTTATAGTTCTTTTAGATACTGTTGTGTTGTAAAAAGAATTGTAATTCAAGATGTTTAAATTCCGATGTGCTTTATAAAAGAGTTGACATAATAAAAGTTTTAAATTTCCTTGTATTTGGATGCTATGTTTATGATTACAATTGAAGTTTATTCTTGAATTTGTGCTACGTATTTTTAAGTTTATTTATTGGAAAATTCGGGGGCTACAGAGTTGGTAACAGAGCATGCTTCAATAGTAATGTTAAACATGGTATGGGGAATGAACTTTGGTGTGGACATTTGAGTGTAAGTACATAGGCGTGGACATTAGAGTGTGAGTACTAAAACTTGTGTAACTCCTGTATCTCATTTCTGTATTTTTGTACTGTATTCTTTCTTCCTGGGTATCCTATCTGTTTGTACTCTTTCTTTTTCTTGAACCGTGTATTGTTTTTCTTTCCCTATATATATTCATCTATTGTTTGGATCTTGTGATTCAGTTTGACTGCCAATTGTTTTCATCTCTGGATGATTTATTGTTTCTAAACTACTGCACTTCATGGCCTAAATTCTTATTATTTGATTTTGCCTTATTGGATCTGGTTTTCTACTCAGTCTACCCTAATCGAACCCTTCTAACCGTCCTACTGGATCCTAATCCGCTACCCAATACCCTCTTCTTTGACATAGTCTTCCCCATATATTTCTTCATGTCTGTATCTGTCTAACAAGCAGATCACGTTCTCCCCTATCTTCTCTTGATTTCCT
Source organism: Hemerocallis citrina (assembly GCA_017893485.1). NCBI lineage: Eukaryota > Viridiplantae > Streptophyta > Magnoliopsida > Asparagales > Asphodelaceae > Hemerocallis > Hemerocallis citrina. The sequence goes on from CM030359.1 coordinate 319,529,901, forward strand.
TAAAATCCTGCTTGCCAAATCTCTTTATTAAACCCACAACAAATTTTGTTACTCCTACCTCTAATTGCTACCCCCTAAATCCTAACCCTAATTCTCTTTCATCCCTCTTCTCTCTCTCCCTACAGACCTACCCACTGCTCCCAATTCCCCATTCTCCCCTGTCGTGACCCCATTGCCAGCACCTGCTCGCGACCACCTGCACGCCAGCCCGCCACAGCATCAGCCCGGTCTCCTCTCTCATACTCCTCCCGCAGCTATAACAGCCCCAGCGACAGCCATAGCCAGCGCGACCCCCCTTGTTGTTGTCCCCTTCCGACGTCGCCGCTGTCCTGTTGTGTTGCCCTGCCACCGTCATCCTCTCAACGCAGTGCACTCATTCCCCTGGCTGCCTCTCTTTTGTGTGCACGTGGTTGACCTCCAGAGTGTTGGATTCGTGTTCTTTGTGTTTGTGATCATCTTGCTCATCTTGTTCGAGGTCCGTTCGTGTTATTGTGTTTGTTGCGGGAATCTATTCCCTTATTCTCATCTCCTCTTCAGATTTGTAGACTATTTAAGGCAAGTAACTTGTATTATTTTTGTTGTATATACAAGTACCAAATTCCGCCTATAGTGTCGCTTTTGTTCTAGATTCATTCTCATGAAGAACCCTTGTTAGATCTTGACTTTATTTGTCGATCCATCCATAGTCATCATTTGTTACACACACGATATGAAATTAGTTTAGATCTAACTAGACTCTTGATGCATATATGTATGTTGTTTCGTAATCCATGATATGATGTATACTTCTTGCATGCTTGATGTGTTGGTTGTAGTATCTTGTGGTAAACTTATTAAGCACCCATACCATGTTGTTTTGGGCATCTATTATACATGATTTGTATTTTGTTCTACTTTGGATTTGTTGCCTATGAACTATTTGATTTAACACTCGAGAAGAGATTTCTGTTTTTGCTATTGCCCTGTTTTGTTTCAATATTTTAGACCATGTTAAGGTCAGTAAACGAAACTAATTTGTGAATATAAATTGTAGATCTCGTTTTCTATTTTCCATAATTTTTGATTTATCTCAGTTTCGATTTGTGAGGTATGAGTTATTTCCGTTTTGCTACAGATGTGTTGAAAATTCCAAATTCTGTTTTATGTGATTACTGTATAGTTATTCATTTTAATACTGATGTTAAAGATAAGATTTGGATCTAATATTTTTCTTGTTATGACTAAACTTGACTGGGATTAACTCCTAATTTTTGTGGATTTAATTAATGACTTTTATAAACTATTCCATGCTTGTGAACAAACCAATATATTTCCAAAGCTGTATGCTGTTCAGTAAAGAACCATATTTTCAACCTGATTCTAATTGCTGTTGATTAAAACTTTGTTAATGTGAAATATAGCCTGCTGTGTCTATTTTATAAACCTTTTGACGGATTTGGATTTCGAGTTACAATTTGTAAATTATCGCTGTTTTAGTACTGCTGTGTCAAAAATTTCAGATCATAAACTTGATGTACCTTTCTGTTTTTCGAATTTATTTGACTATGCTATCTGTAATGGAATATTATGAAATTTTATTTTCTGATACTAGACTTGCTAAGGAATCTTCCAGATTTTTCTTATATTTAATTATTAAGTTTTTATGTCATTTTCATGCTTATGAATATAACCTTGTAATTTTTGGCTAAACATGATTTCTGCATATAATTCCGTTTTGAGCCATGTTTCTGTAGTTATTATATGACTTGTGTATATGTGCTGAATTCAGCAGAGAGTCTATTTTCTAGATTTTTTGAAGGATCCAGGTTTGTATTCTTGTGGCAACAGAAATCTCAGATTTGGTGCAGTAATGTCTTGCTGTCCAGAATTGAAAGTTGTTGTCCTAGCCTATTTTGAATTGTTGTCACCCATTCACGTCTTCTATCCAACTTGAAATTGTCCCTTGTTATCTTACTATGTTTCTTGCCATGTTTGTACACATCCATACTTGCTTTAAATAATGATAACAAGAAACCAAGCCGGGGTTAAAGGGAAAGATCTAGTAGTGGAAAATACATAAATGTGTACTCGAAGGGGATCCATAGATCCTACTTGATACTTGATACTTGACACATGATTACTTGACACTTGACACTTGACACTTGACACTTGATACTTGACACGTTATTACTTGATACTTGTAGCTGAGTAAACTGCTCTCTATAATACACTACGAAATCTAAACGCAACTTGTATGAATGTAGCAACCATGTGGTAAAAATTTGGGACGCATGAAGTGCTACCTAGATAGGATTAGATACAAGACTTGAAAATAACATGATCACTTGCCATTCCTATTACTTGAACATGTTACTTGACACTTGTTACTTGTTACTTGTTTTTATCTTACTGAACACTTGTTACATGCCACTTGCACCCGATTATCTTGCCATTCTATTTGATTATGTTCTTGGTTAAGAATTGGTTGCCCTATTTTGTTGTTAGATTCCTTCCATGCTTACTTCGGTACTTGCTTCCGCTGTTACTCTATACTTGTCTATCTATTTTTTTGTACTTGTTGCCTGCACTACAAGCGGCCCGTAACTTGTATCGACGGGCATTTTGTTTCTCTTTCCTCTTCCTACAATTTATTAAACTTACAGACTTTGGTGACTAGCTGCCCGAGGGAGTAGGTGACCAAAAATTCTAGTTGGCTGGAGTTCTTGCTACAATTTACTTTTCTATTGTTTTTGAATAAATTGTAATTGTTCATGGATCTTGTATTGGGCCTTTTGTCCCAGATTTGTGTTTTGTTCCAGAATTGATTATTTGAGATTAAGTATTATTGTTTTCAAGTAATCCTGTTGGCTATGTTAATTCATTTATTCATGCCTGGTTGATTATTTCCCTCGTATATATTTTGTTTATTCATGTGCATGTTGTAAAGATCCTTATAGCTTATGAATCGTGAAAGCCATTCTCTGGACTTGTGTCGCGTATCCGTATTCCGTATTCATTTTTAGGAAGCGGGGCATGACAACATGAAACTAAAAAAAATAAGGTTTGAGTATGAATAGTTTGGCAGTTAGTATGAATGTGATTTTTGTCGTGGTGCTCTAACTTTTCACGTGTTTTGCAGTATTCAGTGAAATGGCAGGACCCAGGACTAGGAATGGTGGGAATGGTGATGGGGCTGAAGGTTCCCATGGGGCCGGACTTGATCTGGAAACGGTGATCGCTAGGGTGTATCAGACTCTAAATGCATTTATGGCAGCAAGTGCGACTCAGAATCAAGGAACAAGCCCTGTACCTATTAATCCTGATCCGATCTAGCAAGTGGAGTCTTTCAAGCAGATGAAGCCGCCAGTCTTTGAAGGGCAAGAAGATCCCAATGAGGCTGATGATTGGGTAAGGCAGACGGAGATGGTCTTTGAGGTTTTGAAAACCCCCGAGGCCAACAAGGTGAAATTGGCTACAATGTAGTTGGAAAAGGACGCTGGTGTTTTGTGGCAGTCAGTGAAGTGGACTTTTGGTAATGAACAGGTGACTTGGGAAGCTTTTCTTGGAGAGTTCAGGGATCACTATTTTCCCTTGGACATTCAGGAAAAGAAGGTAATGGAGTTTCTGAACCTGCAACAGGGCAATATGACTGTGCGTGAGTATGAGACTAAGTTCACACAGCTGAAAGGTATGCACCGAAGCTGGTTGTTGATGAAACAAAGAAGTCCAGGAAATTTGAACAAGGCTTGAGGCCGAATCTATGGTCCCGAATGATACCTATGGGGATCAGAAGGTTCAACAAACTTGTCAGGAGGGCAGCAATGACTGAGGAGGACATGGATCAGTTTCAGAAGAAGCAGGAAACTTGGAATAGGAACAAAAGGCTAGTAGTAGTAAATCAGAGTGGGAAGAGGTTTCCAGAGAAGAGAGGCAGGTTTGGTGGGCCCGATCCGAAGGTGTTGGCAATTCACAGTGTGACTTTCTTTAACTATGGAGAGGCAGGACATCTCAAGTCAGCATGCACCAAACCAGCAAAGGTTCAGTTCTATTTTTAGTGCAGTCAAAAAGGTCATATCAGGCCAAGCTGTTCGCAATTGTTGAAGGCCGGTGCAAATGGGGACAAATTTCAGAGGTAAAGGCGAGTATTCTCATTGACCGAGGAGGATGTGGGTAACTCAGAAGATGTGATCCAGGGTATGCAAGAATTTTAAATTTATTAATTTAATGTATTGAATAAGACTTTGTTTAAAAATAAAATGGAGTTTCGAGTATCATTATTCATGTAACAGGATATGTTTTGATTAATGGAATAAAAGCAAAGGTTTTATTTAATACTGGTTCTTCGCATACATTTATGTTTCTTAATTTTACTAAATTTTTAGGTGTGGAACCTAAGATTTTTTTCGGCAGAGTTTTGTCAGTGGCAACACCATTAGGAGAGAAATTGATTGCTAATCGGTATTACGAGGGTTGTGATATCGAGATTGGTGAGAGGCTTTTCGGAATCGTTCTCATCGAGCTGCAAGTTTTGGGTGTAGATGTAATTGTGGGCATCGATTGGATGGCAATATATGATGCTACAATTGAATATAAGAACAGAGAAGTCATAGTGAAGGCACCGGGAGGACCCGTAGTGACTTTTCAGGGGAAGAAGGGGAACTCGAAGGTGGTTGCAGCTTTATCGAAGTTGGTGATTCCAGAAGAGGTCAAGGAGATTCCAGTGGTCAGAGATTTTCCTACTGTGTTCTTAGAAGATCTACCGGGGTTATCGCCGTAGCGAGATGTTGAGTTCTTGAATAATGTTCAGCCAGGAAGTGCTCCTATATCTAAGGCTCCGTACAGGATGGCGCCTATAGAGCAGGATGAAGTTAAGAGGCAAGTTAAGGAATTATTGAGTAAGGGGTTCATCAGATCGAGTGCTTCACCATGGGGTGCACCAGTGTTTCTAGTGAAGAAGAAGGATGGATCAATGAGGATGTGCATTGACTATCGGGAATTGAACAAGGTGACCATTCAGAACAAGTATCTGCTTCTACGGATTGATGATCTGTTTGATAGGCTTCATGGAGCAGCGGTATTTTCGAAGATTGATCTTCGGTTAGGGTATCATCAGGTCTAAGTTAAGGAGGAAGATGTGAGTAAAACAGCTTTCAGAACTCAGCATGGGCTTTATGTGTTTTTGGTGATGTCATTCGGGATCACGAATACACTGACAGTATTTGTGGATATGATGAATCAAATTTTGCAGCCGTTTATTGATTCATTTTTGGTGGTATTCATTGATGGTATTTTGGTTTATTCGAAGTTGGAGGATAAGCATACTGAGCATTTAGCAGAGGTGTTGAAGAAGTTGCAGGAACATAACTTGCATGCCAAACTGTCTAAGTGTGAATTTTGGAAGTCGGAGGTGGCTTTCCTTGGTCATATCCTTTCTAAGGAGGGGTGGCCACTGATCCTTAGAAGGTTGAGGCAGTAAAGAGTTGGCCTAGACCGACGATTGTGAAGGTGGTTAGAAGTTTCTTGGATTTGGCTGCCCACTACAGGCGATTCATTCAGGGTTATGCACAGATTGCAGTTCCAATCAAAAGTTTGACTCAGAAGGATGTGAGTTTCACTTGGACTGATAAGTGTGAGGCGAGTTTTTTGGAATTAAAGGAGAAGTTGACGACGACACCTATTCTAGCTTTGCCACAAGCTGGAAAGGAGTATGATGTCTACAGTGATGCATCGCTCAGATGTTTAGGTTTTTTCTTGATGCAGGAAGGTAAGGTTATTGCTTATGGTTCGAGACAGTGGCGTCCTCATGAGAAGAATTATCCGACGCACAATTTGGAACTTTTAGCTATCATTTTTGCCTTGAAGCAGTGGAGGAATTATTTATATGGAGAGAAGGTCAACATGTATACTGATCACAAGAGTTTGAAGTATATTTATCAGTAGAGGGATCTGAATCTTCGGCAGAGAAGATGGTTGGAGGTGTTGGAAGACATTCATCCTGAGATCAAGTATCATCCGGATAAGGTAAATGTAGTGGCTGATGGGCTTAGTCGGAAGAGTAGCCTGTCATGTTTGATCACGACTCAGAAGAAGTTGGCAGTAGAGTTAGATCAAGCAGGTATCGAGGTTTTTCTACAAGGATTGGGAGCTTCGTTGGCACAGTTGAGGCTTCAGCCTACATTGAAGGAACAGATTATGGAGGGTCAGAAGTCAGATTCAGTAATTCAGAGGATATTGCAGCAGTTTTCCGATGGCAAGTTGTTAGAGTTCCGTATCCAAGATGGAATTCTATGGATGGGTGAGAGTTTGTGTGTGCCGGAGAATGCAGATTTAAGGGAGAGCATCTTGCAGGAAGCACACAGTACCTTGTTGTCAGTACATCCTGGAGGTACGAAAATGTACAAGGACATCAAGCAGCACTTTTGGTGGCCAAGAATGAAGAGAGATGTGGCAGACTTTGTGGTGAAGTGTTTGACTTGTCAGCAAGTCAAGGCAGAAAATCAGAAACCTGGAGGCTTGTTACAGCCGTTGCCTATACCGGAGTGGAAGTGGAAAAATATCAGTATAGTTTCATCACTGGTTTTCCTAGGAGTCCGAAGGGCAATGACTCGATTCAGGTCATTGTGGATCGCAAATCAGCTCACTTCTTGTCTATGAAGATTGAGTGGTCCTTGGAGAAGCTAGCAGAATTTTACATTGATGAGATTGTAAGACTTCATGGGATTTCCGTGTCTGTTGTCTTCGACAAGGATGCAAGGTTCACTTCGAGGTTCTAGAAGAGCTTGCAGGCAGCTTTGGGTACCAGAACCGACTTTAGTACTGCTTTCCATTCGCAGTCAGATGGTCAAACAGAAAGTGTGAATTAGGTATTAGAAGATATGCTGAGGTAATGTGTCATGGATTTTGGTGGTAGTTGGGAGAGGTACTTGGCATTAGTTGAGTTTGCTTACAACAACAGTTACCATACAAGTATCGGTATGGCACCTTATGAAGCATTGTACAGGATGAAGTGCAGAACACCGGTTTGTTGGTATGAAGTTGGAGATAGGAAGATGTTTGGGCCGGAGATTGTGCAGCAAACATCAAAAAAGATCGAATTGATTTGGAAGATGTTGGTCGAAGATCAGTATCGGCAGAAGAGTTATGCTGATACTCGGTATAGAGACTTGGAGTTTGAGGTTGGAGATGCATTGTTTCTCAAGGTGTCTCCGATGAAAGGGGTGATCAAATTTGGGAATGGTGGTAAGTTGGCGCCAAGGTACATTGGGCCATATAGAATTTTAAGGCGGATTGGTAAGATGACATATAAGTTGGAATTGCCCGAAGAATTGGCACAAGTACATGATGTGTTCCATGTGTTAATGCTGAGAAAGTATGTGCCGGATCAGAGTCACCAGTTGTTGGAAGTTCCCGAGGGATTGCAGCCGAACTTAAGTTACAAGGAACAACCTGTGGGATTGTTGACCATCGAGAGAAGGTATTGAGGAATAAGGTTATACCTACGGTCAAGGTGTTGAGGAGGAACCAGTTGTTCGAGGAAGCTACTTGGGAGCTGGAAGAACGTATGAAGAAGGATTTTCCTGAAGTTTTTATGTGGTTTTTCTTCTTTTGCTTGTAATTGTTTTTATCCCTATTAGTGGTAGTTCTGAGGACAGAACTATTCTAAGGATGGAGTAATGTAACATCCTAGAATTTGAAATAATATTTTAGAGTTTATAATGAATTAAAATGAATTTTTATGATTTAATAAATATTTTTCTGAAATTTATCTTTTTGCACGTGCAAAACACGTTCAAATATTTTTCTTGGGAAACACAAAGTCAGAAAATCTATTTGGAAAATATAAAATTTTTTAGTAGATATTATTTATAAATTTTCTGAATTTTTATGAATAATTTATGTCATATTCGCAAATATTCAAAAATGAATGACTTTTGTGCAAAGTTACCACTTGGAGTAAAAAAACTCCAGCTTTCAGTTTTCTGGGTTGTGCTTATTGGCCGGCCAATTCTAGAGAGTAAAGGGATTTAATTTTATTTATTTAAATCAATTTGATTAAATAATTATTGGAAGGATCCATATATGTAAAGAATTAATTTTCTTGAGGAGTAGTTTTGTAAATTTGTGAAACCCTAAAAATTGGAATCCCGACCTATATTAGAGGATGTAGTAGCCGTTGTTTCTCTGTGGTGAACTCAAAATATATTTTCACATTATTTTCTTGCAGTTTAAAGCTTGGATCTTGGATTTTCGTAAAGGAGAAGGAAGGGGTTTTTCTTTATTATTTCTTTTGTGCTTCAATTTAGTCTTCTTTGAGGTGAGTGATATTTCTTACTACTTGTTGTTGTATGATTATAAATTGTTCAAGTATAATGCATGACTAGAAGCTATATGATTATAAAATATGATGAGTAAATACAAATGTTGATGTATGAATAACCACTTAATAACTTTCATGAAGGAATATAAATTTATGAGTAATTAGCAAGCTTAAATACACAAAGATCTTCATTTTCTTTTGTCATGCCTGAATAAATCATGTGTTGAATGGATCTTGAATGTGTATGACATTGTAGAGTTGTTATTTAATTTGGTATTGAACTAATCAGTGCTTGTATGAGTAATTATCAAATTTGTGAGTGTACGAATAGATTGCAACTGGAATAGTAACATCATACATGCATATGGATGAACAAAGAATCTTTAAGTTACTGTTTTGCTTTTGAATTCACTGTTTTGAGATTAAAGATGAGGAATTATTGTTGTTTTGGATTGGAATTGAATGAGAAGTGAAAGAACTTGATGTTGAGTTGGATGAATTGAGAAGTTTTGATCAATGAATGTGTATTTTGAGATTTCTGTCAGTTTTGAACATGTTTAAATGATGTTTTCTGTATGAGAAGAATTCTTGACTGCGTTTGGAAGTATTTAAACATTCATATAAGAAGTTCTTCAAAATCTTGATTTTTTTTTTTTCCAATAACAGGATTTTGGAATTTTGGGTTCTTTGTGAGATTTATAAAAGATTTGATTTGGCAAATGAACTGGGGTAATTTGATCAAGTAGTACTCTTTTATCACATAGTTTTCATCGCGAGAATTCTTGAAATTTTGTATAAACATATATCTGTTTTTTTTTGAAAGTTTTCGAAAGGCTGGAAGATGCAGGCAATATGTCGGTCGACTGCAGTACTTTGGTACTTGCAGTTGCGGTCGACTGTCGTGATTGTTTAGCTTCAGTTTCTCCCCACTGGCGATCGACTGCAGCTATTTGAACTGAGTCTGCCTGTTGACTGCCAGAGTATTCTTGATGATTTATTTTGATACTGCCAGTCGACCGCCACTATTTATACAGTATGTGACAATCGACTGCCATGATTTTTGGGTTTATTTTTTTTTGAACACTGCCGGTCGACTGCAGTGGTTTTACACTGCGTGTGACAGTCAACCGACAGACTCGAATGTGTACATTGTTTTGCGGAGTTTGCTTTTCTTCGAACAATTGTTTATTTGAGTTTGCAAAGTTAATTTCTCTGATTCTTAGCAATAATTGAACTTAAATTTCACCAATTTCAGAGGGTATGTACTCTCAAATTTTATCAAGTATTTAAATTCTAATTCTCGTGGTTTCGAAAAGTGAACGTTTCGTGAATTCCCAAAAGTATTATATTGAATTTATTCATTGCTGTTTTGAGAGTATAAGATTTCAGTTTCGTTTTCACTTCGTTTCAATATTGATAATTATATAGTGTACTTGGGAAGTATTTGGTTTTATTTACTGTTGATTTTGAGGGAAACCTCGTTATGAGTTAGATTATTTGGATTTATGAAATACCAAGAAATGTTGAGTTGATGTTTTGAGTTTTCGAAACTCTAGAGGTTGAGTGGGACCCTAACATGTCGGTGGGTAAGACTTTGTGGATATTTGGCCAGTAAGGCCTTGTTATTGAATTAATTGAATTAAGTCCTGTATGGTACACCAATTCTAGAGGGGCATTGTGACTTAATTAATAATAACCAACCTAAGGACAGACACTAGTGGAGATGTGATAGAGCTCGGAAAACATAAGTTGGGGGCCCTATATAGTGGACGGATGAGATTCAGAACTATAGTTGTAGTTGGACGGTTTGATTCCGAAGGCTACGATTATCATTGCCATCGTAGAATTTCGGCATGGAATGTTCAGGGCGACGCTGACATGATGCTTGCGCATTGAGGGTGCTAGTCTGTCTAGTAGATACCGGGACGTAGGCCTATTCGCGGAGTATTCTGGATCTTGCTCCCATCACCATAGTAAGATTAGTTGCATAATGAGGAATTAAACCCTATAAAGTGGAGAACGATAAGGGCTTGCACCGGACCTATGTAGAGCGGGATGTATAGAATCCGATAAGTATGCATTAGTAATCATCATGTGAATTTGTGTTTTATTGACTTGTATTATGCATGCTTTTTTTTTTATTTCATTACACTTGACACTTAGCCTAGTTTCACTTGATGATTTATGCTTTATTTATTGTTATTTCATGTTCCATCTATCATTACTGTGTTAATATATTTCACTTGTTGACTTATGTTTTTATTCTTTATATTTTCATTTAAGTTTGTATTTTCTTTTAATATCACTCACTCCGTTATAGCTGACCCATATAGTTTGGGGGTTAGGGATATCTCTAGTCTCATGTTTCACAGGTAGGTACCATTAGCTTGGAGTTGGGAGCATGTGGTAGAATGTTTAGTGTTTGTGCATATCTTGAAAAGGGAATGATTGTAAAGAGAAAAATTGTATTTATAGTGCTTTTAAATACTGCTGTGTTGCAAAAATAATTTTAATTCAAGGTGTTTAAATTCCAATGTGCTTTGTAAAAGAGTTGACGGAATAAAAGTTTTAAATTTCTCTGTATTTGGATGCTATGTTTATGATTACAATTGAGGTTAATTCTGAAATTTGTGTCACGTATTTCTTAGTTTATTTATTGAAAATTCAAGGCGCTATAGTTACAGAGCCCTAATTCACTTCTCAAGCACTGGTTTTTGGAAGATTTTCATTCTTCACCTCAAAGGGATAAATCCTAGCAGTATCTCAAGATGGTGGTATACTGGCAGGGAATGAAGAGAGAACTTTGAGCATTTATCAGATCTTGTGATATTTATCAAAGAAATATATTCCCCAGCACATCTCCTGCTGGCTTCTTACAACCATTGCCCATTCTAAGAATGTTTGGAAAGATCTCAGTATGGATTTCATGAAAGGTTTGCCTAAGAGTAAGCAATATAATACAACCCTTATGGTGGTTGATAGATTATCCCAATTTGCTCACTTCTTGGCCCTGAGTCACCCCTATAATTCCAAGTCTGTAGCTGAGGTCCTCTTCTATCTCGTTCTTAAGCTCTATGGAATGCCCAAAACCATTGCCAGTGATAGAGATGCAGGTTTTTACCAGCAATTTTTGGAAAGAGCTCTTGAATTTATAGGGTACAAGGCTATATTTGAGCACTACTTTCCACCCTCAAACTGATGGACAAACTGATATCATTAACAAGGTGTTGGAACCCTATTTGTGGTGTTTTGTTTCCTATAAGCCTCAGGATTGGTGAGTTGGTTACCATGGGCTGAGTATTGCTACAATACCCATATACATAGCTCCACTCAAATCTCTCCTTATCAGTCATTGTATGGAAAAGTCCCTCCAACCTTGCTGACCTATGCTCCTTATACTGCAAGAGTGCATGTTGTTAAAGAAGCTTTGCTTACCAATGATGAGGTTTTGCAACTGTTGAAAGACAACCCGGCTAGGGCACATAATAGGATGAAAGTCAAGGTAGACAAACACAGACTGAACAGGGTGTACAGGTTGGTGATTTGATTTATCTTAAGCTTCAATCTTGTAGACATGTTTCTCTTGGTGTCCATCGGATTCACAAGCTGTCCTCCTTATATTATGGTCCCTATCCCATCATTGAGAGGTTAGGTTCAATTTTTGTAACCCCCGTTCCCGTAAATACATATTTCCTGAATATTTTCTACATTTCGATTATTTATAAATTTATTCTGTGTTAAATTCAGTTTGGATTTTCTATTAAAATCTTTTCTAATCGTAAATTTTATTTATTTCGAATAATAGTATATTTGAACTTGTTTTCTATTTCCAATTGATCGAATATTTATATTTTAGTCCAAATCTAATATGTTATTACTATTTGGATTTTAATGAATCTGCTGAACTCAAATCTTATTTTGGTATTCGTATTATTATTATTGTTACTATTATTATTATTATTATTGTTATTATTATTATCGTTGTTGTTACTAATATGATTATTATTATTTTTTATTATTTTTACCTTTGATTATTTATTGAAAACACAAATTTGTTATTATTATTAGTAGTATTATTACTATTGTTGTTGTTATTATTATGGGAAAAAGGGTTATGAGAAACCTGCTCATTTAGTAAATAAACAATTGATGATGTAGCATACATGTGATTGGAAAATCCTTAAAAGGGTTAGTTGTCCAATCTATTACATGCATGCCACATAATCAATTGCTCATTTACTAAATGAGCAAGTTGCTCATATCCCTTTTACCCTATTATTATTATTTTTATCGATATTATTATCATTATTATTATTATTATTTTGTTTTAAGCCCGAACATGCTCCATTTTATATGTATTTCACTATTTGATTTAATGTGTATATATATATATATATATATATATATATATATATATATATATATGAATATTTTAAAAATCCTATAGCCTTTTCTTATTGGATTCTACTTCTAAACCCGCTACCCAATAATCCATTATCCTAACTATACCCTATAAATACTCCTTAACACCCTAAACCTTAATCACGTTTAACTTAATCCCCCAACCTATCAGCCGCCTAATACCCATCCTCTGTTCACCTTTAACCTCTTGCGACTCTTCATCTTCCCCACCCAAGTTAGCATCCCGCTCCTCGCCATCTCTCGTCGACGCTCGCCCAGTGCTGCTAGTCGAGCCTCCAGCTCGAGCCAGGCCGTCGACCCCCTTCACTGCTGCAGCCTATTCCACCCTCATCGCCTTCGATATCCACCACCTTCACCAAGTCTCTCCTTCCTCTGTTTTCGTCCGAAACAAAGCACCGTTATCCCTTCCCTATCCCTATCCTCGTCAGCGCTCCGACCTCAGCGTAGCACCACCCCGAGCAGCCCTGTCACCCACCACCATCCTCCAAGCTCCGCAGTCTCGCCTCCTTCATCCAGTCTATCCATTGCCTTTGTCGACCTCCTGCCCGCCTGCTCCTCTCGTCGTCGTCGCTCCCCGACCGTGACCTACCGCACCGTCTTCACCCATTTTGCCTGATCACCCCGTTACCTCGATGACCACCCTACCATTGCCGCAACCTCTTCATCCTCATCACCATCGCCATTGCCCCGAACCCATCCTCTGCCATGTGCTCCCATCGACCGCAGCGCTCGACCACCGATCCCCTGTTGACGTCGACGTCCTCCGATGTTCACCGCCCATCCATTGCGGCTGTACATCGCTGCCAGTCGCTGACAAAGTCAAGCCACCGTCGAGATGAACTCCATCTCTCTCTCTCTCTCATCTGCTGTGTGGTGTTCGGAAGTAGGGGATCCGTTGGGTGTTTGCTGTTTTGTGAAGGGAGGGTTTGATTTGCTGTGTGATGGGGAGAAGTGTTTATTGTGTGTGCTGTTTTGATTGGGTGGTGTTGCCGTATGCTGTCGTGGAAGGATTTTTTTAGGGGATCGCTGTTCGGTGTTGTGTAGAAGAAGGATTGGGTGTTTGCTGTTTGATGTGCCGGGTATTCTTCCCACATTGTTTGCACGTGCATCCGTGCATGCGTCGTTCGTGTTTCGTCACCTGGGATTCTCATCCCGTTATTCTTTATATTCGAATTAACCATCAATAAGGCAAGTCACTTTCCCTCTTGAATTGCTAATTGTATCAAATTCAAGAATTTTTATTGATACTTCGTAAGTAGATCTTGATCATTTATTGTATCGTTGTATTGATTCATCTTTCGCTGGGTCTATTGAGGGTTTATACGAGCTAACCCCAATATTCTTGACATCGTGCCTATGTTGACTCTAAAAATTGAATCTTTCATGCATTCACACCTAAGTCAGCCACAGGAGCAACCTAGGCTTCTACTCTCTAGCTCTGCCGCTGGTTCACATAATCACAGCACAACTAATCTATTGTAGAAATAATTGCTAGGTTGTATGTTTGATTGATCGATTGATGTTGGATGTTGTTAGAATTGTGTATGTGTGTTTTTAATTGTATTTATCATGATATTAAAACTTTCATGTTGATTACATAATTTATCGACTATAGAATTGATATCCATCATGTTTAATTAATTTATTTCATGGAAAATGTTGGATCCTGTAGGCGAGGCAACAAACACTAGAGGAGGGTGAATAGTGTTAATTAAAATAAACTGCGGAATAAATAATTTTTCTTCGGTGCGGTCGACTTAGGTGGGAACCAGTCGACTGAAAATGACCAAATAAAAGAGAATACAAACAACTCTGTGCAGTCGACTTAAAGTTGAGACAGGCGACTGAAGACACAGTTAATATACAACTTATACGAGTCTAACCAGTCGACTGATATTGTGCTGAGTCGACTGTCCAGACAAGTTTCACAGAACTTAAACAGAAACAAGTAAATGCAAGTTCAAGAGAAACAATCACAGAGTACACACGATATATCATGGTTCGGTCCTTCCGACCTACATCCAGTCCCCAAGCAACCCACTTGAGATTTCCACTATTCTTGAAAAACAAGTTTACAAGAATACCCTACGGTGTTAAGACAACAACCTTGTCTAACCCGTAGTCCTTTCTCTCAACCAGAGAAAGCAAACCCACTCTACTACCAAGAGTGAAACGACCGACTCTACACCCTAGAGTCTAACTCTCCAACCGAGAGCAAAAAGAAAAACAATAAAAATTTACAGTCAACCTATAGCCTTGTTGGTGTTATGTGTTGTAGAACGTGGCTAAAAGGAGGTCGACTTCTATACCCAGTCCAGAACGAATTCCGATGTTATACTGGACTAAGTGTAGAGAACCAGAATTTTGAAACTTGAAAGCTTTTTCTCTTTTTCACTTAGAAATGCTTAAGAATGCTCGGAAATCTTAAAGAATGTTGTTAAATCTTCTTCAGTGAGTTCTGAACTCTATTTATAGAGTTAGAACTCCTGGACGTTGGGAGACAGTTATCTCAACTGTCAACCAACGGATCTTAAAAGCTTTTGAATTTGAAAATCGATTTTGAAAACAGAAAACGGTCAAAAGCACTCGAACAGTCGACTGGGTTGCCATAATGAGTCGACTGGTCAGAGTTTGAATAAATTTAAACAGTTTTGTACTGCCAGTCGACTGATATGAGCATCGGTCGACTGGTACTCAACAGTTAAATTATTTCAAACTGTTTTGACTCTTTTTGATGTTTTTGAAAAACACACATTATAAAAATAGTGAGTGTATGTGTGTGTGACAAGGCTTTACATCATACTAAGACTCAACAAAAATAAGATTACATTGTTTACAAGACATGACAATTTATTGACACTTTTGAGCTTGATTCTTTGGCTTGAGTCTTGTCTTGAGTCCTGAGTCTTGAATGAAGCTTTAACCATTGTCTTTATCTGGAGCTTTTGTGCTTGTTCTTTTGTTCAGCTGTATAGTAGTGAGTCCTTTGTGTATAGCACCTGTAAGTTTAGCATAGATACATGTGCAGTGTGTTGTGATCATCAAAATCAAGAATCAACAGAAAATACCCAAAAACCTGTATGTTACTTGCTGGCTGTATATTGTTTTTTTTTTCGACCCAGTAAATGATTTTAAAATAAATAAATTTCTGAATAAGAGTTGTAGCCCTATGTTTCTAGTTTCTAGAACATCTTGAATTTCTGAATTTCGAGTTTTGTAGCAAAAGTTATGACCGTTTTACTAAAGCTGTGTTTTTATTTCTAGATTTTTAGATTCTTGTATATTTCATGTTTAAACAGTAAAAATGCTGATCAAATGAAAAAGTTTTGCTCTGAAAATTTTCAGATTATTAGTTATCATGTTTAGGAGTCTAAAGAATCTTTTTAATGAATTTATTATCGAGTTTTTGCGGATTCTAAAATTATAACAACATGATGTCAAATTTTTGCCTAAACATGAAATCTGTAAAGAATGATGTTTTTAACCTAGCTATTGTTGTCGGATTTTGAACTTTAAATAAGATTTGGAACCGTGTGGAAGTCTAGTTTTCAGAATTTCTAACGGTTTCAGTTTTAGAGTTTTTAAACAGCAAGAAATTGCATTTTTGTACAGACTACTCTTGCTGTCTAGAATTTTATATTTCAGTTTTTAATAGATTAACTATTCCTATATCGTAGTATTGCATGAATTAATGTATGTATGTTGCATTTCATAATCCTAATGAGTTATTGTCATCATTCTAATTGTACTATTCCAAGTTACCATCTTATCGTTCTCCTATTGATTCTATTGTTCATCTAATGTCTCGAGATTGCATATTGTATTGTTGCATCGATAAAATAATTAATCAAGCCGGTGTTTAAGAGTTGACTTAAGTAGTGTACAATATAGAGACTGTACTTGGAAGGGAGCTCGTAGTTTCCTTACAATTACTAAATGACTGAATGACTGAATGACTGAATAACTGGATAACTGCATATTATTCCATGGACATTGATACTCAATAACTGAATGACTGAATAACTGAATAACTGAATACTGAAGAGAATCGTTTGTATGGATTCCCGAGTACATGAACTATAGAGTACCACTAGAGTCTAAATAAAATTAATTGTATGCATCGAACCTGTAGTATGGGATGCAGTAGTACGTGTATTAGTTAGGATTAAAATGATTAATAGACTTAAGGATCACACATCGGCATTGCATATTGTTCATCATTGTTCCTATTGATATCGAATATTGTCTAAGTGTTATTAATACCATTGTACATTGTCATCGAATATTGAATCATTGTTTATATTCTATTGCATCGATTATCATGATATTGATTGTTGCTATTGTCCCATGTTATTGATTCCTATTGATCCATTAAATTTATTGTCATACCGTTATTCCATTGTTCTTTGCTTTCTCTACTTGCTTTCCATAACTTGCTCTAATGGCACGCCCCTCTTCCCAAAAAGGAACACGAAATACGGATACGTGACACAAGTCCAGCAAATGGTTTTCACCATTCATAAGCTATAAGGATCTTTACAATATATACAAGAATAAATAAGAGACATACGGGACATAACCAACAACGCATGCATGAATAAATTAACATAACCAACAGGATTACTTGAAAACAAGATTAATTAATCTCAAATAATCAGGTCTGGAAACAAGATATAAATCCTGTGACAAAAAAGCCCAATACAAAATCCATGTAGCAATTAAAATTTATTCAAAAACATAAAATAAACTCAAGCAAGAAACTCCAGCCAGTCTAGAATACTTGGTCACTTACTCCCTCGAGCAGCTGGTCACCAAAGTCTACAAGTTTAACAAATTGCAGAAAGAGGAAAAAGAAACAAAATGTCCGTCAATGCAAGTTACGGGCCGCTTGTAGTGCAGGCAATAATTATAGAAAAGATAGATAAGTATAGAGTAACGGCGAAAGCAAGTACTGAATAAGCATGGAATGCAGGTGACAGTAAAAACAGAATGACTAACATTAACCAGGAACAGAGTCAAGTAATGTGATGAGATAACAGGTGCATATAACATGTGACAGGTATCAGGTAGTATGTAAGCAGGTAAACATGTAACAGGTGTCAGGTAGCATGTACAGGTAACAGGAATATGCAGGTGATCATGTTTTCTCAAGTCTTGTATTAAATCTTATCTAGGTAGCACTTCATACATCCCAAATTTTACCACATAGTTGCTACATACATGCAATTTACGTTTAGATCTAGTGGTGGATTTCTATAGGGCTGTGTACTCAGGCGTCATGCACAGATAATAGATAACAAGTTCATGAATCAGGTAGTAACACAACAGGTTCATGAATCAAACCATAAAGTACAATAGGTTCATGAATCAACATAAAGTAAAACAGGTTCATGAATCAAACATAAAGTGGGAAACACGAGCCCTCTTCTGAGTACACATACCTATATTGTCCACTACTAAGGTCTTTCCCTTAATCCTGGCTTGTTATTTATTATTATCATCATCAAATAGGCATATACGTGCACAAAACAGGGGAAGAATAACATGGCAAGAACAAGAGAGAGGTTCGGGTCAGACAGAAACATGTACGGGTGACAAACAACTCATAAAAGGCTAGGACAACGAGACTTTCAATTCTGAACAGCAAGACATGACTGAGCCAAAACCAATATTCCCGTTGCCACAAGAATGCAAACCTGAATCCGTCAGAAAATCTAGAAAATATAATCCCGGCCGAATCCCGCACATATATATAATTCATATAATAGTTACAGAAACAAGGTTCAAAACAGCGTTATATTAAGAAATCATGTTCAGCCAGAAATTGCAAAGTTGTATTTATCAGCATGAAAATAGCATAAAAACTTACTGATTAAATCTAAGAAATATCTGGAAGATTTTCTAGTATTTCTAGTACCAGCAAATCAATTTTCATAATATTCCATTACAGATAGCATAGTCAAATAAATTCGGAAAACAGAAAGATACAGCAAGTTTATGAATCTGAAATTTTAGACACAACAGTACTAAAATAGTGATAGATCACAAAGTATAACTCGACATTCAAATCCGTCAAAAGGGTTGTAAAATAGACACATCAGGATACATTTCATATTCACAAAGTTTTAATCAACAGCGACTGGAATCAGGTTGAAAATATGGTTCTTTATTGAACAACATGCAGTTGGAAAATATATTGGTTTGTTCACAAGCATAGAAATATCTATAAAGGTCACCAAATAAATCTACAAAAATTAGGGGTTGTTCTCAGTCATGTTTAGTCATACCCAGAAAATTATTAGATTCAAATCTTACCTTTAACATCAGTATTAAAATGAATAACTATACAGAAGTCAGAAAAAACGGAATCTGGAATTTTCAGCATATCTGTAGAAAAACAGAAATAACTCACACCTCACAAATCAAAAATGAGATCTGTCAAAAATTCTAGAAAATAGACAACGGGCTCTACGATTTATATTCACAAATTAGTTTGATTTACTGAACTTAATAGGGTCTAAAATAATGAAACAAAATATGGCAGCAGTAAGACGAAAACTCTTCTCATGCATTTAATCAAATAGTTCATATGCAATAAATCCAAATTAAAACAAAATAAAAGGCATGGTATAATTGGTGTCCAAAACAACATGGTATGTGTGTTTAACAAATCCACTACAAGATACTACAACCAACACTTCAAGCATGCAAGAAGTATACAACATATCATGGATCACGAAACAACACATGCATCAAGAGTAGTTAAATCTAAATTATTTTTATGTCATGTGTGTGACAACTATGACTATGGATGGATCAACAAATGGAGTCAAGGTTTAACAAGAGATTTCCATGAGGGTGAATCTTAAAACAAAAGCGAGACTACAGGCGGTATTTTGTACTTGTATATACAACAAAAGTTAGTACAAGATACTTGCCTTAGGATAGTCGACGAATTTGATGGAAAGATGGGAATGAAGGGAATGGATTCCCGACAACGAACACACTACTAACGTTCACAAACGAGATGATCACGAACACAATGCTTGAGGGATCAACCGCATGCACACAAAAACCAAGGCAGCTGGGGGGTGTGCTCTGCGAACGGCGGGTGCTGGCGTCGGAAGGAAGCAGGCCGAGAGTGGGCGTCGCGGCTTTGGGTGCTGCTGTCGTCGCTGGCTTTGGGAGGAGAAGGGAGAGGTCGAGAGGGGGGGACTGTCATGGTGGCAGGGCAACAGCGTCGGGGGGGTCACCGAGGGCGGCACTGCAGTGGGGGCAGCCGGCAGTCCAGGGTTGGGTCGGGATGCAAGTCGGGGATGGGGTGTAGCGAGGGAGAGAGATGAGTTGGAGAGAGAGAGAGAGATTATGGTTAGGGTTTAGGAGATAACAATTATAGATAGCAGTATCAAAATTTGTTGGGGTTTTAAGAATGAGATTTGTGGTAAGTTGGGATTTGAAGAATCAAGAGAAGATAGGGGGAGGCATGATCTACTTGTTAGGCAGATACAGAACGTGAAGAATTATCTGGGAAAGACTGGGTAAAAGAAAAGGGTCTTGGGTAGCGGGTTAGGATCCAGTAGGACGGATATAAGGGTTCAAATAGGGTAGACTGGGTAAAAACCGAACCCAATAAGCTAGAAACAAATGAATAGGCAATTAGGCTAAGAAATGAAATAGATTAGAATTAGCAAATCACTCAGAGGTAAAACAATTGGCAGACAAATGAATCACAATGATCAAATCACATACGACAAACATTAGATGAATTTATATATTGGAAAAGAAGAACAAATACACGGTTCTGAAAATATACAATACAAAAATATAAGGAATGGAACACAGGAGTTACAAATCCTACTCACCTAACAAGAAGAATTTCGTGCTCGAAATTCAAACAAGAGGTACGTAGAGTAACTCCGAAAAGAAAGAACAACAACAATAAAAACAAAGCTACACAAACAATTAAGGAAACCTCCGCTGGATATCCTCCTCCAGCTCCCAGGTCAACTCACTCGGCGAGTGAGGATTCCAAGAAACCCGATCCAACCTAATGACCTTGTTCTTCAACACTTTCTCCTGCCGATCCAGAATAGCAACTAGCGGAATCTCACAAGTCAGATCCGACTGCACGGATAACTCTGAGTATTCAATCACATGGCTCTCATCACAGATATATATCTTGAGTTGCGAGACATGGAAGACATCGTGCACTCCAGGTGGCAATGCAAGACGATAGGCCACCTTGCCAACTCGCTCCACGATATCAAACGACCCGATAAACCTAGGGCTTAGCTTGCCCTCACCACCAAACCGAATGACACCTCTCCACGGCGATACCTTAAGGAAAACATGGTCACCAACCTCAAACTCCAAGGCTCTCCTATGGACATCTGCCCATCTCCGCTACTGATCTTGCGCTGCCTGAAGATGCTTCCTGATCTGAGTCACCGCATCGACAGTCTTGGTGATCAACTCCAGACCCAACAACTTCCTCTCACCAATGCCATCCCAGCACACTGGTGATCTACACTTCTGACCATATAGTGCCTCGAACGGTACAACTTTAAGACTGACCTGAAAGCTGTTATTGTACGAGATCTCTAAAAGATGCAAATGGTCCTCCCATGATCCTCCAAACTACAACACACAAGACCTCAATATGTCCTTTAGAGTCTGGATGGTTCTCTCTGACTGTCCATCTGTATAGGGTGAAAAGCCATAATGTACTTCATTTTATTCCCCAGACTACTCTGAAGACTCTCCCAAAACTGAGACCTGGACCTCGTATCCCTATCGGATACAATACTGATTGGAATCCCATGAAGTTTGACGATTTCTTGCATGTACCTCTCAGCTAAGCTCTCAGTAGACTGCCCGACTTTGAAGGAAATGAAGTGAGAACTCTTCGTCAGTCTGTCGACAATCACCCAAATGGCATTGTGACCCTTGGGACTCCTTGGCAAAGCGATCAAAAAATCCATAGTGATGTGTTCCTACTTCCACTCCAGAATGGAAAGCGGCTGAAGAAGTCCAGTGGTTCTCTGATGCTCTGCCTTCACCTGCTAGCAGATCAAACACTGAGATACAAACCTAGCCACGGCCCTCTTCATGCCATGCCACCAGAAGTGAAGCTTCGAGTCCCGGTACATCTTAGGACCTTCGGGATGAATAGAGTACGACGACTGGTAGGCTTCCTCAAGCAACCTCTGACGAACTTCACCCTTTGGGACACACAACCCGGACCCAAAATGAAGAGATCCATCTTCATGAACAACCATATCCGTTCTGGAACCTGCCTCAACCTCTGTTCTGAATCCCTGCAACTGCTCATCACCAGCCTGAGCCTCTTTAATCTGCTCAACAAGAGACGACTGAAGCTGAAGCATCATGTAACTCTGATCAGAACTCGGCAAAAATACATCCAACTCCAACCTTCGCATCTGCTCAACCAGTTTCCTCTACTGAGTCAAGAACATGGTTGCTGGTCGCCTGCTAAAAGCATCCGGTACCATGTTGATCTTGCCGGGGTGATACTGCAGATTGATGCCATAGTCGGCCATCAGCTCCAACCAACACCTCTGCCTCATGTTCAATTCCTTCTGGGTGAAGACATACTTGAGACTTTTGTGATCGGTAAAGATTTCCACTTGGTTTCGAAGTAAATAGTGTCTCTACAGCTTCAAAGCAAAGATCAATGCCGCCAACTCCAAATTATGAGTGGAATACTTACTCTCATGTGGCCTCAACTACCTCGATGCATAAGCAACAACTCGGCCCTTCTGTATCAGAACTGTGCCAATTCCCTTGCCAGAAGCATCACAGTGAACCAAAAATTCGCTTCAACCATCCGAAAGAGTCAACACCGGTGTTGATGCCATCCTGATCTTCAACTCTGCAAAAGCTTTGCTCCAAGCCTCATCCCAACTGAAATTATGATCCTTCTCTGTCAGCTTAGTAAATGGCCCAGCTATCTTCGAAAAGTCTTGGATGAATTTCCAATAATATCCACCTAGACCAAGGAAACTTCTCACCTCCAAAACTGACTTGGGCACTGGCCAATCTCTCACTACCGTAACCTTGGACGGATCACATATATTCCCTCACCCGAGATGATGTTCCCCAAGAAGGTAACTCGGTCAAGCCAGAACTCACACTTGTCGAGTTTCCCATAAAGTTGATTCTCTCTAAAAGTCTGTAGAACCAACCTTAGAAGCTCAGCATGCTCCTCTTGGTTCCGAGAATAGACCAGAATATCATTTATGAAGACCACTACGAATCTGTTCAGGAACGGGGAAAAGACCATGTTCATCAGACTCATGAATACAGCTGGCGCGTTCGTGACTCCGAAAGGCATCACTAGGAACTCATAATGCCCATACCTGGTCCTGAACACGGTCTTCTGCACATCAGCGGCTTTCACCTTGACCTGATGATACCCTAAGCAAAGATCCAACTTCGAAAAAATTGATGCTCTGCCCAACTGGTCAAACAAATCATCGATCCTGGACAGCGGGTACCAGTTCTTCACAGTAGTACTATTCAGTTTTCGATAATCGATGCACAGTCAACGGCTACCATACTTCTTGATGACAAAAAGAACTGGAGCTCCCCACGATGAAATGCTGGGCCTGATGAATCCCAAATCAAGCAAATCCTAAATCTGCACCTTCAGCTCTGCTAGCTCAACTGGTGCCATCCTGTAGGAACTCTTCGATATCGGTACCGTACCAGGATGAACCTCAATACCGAATTCAACATCTCTATCAGGGGGTAGCCCAGGCAACTCCTCTGAAAACACATCCAAAAATTCCCGTACTACTAGAGGCGCAACCTCACAGCCTGTGTGCAACTCCATCGCACAAGTCTCATAATCAACTGCAGTCTTAGCTCTGCCAAGGGCCATCTCCCCAGCATGGGACTCAAACTCTGCACAACCTGGAATCCTGAATACAACTTTCTTGGCTCGACAATCGATGACAGCATGTGACTCACCCAACCAATCCATACCAAGATTGACGTCGAATCCAGAATTCCCAATTACGATTAGGTCGGCCTTGAAATCTGCGTCACCAATAACCACAAAACGCTGCTTGCATTTTCGAGAACAGACGACAACATTGCCACTTGTGACAATGCTCCAAGCCTCAAGCATGATGCTGCACTCCAACCTGTATCTATCCACAAAGCGGGAAGAGATGACGGAATGGGTCGCCCCAGAATCAAAAAGAACATGAGCAAGGAGAGAACGAACTAGGATAACACCTAAGATAGAGTCAAAAGGCAAGGGAAAACGAAATGACGATTAAGGAATGAGGAATAGCAATGCAGAACAGATGATATGAATGAATAGAGAAAAGAAATGAAAGAAACAAGGGAAAATAACAAAGTAGTTAAATGCAAAGATACCTGCAACAACACCTTCTGTTGTCTCAGCCTTTGCAGCTGTCAGGTTGTAAGCATGACCTCTCCTGGGAGCCGCGATCCTTTGACCGACGATCTGGCACTGAGGGGAAAGTGGTGGCCTGACCGGACCATGAGTTGGCGCTTCCTGCTAAACTGGACCCCTGGCTGGTAGAGCCATCCTCTCTGTGGGCAATCCCGTACTGAATGGTCACCAACACCACATCCAAAACACTTGCGGTTGGCTCACCTGCAGTCTCTGCACACATGCCTCGATATCTGGCAGAAGTCATAGAAACCATCACCTTGAGGGACAACAGGTGGGTAGGGAGTCATCCGGATAGGATGGGCTGGGACAGGCCTCCGAATCGACCCACCATAAGGCCTAACAACAACAGCGGTGTAACGCCCCGAATTTTAAATAAGGATAAATTCGAGATTCCACGGGATCTTTACTTCACTTCGTACAATTTTACAAGGAATTTTAAAACTTTTTATTCATAATACATCAGAGTTCCTTTACACTTGATTGAAGCACAGCGGAAGACTAAAAGATTACAACAATGAAATACAACTTGCATAACTTTAACATCATTTGCAACATCTTTAACTTCTAAACAGCAACAACATATCCACTTTATAACTCCATAAATAGTCCATTACCTGCATGTCAGTCTGTGGGCACGTCAGTTACTTACAACTGACGAAATGTTATATACGGCTATCCTCTCTATGCCGGGAATAGTATAACGATCTCATACTTTAAGAAGACACAATAAAATTGAAATGAATAAATAACGTGTCAAAGGTGATTATCCTAAATATAAGTGTATGTCATGCCTTAATGCCTAATGCACACAATTCTACACTAGGATGACACTAATGCACACTTGTTCAGATTCTATGCATCCCATACTACATAGGTCCGAGGGCAAGCGCCTACGTACTCCACATTGAAGGGTTCGATCCCTCGCCATGAGACTACCCAGTAATAAAACAAGTTTTAGAGTTATTTCACAGATACGGATCTCAGCCTCCCTGGCTATAATAACAGATCCCAGCCTCCCTGGCTATTATATCGTGAGAATAATCCCGTAAATGCCCCTCTAGCCTCGGTATATACATATTCTTTGGAGTATGGTAAACATCCGTCGACTACCCTAAGTCCCGGATAAAATACAGTCCATCTCCTATAGGGCAACCACAGTCCACCAACTGGGTCTATAGCCACGGAGATCCACTGCCGACTATATAGAAGAACCCATTTATGTTTGCACAAGTCTATTACATCTTCACCTAAGTGCCTAATTAATTTTTTTTTAGTTCAAGACATGAATATGTTATCACCCTAGAATTAGTTTTACCTCATACCGGATTTATTCACAAAATACGAAATCGCCCGACGGCATTATCTCAAAATCAAGTCTCAAAATCTTTCTTTCAAAATTACCGGTAACAGAGGTCTTACTAATTCTAAATCATAAACCTTTTATGTACAAGAAATATGGGTACACATACCCTTTAATAATCATGTCTTGACTTAGATATTTTCATGTCTCTAGCTTATCCACAATTTGATCTATGTCTTATTTGGTATCAATCATAATTCTCTTATAATTCATTCATGAATCAACGATAACAATTTCATTTGCAAATTTAAGCACATATAATAATCAAGCATTCAACATAAATGAATAATCCCATCAAAAGGCAATTAATTCACATAATGTATATTTCTTTTACTCTTTAAAGTCATACCCTTTTTTTTCTAATAATAAAATCTTCAATCATTCTTGCTTTCTATATCAAATTTCCTTTTAAAAGTCTCATTTTTACTTTCTTAAAATATACAATAAAATTTCCATAACAATCTCTAATAGCTTCTATTTTATCTTATAACCATAATAGGAATTTATTCATACTAAAAAAAAACATCTTATTCTATTAAAACCAATCAAAAAAAAATATGAAAGAATGGCTTAGGTTTCGAACCCATCACCACACCGAACAGGGAACTAATCCCACTCCAATGGCCAATAAGTCTATGTGGCTGTGTGTGACATTTGTATGCCGAAATCCTCATATATTAATTATCGGTTTCGGGATCAATTTAAAAGAATAGAAATAAAATGTAACTATCAAGTTTCGAACCCGAGATCTCTTATAAGTAGTACTCACTGGCTAACCAGCAAGTCCGATTGTGATTTCTGTCTAAGAGTTGTATTTGTATACTTTTGTTCATACTTTTCTGAAATTGTTTCTTTTTAACAAAACTTGTTTACCCAATAATCCAATCATTTAGGATATTGGAATAAAGTTCTCTTTGGACTAAAAGGAAATCTTAAATAATAATCAATAAGTCCAAACTTATTTTTAGCATATATCTCATTTAAAAAAAAAAGATTTTTCCTTTCTTTACAAAATTTACATTTCTTTTCAAACTCGAAAATTAAAATCATGCTTTTCTAAAAACTAGTTTATGCCCAACATCCTACATATAAAAATTTGTGTTAAGAATCAAACATATCTTTTAGTCGATTGTGGATGTCTCAAAGGAATTCCTTTCATACAAAAAATTGTATTTTTTTGACATATGTTAACATACTTCATAAAAAATTATTTCCTTCTCTTTTCTTTTTCATCATATCTCTAATCATATGTCGAAATATAGCATTCTTTAACAATTTCTCATACATATCGAGTATTCTAACATTGTTCGTAGTAATAATTCTTTAGTTAAACTCTTCTTTTCGATTTACACATAAACTTGCATTTCTCAAAACTTGAATGAAAAGAAAAATTGTTTAATTTCTCTTATACAAATTGAAAATTTATAGCATGCCAACAAGTCTCAAATCATAAGAATTTTACAAAATCTCTTTCATGAACAAATTATTATTTTCCAAATGTAACAATAAAAAATATACATATGTCAATAATAACAAAATTTTACTTTCTTCTTTCTTAGTCAATAAATCATAAAGCATGTTTATCATATGATATTCATCACTAAAATTCCCACATACTCAACAAGTACAAAAATTGCAATCACATTAACATGATTCATGGTATAAAGAAATTCTTCTTTTTAATTAGCATGATATCACAACAAAATCATCCTCATTCAAAACATGATATACTAGCATAAATTTTATCTTATAATTCTCAAACAATATCTTCTTATACTACTCTTTTTGTATGCATATCCTACACTAGAAAATAATAAAATCACCCACTAACACAATGTTAATCTATTTGTCAACATAGCATGATTCACTATTAATCTCACCACAATCATGGTATAGTTATTCTATTTTATCAAAACTACTCATTCACTTTTATTAGCATGTACATTTAAAAAAAATTAGAAAGTAGGAGAACACCCACCTTATTGAAGCTTGAACAATTGAAGGGAAGGATGGGACACTTCTTCTTGCTCCAAGACAATCTCCTAGCAATGGCTTCCTCTCTCTAGCAATTCCTCCAAGCAAAAGGACCCTCACTCTCTTTCTTTTCTTTCTTTCCTTTCTTTCTTTTGATAATGTTTTTGGTGCAAGATAAAGGTAGGAAATGGGACTCTATTTATAGGATTTTGGAAGGGTTTAAAGTGCAAAAATCCCTCCCTAATAACTCTTCAAATTAATTCATGCAATCTTACATTTTCCTAACTCCTAAAACTTACAACCTTTCATCTCCCCACTCTTCATGAACATAAAGCTCCACTTCTCTCTCCCTTCATGAAAACCGGCCCCCCCTAGCCCATAAAATGGTCCAAATACATTTGTGTGTGCATGCACACATGCACAAACAAATATGAACACATTTCTATAACTCTAAATGTGTACTAATATGTGTAACTTGTCATGTACAACTTAATTTGTGATTTTAATAATGGGCTTGCTACATGAGCTCATTTCTAATTAATTAATTTGATTATCTAGTGGGCTTACTACATGGGCTCATTTTATTCTATAGGTCCATGAATCACAAGAAGGCTTAATCAAAATTTATGCATGCTAAAAATTTGTAATTGAGAATAACAAATGAGAATAAAATTTGCACGTGCATCATACGTGCAGAAAATCGAAAAAAATGCTTTTTAATCAAATAGGGGGAAAAAATAGATTTCCGTTTTATAAAAAGATTTGTAAATATAAAATAAATAATTGGAACCCAAAATTATTATTCGTAGCGGCGGAAAATATGTAATTAATACGTGTATTGAAAACACGTAGAAAGCACGTAGAATACAAATATCGAAATATTATATTTTTGTTGACTCAAAATAGGGAAAAATCAATACTGAAAATATATAAATAGTCGGTAATCAAAATACGGGATGAAAACACATTACAAAATATACGTGCGTAACACACGAGGGCAAAATTGTAATTCCAATTTTGCGGGGTGTTACAAGCGGGGTGCTGAACAGTCCATTGGGAAGGAGCCAAACGGTTGCGAGCCTGCTCCTGAGCTCGAGTTGCCTCGAGAGCCTCAGCATAAGTACGCAGGTGAAGGGAGACGAGATGCATCTGAATATATCGCTCAAACCCCAGTAGGAATCTCCAGGCCCTGTCCTCTTCGTTCGCCACTAAAGTGGATGTGAAGCAGCTAAGCCTGGTGCATTCTTCCGCATACTCATCCACTGACATAGCACCCTATTTTAGGGCAAGGAACTGCTGCTCCATCTCAACCCGAGTGCTACTAGGGAAGAACTTCTCTAAGAAGCTCTGGTGAATGCGGTCCAAGTAACGAGCTGTGCGAGCCTCTCGGACTCAGCCCTCCACCATATGTGGGCAAGGTCCACCAATTGGATGGTCACCACATCCACACGATCAGCATCAGTAACTCTCGCTGCCAACAATAACTGCTCTATCCTGATCAACCACTGTTCGACCTCAAGTGGCATCTCAGTATCAGAGAATTTGTCAGGGTGCAGCCTCATGAAGTCTGTAAATATACTCGGACGAGGAGGGAGAGCTCCCTACGTAGGCACAATGGGAGTCAGGTTCCGAGCAACCTCCAATGCGGCCATCACAAGATCACTGTGATTCTACTGCATGTGGATCAGCCGCTCCAGCACATTTGTAACATCCTCTAATCCAGGTTGTTCCTCCTTTGGACGGGAAGTGGAACCTCTTCGAGCCATGGCCTGCACAAACCAAACAATTAGCATCCAAATCAATGTTGATTATAATTTATTCATGTTACTGCATAGTCTGTTTACTGTTGAGCCAATTCTTGATCGAGCCAAACTTGTCTAACATATTAGTCAAACTAATATATTAGCCAAACCAAGCTCTGATACCACTAAAAATTCTGTCACGCCCCGCTTTCCAAAAAGGAATACGGAATACGGATACGCGACACAAGTCCAGCGAATGGCTTTTACCATTCATAAGCTATAAGGATCTTTACAACATATACAGGAATAAACATGAGACATACAGAAAATAACCAACCATGCATGCATGAATAAATTAACATAACCAACAGGATTACTTGAAAACAAGAATACTTAATCTCAAATAATCAGGTCTGGAAACAAGACATAAATCCTGGGACAAAAATGCCCAATACAAAATCCAGGTAGCAATTACAATTTATTCAAAAACATGAAATAAACTCAAATAAGAAACTCCAGACAGTCTAGAATACTTGGTCACTTACTCCATCGGACAGCTGCTCACCAAAGTCTGCAAGTTTAACAAATTACAGGAAGAGAAAAAAGAAACAAAACGCCCGTCAATGCAAGTTACGGGGCGCTTGTAGTGCAGGCAATAAGTACAGGAAATGTAAAAAAAGTATAGAGTAACAGCGCAAGCAAGTACTGAATAAGTATGGAATGCAGGTGATAGCAAAAATAGAATGACTAACACTAACCAGGGACAGAGTCAAGCAATGTGATGAGACAACATGTGCATATAACATGTGACAGGTATCAGGTAGCATGCAAGTAGGTAAACATGTAATAGGTGTCAAATAGCATGCACAGGTAATAGAAATATGAAGGTGATCATGTTTTCTCGAGTCTTGTATTAAATCCTATCTAAGTAGCACTTCATGCGTCCCAAATTTTAACACATGGTTGCTACATACATGTAATTTACGTTTAGATCTAGTGGTGGGTTTTTATAGGGCAGTGTACTCAGGCGTTATGCACAGGTAACAGGTAACAAGTTCATGAATCAGGTAGTAATATAACAAGTTCATGAATCAAAGCATAACGTACAACAAGTTCATGAATCAACATAAAGTATAACAGGTTTATGAATCAAACATAAAGTAGGAAACACAGGCTCCTTTCTGAGTACACATATCTATATTGTCCACTACTAAGGTCTTTCTCTTAACACCGGTTTGTTATTTGTTATTATCATCAAACAAGCATATACGTGCACGGAACAGGAAAGAATAACATGACAAGAACAAGAGACAGGTTCAGGTCGGACAAAAACTTGCACGGGTGACAAACAACTCATAAAAGGCTAGGACAATGAGACTTTCAATTCTGGACAGCAAGACATGACCGCGCCAAAACAAAGATTTTCGTTGCCACAAGAATGCAAACCTAGATTCGTCAGAAAATCTAGAAAATAGACTTCCGGCCGAATCCATCACATATATATAAGTCATATAATAGTTACAGAAACATCGTTCAAAATAGCGTTATATTCAGAAATCATGTTCAGCCAGAAATTGCAAAGTTGTATTTATCAGCATGAATATAGCATAAAAACTTACTAATTAAATCTAAGAAAATCTAGAAGATTCCCTAGTATTTCTAGTATCAAAAAATAAATTTTCATAATATTCCATTACAGAAAGTATAGTCAAATAAATTCGAAAAACAGAAAGATACAACAAGTTTATGAATCTGAAATTTTAGACACAGCAGTACTAAAACAGTGATAGATCACAAACTATAAATCAAAATTCAAATACGTCAAAATGGTTTTAAAATAGACACAGCAGGCTACATTTCATATTCACAAAGTTTTAACCAACAGTGACTAGAATCAGATTGAAAATATGGTTCTTTACTGAATAACATGCAGTTAAAAAATATATTAGTTTGTTCACAAGCATAGAAATATTCATAAAAGTCACCCAATAAATATACAAAAATTAGGGGTTGATTCCAGTCATATTTAGTCATACCCAGAAAAATATTAAATTCAAATTTTACCTTTAACATCAGTATTAAAATGAATAACTATACAGAAGTCATATAAAATAGAATCTGGAATTTTCAGCACTTCTGTAGAAAAACAACAATAACTCACACCTCACAAATCGAAACTGAGATCTGTCAAAAATTCTAGAAAATAGACAACGAGTTCTATGATTTATATTCACAAATTAGTTTGATTTACTGACCTTAACAGAGTCTAAAATACTGATATAAAACAGGACAGCAGCTAGACGAAAACTCTTCTCATGCATTTAATCAAATAGTTCATATGCAATAAATACAAATTAGAACACCATACAAAGTGGTATAATAGATGTCCAAAACAACATGGTATGTGTGTTTAACAAATCCACTACAAGATACTACAACCAACACATCAAACTTGCAAGAAGTGTACAACATATCATGGATCAGGAAACAACATACATACATGCATTAAGAGTCTAGTTAAATCTAAATTATTTTTATGTCGTGTGTGTGACAATTATGACTACAGATGGATTAACAAATGGAGTCAAGGTTTAACTAGTGATTTCCATGAGGGCGAATCTAAAAACAAAATCGAGACTACAGGCGGTATTTTATACTTGTATATACAACAAAAGTTAATACAAGTTACTTTCCTTAGAATAGTCGACGAATCTGATGGAAAGATGAGAATAACGGGAACGGATTCCCAGCAACAAACATAATACTAACGATCACGAACGAGATGATCACGAACACAATGCTTGAGGGATCAAATGCATGCACAAAAAAACCAAGGCAGTCGAGGGGTGTGCTCTGCGATGGGAGGACGACGGCGAACGGCGGATGCTGGCATCGGAAGGAAACATGCCGAGAGGGGGTGTCATGACTATGGGTACTGCAATCATCGCTGGCTTCGAGAGGAGAAGGGAGAGTTCGAGAGGGGGGTGCTATCGTGGTGGCAGGGCGGCAGCGTCAGGGGGGGTCACTGAGGGCAGCTCTGCAGCAGGGGCAGCCGATAGTCGGGGGGTTGGGTCGGGATGCATGTCGGGGATGGGGTATAGTGAGGGAGAGAGATGAGTTGGAGAGAGAGAGAGAGAGAGAGAGAGAGAGAGAGAGAGAAAGAAAGAGAGAGAGAGAGAAATTAGGGTTAGGGTTTAGGAGATAACAATTATAGATAGCAGTAACAAATTTTTTTTGTGTTTTTAAGAATGAGATTTGAGGTAAGTTGGGATATGAAGAATCAAAAGAAGATAGGGGGAGGCATGATCTGGTTTTTAGGCAGATACAGAACGTGAAGAAATATCTAGGGAAGAATGGATAAAAGAAGAGGGTATTGGGTAGCGGGTTCGGATCCAGTAGGATGGATAGAAAGGGTTCAAATATGGTAGATTAGGTAAAAACCGGACCCAATAAGCTAGAAAAAAAATGAATAGGGAATTAGGCTAAGAAATGAAACAGATTAGAATTAGCAAATCATTCAGAGGTAAAACAATTGGCAAAAAAATGAATCACAACGGTAATTTTTATATATTGAAAAAGAAGAACAAATACACGGTTCAGAAAAAATACAGTACAAAAATACAAGGAATGGAACACAGGAGTTACATCTAAGGACATTTTTTCTCTTCTTTTAGATGAAGTGTTTACAGGTGTTAATGAAAATTTTTCTGATGGATTGGGAGAACAATATTGGTGAAGGAATTCATAGCATCGCCATTTAATAAATAACTGTTTTTGTCAAGAAGACTTAATAATTGAACTATTGTTATTTCATTGTATTGTGAGCTTTTTGACCCGAATATTTTATTATTGTTTCCAGACGTTGGTTTAGCGTTTTTGGATATTTTATTTTGTTTCATTCCAAGTATTATTGTTCATGAGATTATTATTATTGTCTGCGCATTGTTCTGTATTGATTATATTGTTGAGTTGATCGGATAAACAGCTTATGGGTGACGTAGGTCATTCGCTGGGCCAATGTCATGTACTCGTATTCCGTATTTTTGGAAAGCGGAGCGTGACAGTTGCACATAGGCTTTAACTCCCTGATGAGGCCAAAATCCATAATGTGTTCCATGTTTCTCAACTCAAGACTCATGTTGGACAATCTCATATTCAGCCTCTTCTTTGCCTAGGTTCTATGCTGATGCTGCTCATGTATCTTAGAAAATTTTGAATAAAAGGATGGTGTCCCAGAGGGGTATTACTGAGGGGTATTACTGTATCTGAGATCTTAGTACAGTGGCAGGGTGGTGATGAGTTGGAGGCAACTTGGGAGAGCTTTTGGGTACCTACTATCGATTCCCTTCTTTCGAAACACCATGGATGCTTCTTTTGATGGGGGAGGAATAATCCAAGCTGTAATACTTGTCTTTGATCCCTGGTGGCTCGGCTGGGTCATGGGAGTCCAAGCTGCAATAACAACTCTCTGTCTAAGAAAAGATAGAGGATTGTTACATATCGGTCCTTGGCTGTCGCATATCAGTCCCTCAGATATTCTTCTTCTTTACTTGGTTTATTTACTTAAGTGTGTTATTTTTTTCAGTTTAGTGCCTATATAAATAGTGCGTGTATCACATAGTAGACATGTGTTTGTTTGTAAGTTTATGTTGAATAAGTGTGAGTCCCGACCTCCAACTGTCTTAACTGCCAAGTGTAAAGCACGTGCACTTCACGTATTTAGTTGAAGCTATAAAACCCACTATGTAACAGAACTCATTTTCCATGCATAGAAATCAAGAAATTTGTTAACTGTTCATCGTCTTCTTTCTTCTCTTTATCTTGATCCCAAACCCTAGGGTTGTGCAGGTCCGATGTCGAGGAAACGACTCGCCACGTTCAACTATGGCCGCAGGAGGTCGAGTTGGAACATAAATAGATTTGAGTTTTTATACGCACCACAAGCTTCCGCTTCTTTGCAATCATTTTCGATCTGTTGCTTGTTTTGAGTGTATAACTCAGCAATTTGATCAACTCCCATGAAGCCCTCACGCTGTAGTTCCTGTAGTCATTTCGAAAGGAGTGAATAATAGTAACAATAATTTTTATATGATTTCACAAATTGAAGGGAATAAAAAGAAAAAATTCATGAGTATACATGGTGATGTCAAATTAGGGCAACTCCAACTGATCTGTGTGTCCGTAAATACGGCTGAGCTCAACCTTTGAACAGTTAATTAATCTTCCCAGCCACCGCAGACTTAATCTTAACCACCAATTAACAAGATGTCAAGTCAAAATAAGATAAAAGTATTCCCTCCAGTTCCAAACTATATGTTTTTTTTTTGATGTGAACGGATAGAGTCGAACGACTCCAGCCACGACAAATATCATAAATAATAAGAATAAAGTACATAGGGGGTTTTACAAGATGTAAAACAAAATACAGATAGATACAATAAAAATAGATACAAGCATAGAAAACAACAATAGAGCGCCGCAGCGTAGCCTAACGCTCGCGACGAAGCAGGCGCTGGCAGCGACACCAAGCTAGCAACACCTGGGACACCAGAGAGACCACCACTCCGGAAGGCCAGAAGCCAGAGGCGAAGACTAGAGCAACCTCGAAAGGAGGAAACGCCGAACACACGAAGAGGCGTCAGAGCTCCCAAAGCTGGGATCTGCGAAAGGAGCAGCCGAGTAGAACACAACCAGGGAACCTCACCAAATACCCCACCGCAGGGAAATCCCAATAATGTCAGAGGAGAAAGAACAATAGAGTCGGCTAATACAACCACCGAGGGAAAGGCACATACAAGACAGAGGTTCGCAACAATAGAAGCCAATCAGAACAACGCAAACAAACAAGAACAATAAATTACGAGACCAGGCACAGCTACAACTCAGACCAAACACAGGACAGAAAACAGAGTAGCACATAACGCAGAGCAGCACAAATAGAAACACAAAATAGATAGAGCACTACCCACTACAGTCACATAGAGAAAAGTAGAAAGAACAAATAAGCTAGAAACCAAAAAAGCCCAAACACTGAAGCTATAGTCAGCAGAAGAGCAACAGCAGAGAAAAGACAGCATACGAACACTAGGGGCTAATCCCTTAACATAATACCACCAAAATCCAGAGCCCCCAGGGAAATAGTGCTTCAAAGAACCAACTGGCCAAGACAGCGCAGTCTACAACCAAAACAGGTGAGGCCACCCGATAAAGCCAGAACCAGAACAAGCCCCAAAATACTAAAGCGTCATGGCCAGGGAGGTGGAGGGGAAGTTAATCATCCTGCGATAGCGAAGAACATAAATAATTAATCCCAGAAAAAATCCAATGAAATTAAAAAGCTGAGTAGCACAGCAAAAAAATCAAGGCATGATGGTGGAAGATAAAGGAGAGCTAGCGAGAAGACATCATAAAAAAGCATTAAGACTTTGTAGAACTAAATAAGAATCATGTAAACGAGTGCTGTTATAATGCTCTCTATCTTTAGTCGGAGCGTTACGAAAAAATTGAGCAGCACAGCATAAAAATCAAGGCATGATGGTGGAAGATAAAGGAGAGCTAGCGAGAAGACATCATAAAAATGCATTAAGACTTTGTAGAACTAAATAAGAATCATGTAAACGAGTGCTGTTATAATGCTCTCTATCTTTAGTCGGAGCGTTAGAAGACCAAAATTTAAAGAGAAAAAGAAATTCATCGATCAAGTGCGCAATAGTGGAGGCTTGGTAAGAAAAGAGTCTACGGTTCCTCTCCTTCCACAGAATCCAAATAATGATGTGAACCGAAAACTGCCAACCCTTGCGAAATCTAGGGGGAGTGGGAGGGACACTCCAACAGGCAACAATGCTGAGAGGCAATGTCGGGTTTTCCCATGCAAGAGAAACCAGCTGCCAGAGCGGTGAGATGAATGAGCATCTCACAAAAAGATGGTTAACATCCTCAGAGGACTCTGAGCACAATGGGCAGAGTTGACCCCAAGCGATATTGTGCTTATTGAGGATCTCAACCGTCAGTAATTTATTGTGGATAGCTAGCCAAGAATTAATTTTAACCTTAAGGGGAGCGCAAGAGTCCCAAATGAAGGATGCGGGCGGGGAGGTAGTGCCACGGAAGTTAAGGAAATTATAGAAAGATTTGACAGAGAAAATACCAGAAGCGTTCCATCGCCAGGCGATCCCATCAATTGGATACCAATCAAAATGGGAGAGGGATGAAATAAGCTCCAATAATTCCAGGATCAAAACCGGGGGCAGCTCGATAACAAAGGGAATGACCCAAATCCTGGAAGAGTTAAGTAATTGATAGGATTCGCTCACAGAAGCTCCGGGGAGAGAGGCCAGGCGATAAAGGTTGGGATATGCCAAGGAAAGTTTAGTGTTGCCAATCCAGAGATCGTTCCAAAAACGGGTTCTAGAACCAATCGAGCATCTGTGGATAACGCCACACTGGAAAGCCACGGCTGCTTTCCAAATACCTTTCCAAAATGGAGAGGCCAATCTATGAGAGGAGGAGGGGAAATCCCACCAAGGGGAATTCGAGAAATAATGGCCTTTGATGAACTGGACCCACGGGAGATGGTCAAAGAGATGAAATCTCCAGAGCCACTTACCAAGCAGTGCTAAATTCTGGTGCCTAAGGTTGAGAACGCCCAGACCCCCGCTAGCCTTAGACGTACAAACAACCTGCCAATTGCAGAGATGAGAACCAATTTTGAATCCTGAGGATCCTGACCAGAAAAAATTGCTCCTAATTTGATCTAATCTTTTGATGACCCACGAGGGGAGAAAGTAAAAGGACATCAGATACAGAGGAACGACGGAGAGAACAGAGTTGATAAGAATTAATCTTCCCCCGCGGGAAAGAAGCTTCCCCGTCCAGACATTGAGTCTGGCTTCAATTTTGTCAATGATCGGAAACCAATCCGATCTGAGCAGCTTGGCCCATCTGAGTGGGATACCCAGATAGGTGATGGGGAAGGAAGTAATCGGGCAATTAAAAAATTGGGAGACTTCGGACTGCCGGCTAGAATCACCGCCCAACCAAGTAACCGAGGACTTTTGGAAGTTGATGGATAGGCCAGAGGCCAACTCAAAACAGTATAGGAGAAGTTTGAGGTTGCGCAACGACGCACGTTCAGGTTTTATAAAGATTATAGTGTCGTCAGCGTACTGAAGATTAAGGATACCATCAAAGCCCTGCGAGCTACCGAGGCCTTCAATGACATGGGCCTCGCGAGCGTTACGCAGAAGCCTACTGAAAACATCAGCAACGAGGGAGAAAAGAAGAGAGGAAATAGGGTCTCCTTGACGAAGATCACATTTGACCTTAAACTTATGACCCTCAGAGCCGTTGACAATGATGGAAGAAGTACCGGCTATAAGGCTGGATTTAATCCAAGAAATCCACTTAGAACTGAACCCTCGATGATGGAGAATATCGAAGAGAAAGTCCCAATTCACGTTATCATAAGCCTTTTAAAAATCTAATTTGAGGAGGATGCCCTCAGCTTTGGCATGATGGCAGAACGAAATAATCTCTTGCGCCGAGGCAACACTATCTAAGATGAAACGGTCCTTGATGAACCCGGATTGGACCGGGTCGATGAGGGGGGAAATAATCGCACTGAGCCTCGTCGCAAGGACTTTCATGATGATTTTGAAAGTAGTGTTAATTAAACTAATAGGCCTGAAGTCGGAGATCACATTAGCGCCCACCTTTTTGGGGATAAGGACAATGTGAGCGTAATTGATACGATCAAAAGAGAAGGAGCCGTTATGAAGATCCTTAAAAATATTGAGAAGATCAATCTTGATCCAATCCCAAAACTTCTGAAAGAAAAGGGCCGGAAAACCATCAGGACCCGGAGCAGAGTCGCTTTTGAGAGCAAAGACTGCAGATTTGATCTCCTCAAGGGAGAAGGGAGCCTCAAGGGAGGACAGATCAATCGAGGGGGAGCCGTAAAGTTGGCCCCAATCCAGAGAAATAAGCTGTGATTTAGGGAAACCAATGAGTTGTTTGTAGAAGGAAAGAAAAGCTTGGTGAATGTCATGATCCGAGATGAGATCGGATCCTTGGTCATGAATCAAGGAAATGTGATTGTTACGTTGACGAAAAGAAGCATAATTGTGGAAAAATGCGGTGTTGCCATCGCCCTCTTTAAGCCATTTAACTTTGGCTCGCTGCGCCCATTTGGCATGGTCTAGCGAGAGAATATTAGCATAATCACGCTTGCAAGCAAGGCACTCAGAACGAGCCAAATCCGAGATGGGACCTTGTTCCTCTAAAACATCAATCGCTTCGATAGAAGACAAGAGATAACTCTTAAGGAAGTTGGTGTTGGATTGTCTTTCTTTATGCCAGATCTTGCATCCATGCTTAATGGCGTGAAGCTTAATGAGCAACGATGCAAGACCTGACGAACCAGAGATCGCACCGAGACATTCCTCCACCAGCTGAACAAAGAGCTGATCTTGCAACCAGAATTTCTCGAAACGAAATTGATGGCGGTGAGGAAAACGAAAGTCAGAGGAAAGGACTATAGGAACATGGTCAGAGGATGGATTAGGGAGCGCCTTAGCGAAGTAGGATTGGAATTGAGATAACCAAGAAGGGGATACGAGGAAACGGTCCAGTTTGGCCAGAATAGGAGGAGACCGCTGATTTGACCAAGTAAAGGATCTACCATTGATGGGGAGATCAATGAGTTGCATATCCCTAATGCAGTCATTAAAGGAGCAGGCTTGAGAATAGGAAAAGGACGTGTTAGATCTTTCAGACGCGAATCTGGTAGCGTTGAAATCTCCACAGCAAATGCAAACACCATTGGAAAACTGGTGAAGAGAACGAAACTCACTCCAAAACAGCGGCCTAAATTGGGAAGATGTCGGACCATTAAACGGAGATAATAGTAATCACTTTGTTAAGGGACTTCCACAGAAGTTGGACAACGAGGAAGAACGTAAGACGGTGGGTAGACAAAAGAGAGAAAACCGAATCTTTGAATCCAAATAGGATGCCACCACTAGTGCCCGATGCGTCGAGAGAGATCCAGTTGGAAATGGAAGAACCTCCGATAGAGCGGAAAAAACGAGGGGAGGGAAATTCGACCTTCGATTCTTGGATCGAGATAAAGTCACATTTAGAAGAGACAATTAAATCATGGATCACCCTTTGCTTAACAGGGCAATTGAGACCCCAAATATTCCAAGATAAACTAATCATCGGCATTGAGATGCTCATAGACTCTTAGACGTTCGTTAAATCGGAGCATGTGGAGAGGTTTAGGGTCCGATGGATCGATCTTAAATCCCAGAGAGGAAGAAATAGACAAGAGCTCAAAATCGTCCAGGGAATCAAATTTAGAAAAAAATAAAGAACCTAAACACTCTGCTTGAGGTGCTGAGTTAGGGATAGAAGAGGATCTAGTACCTACGAGGGAAGGAGATGCGGTTGACGAGTGCTTGGCCCTTAAACGGGCACTACATCTAATCACACGATTAGAACGACTAGAAGAAGTGGGAGAACCAGTTAACAGAGAACCACGCATGAGTTGAGAAGAAACAGGGGAAGGGAAGTGCGGGGAAGTCGCATCCACAGGTTGTGAGCCCTGGACGCTCATCAACCCGGGCCCGAGACCCTCAACAACGGTCGAGGCTAAACGCAGCCTACGACCCCGGTCAAAAATGTCAGAAGACAGCCAAAAATGGCCCGGGGAGAGGGGAAAAAAAGGCCGCAGAGCCCTGGAGGGCGACTGCAACACGCAAGCAACCAAACGAAACAAACCACTAGCAGAAACATACAGAGAGCTAAAATCTATAGCAAAACTAACGAAAAATCTGGAAGCAAAGAAAGAATGAGACAAACATACCTATCTGGGCACTTTAGCGTGAGCAAGGTCTGCTTCATCTTCCAGGAGGAGATCATCATTGTCAATCCATCCCTGAGCTTTGGAAGGAGTAGAAAGTATAGCTGCCTTAGAGAAGGGGGAGGAGGCTGCCTTGCTAGAAGAAGGGAAATGCGCAGCTTTTTGAAAGAGTTCCCAATCCGAGGCAAATGAGGGATTAACCTCCCAAGCTGACCAACCGGAGGAAGAGGGAGCAGAAGAAGACGCAGCTAGAGGAGCGACACCCTGAGATGGGGCGGAAGAGGGAGTAGGAGCCGGGGAGGGGAGCAGACCGGAAGGGCGAGAGGAGACCTTTCCCTGCGAGGATGAAGCAGGAACAACACGCTCTGGATTAATCCAGACCAAGTTAGGAGCTTTGGAAGGAGAGCTTTTAGGAATAGTAGGTCTGGCGAAGGGTCTGCGAGAGAAGGGGGCCTTACTCCTCAAAGGAGAGAGGATCGGGGCCTTACTCCCCCCCGCATCCGCCTTAGGCGTAGAGGAAGAACCAGGGTGAAACCCAGAAGGAGCAGGAGCAAAAACCGGAGTAGAAATCACTGCAGATGGGGCAGAATCAAGGTATTGCACCGAGACAGTGAAGGACGAAATGCCATCTTTAAGGCAGAACGCTTCGATGCGCTCTTTAGCAACAGGGCAACGAAACAGGGCTTCGATTTGGAGTGTACCAGAGGCAAGCCTCGCACACGAAGTCAAACTGATGATATCCCCAATGCATCTAGTGAACTGCGCAATGAACTTAAGCGAGTCGCAGAAAGGAGGAAGGCCCACTAAGGAGACCTTGATAGGTTGAGAGGGTAAAGCTTGAGGAGCCGTGTTGACAATGACCCATTTACGTATGGAAAGGGAGATAGAACCAATGGCTAGCGCCGAATTAGTGCAAAGCTCGTCCAAGACCTTGGGGGAGGGACATCTGATGATAGAGTCTCCATTGGAGCAAGAATACATTACCCAATCCCATTCTTTGATGTTACAGGAACTACACAAGAATGCATTAAGAGTATAGAAGGGAATGGAACCACCGTGAAAAGAAATGGCTCCATAAGAGCTGAAACACTGAAGCCTCTCAGTCAGTTCAGTATCAGGGAGGAGCACATGGGTGACCACAGGCTGGCGCGAAGGAGTGGCAGAAGGAGCCAGAACAGAGGCATCAGGAACAGACGCTGGCATCAGCTTAGAAGCAGAGGGAGGGGTGGGGAGTAACGGAGATCTTAAAGCAGGCTTCTTTTTTTTGTTTTTGGCCTTGTCAGAAGGCAAATCCGCCAATTTGCGTTGCAACGCCGGAAAATCAAGGGCTGAGAGGACTTGGTCGGCGATCGGAATCCCCACAGAGAGACCCAGGAGTTTTTGAAGCGCAAAACAACGTTGGCGGGCATGGCCTTCTTTAAAGCAGAAAAGACACTTCATTTTAGCAGCACAAGAACTTTTCAGATGCCCAGACTGCAAGCACCGAAAGCAAGTAATGGAAGAGAGAGATCTAGGAGAAAGAGAGGAGCAAATATGACATTTTACTCTCTTAGTTCCAAACAATATGTTAATCTAACCTTTTTTTCCCCCGTAGTATTAGTAACTTTAGGTTTTCAATGCAAATATCTTGTCAATCTTAAATATCCATCAATTAATTTCTTAAGTGGTTTTCAATTTTAGGCTCATTTATTGGGAAGGGCAAATATGACATTTTACAATTGGTAGCTCATTTATAAGCTTCAAAGATCAAGAATGCCTTGTATTTTTTTCAATCCTAGACTTTTTCTTAGGTAGTGTTCTTTCTCTCCTCTTACAAGAGATTTACCTCTTGTAAGAGGTGATCCCCCTCTTATAAGAATTTTTTTAGTGTTCTTTTTTTACCTCTTATAAGACATTTTTCTCAAAAATATCTTATAAGCCTAAAAGACTTCTAGTAGCCTCTTTCAAATTCTTATAAGACTTCTATCACTTAAAAAGTCTATATTATCTCAAAGTCTATATTATTGTTACTAATTAAAATAGTTTATATATTAGTCTATACTAGCCCGGAATATGCTATCCTAGAAAAAGTGTAATCTATACTAGTAATTTGAACTTATCTTTTCT
The DNA here is from genome assembly GCA_017893485.1 of Hemerocallis citrina. Classification (NCBI taxonomy): domain Eukaryota; kingdom Viridiplantae; phylum Streptophyta; class Magnoliopsida; order Asparagales; family Asphodelaceae; genus Hemerocallis; species Hemerocallis citrina. Next base: position 319,572,111 of record CM030359.1, read on the forward strand.
TGTCCTTCATCTCACTATTTTTATACTTTGGGGTAATATAGGCTCTTGTAAGAGGTGAAAAAAGAACAGAACTCTCTTATAAGAGGTTCTTATAAGAGGTTATTTTTATATAAAAAAACACCTCAAAAAGAGGCTCTTACTGTAAATCTCTTATAAGAGGTAACCTCTTATAAGAGGAAAAAAAAGAACAGTACCTTAATATGCATGTAGAAATCTAGAATGACTTATATTTTGACATGGAGGGAGTATAATTGATTGACTGTAAATTTTCCCAAGGGCTAGCTGGAACACTAACCCTAAGCACTTCATTTGTATAATAATACTAGTAATGACTGAGTAAGAGCATCCACAGCGGTGCAAGCTAAAAATGACAACATGATAAAATAGCAATAGCAAATTCGATGTTTGTTGCAGCGGTAAAATGCTAAAATATAACAAAGGAGAAGAAAAATTGAATGGACGGAACATAATTTGATGTTTCTTCCATTCAATTCCCTATAATTTTTTACAGGTTCCTGAAATTTTTTATAGGAATTTTATTTTTTAATAATTAAAAAAAAGATTTTGGACCCACCCGGCGAAACATGTTTCGGCCATGGTGTTTTTCTATTCAATTAGTTGATTAAGATCTTAATTAACTAATTAAACCTAATTATTTAATTAATTTTTTAACTAATAGCCTAACTAATTACCTACTTAACTAATTAACTAAACTAAACATATTAACTATATCAATTTTTATTTTTTTAAAAATCAATTTTTTCCTCGGACCGAAACATCATGTTTCGTCCGGGATTTTTTTTATTTAAAAATTCATATTTTCATCGGACGAAGCATGATGTTCCGTCCGATGCTTTTAAAATATAATAAAATGTTACAGACGAAACATCCCCTATATTATGCATATTGGCAAATTCATTGCCAAATATAGCACGATACTATAGCGTTTTTGCTAAAAAAATGACAAAATAGCAAACCACTTCTGAGCGTTATTTGGTAAAAATTGGCAAAAATTCCAAAATAGAAAACCGGTAAGGATGCTATAATAAAATAGAACTAGTAATATACACGTACGATGCACGTGTTAATTTTAAAAAATTAAAGTAAAAAACTGTGATTTACACGTGCTTGCACGTCTGAATAAATATATTTTTAAAAAGAAAATGTATTTCAAAAATAATATAATATAGAACATGCAAGGCACGTGTTAGTAATATGTATATAAAGGCTATAATGGGAGAATTGGACGGGACGTGCGAAGCACATGTTAATACAAAAATTTTAAGTAAAAACTCTGATGTAAACGTGCGGTGTACGTGTTAATTTAAAATTTTTAAGTAAACAATATATATGCTTTACGTGCGTTGCACGTGTCAATTAAAAAAAATTGAGTAAAAAATTGAGAGTTGGAGTTGCACATACAACACACATGTTAATTAAAAAAATTTAAGTAAGAAATGGGGGAGTTGGAGTTATACGTGCAACACGGGTTTGTTGGTTGACAAATTACAACTCTAACTCTCCCATTATAATATAGACTAGTGACTTGGACGTGTGGTGCACATTTTAATCAGTTTTTTATTTATTTTATAAAGTAAATAATAAGACTTAATCTGGCATCGAACCAGAGAGCTCCCTTTACTCATACATACTCTTCTACAAATTATCCCTAGTGACACAAACTTTTATTTAATATAAGTGGTACTTTTGTAAATAATTATGTTGTAAATAAATTTGAACTTTGATGGTATTATGGTAACTAACAATAGTTTAATGGTTAATATAACTCCCACTTAAAAATGAATGGTTGCGATTAGATGGTTGAATGTCTACATACACGTTGTCTACAAATGACATTCCCAACTCTCCCATTATAATACACATGTGGTGCACGTCTTTATAAATATATATTTTAAAAAACATTCTGATGTTGTATGGCATCGAACCTAAGACCTCATTTATATTAGTTATACATGTGCATTGCACATGTTTGTTTGGTTACAAACGGAGTTTGTATGGTGGCAGACTCTCCCATTAAAATAGTAGAGATATATTTTTTAAAAAAAACTGATGTTGTCTGACATCGAACCTAAGACCTCATTTATATTAGTTATACATGTGCATTGCACGTATTTGTTTGGTTACAAATGGAGTTTGTTTGGTGACAAACTCTCTCATTAAAATAGTAGAGATAGATAGATAAGAGTAATGCTACATCCACTACCAATTCCACAATATTTCTCTTCACTACCTTAGGTGGCACATTCCAATAGGTAGGAAAAGATAGAGTAGGTGGGGGAACTCTCCAATAGAAGTATGCCACCTAAGATAGTGAAGAGAATGCCAGTAAAATTGGTAGTGGCTGAAGCATTACTCGATAGATAATTAGAACGAAGATAGCAGTAAACATATAGTAAACATATAATAAGTTATTAATTGAGTCATTTAAGAACACATCAATCATACTGTATTTATGTAACAGAGGAGGTGAGTAATTAAGTTTTTTGACAATCAGAATTACAAGACAACTATAATTAAGCTTAATCTAGAAAAATCACGCATATCCATAATAACTAAGTTATTTTATGTCTAATGGAAAGGCACCCACCCTTATGGTCTGTTTGGTTGGAGGAGAATGGAAGGGAGGGGAGGGATTTTTTAAAACATTTCTTGTTTGGTTGATTTTTTAGGAGAAGAGAAGAGGGGAATAGAGAGGTGCAAAATTCCTCCTGAGTCAATTTTGGATTCCCTCCAATATCGAAAAGATTTGGAGGGAATAAAAAGTAGGTCTAATTTTTTAAAGTAATTTGACTAAATTGCCCTTTTTAGATCTAAATCCCTAAGATATCTCTTTCTAAAATAAAAAATAGATCCTCGAATCTCTCTCTCTCCCACTCGTGCTCTCTCTTCTTCCCCTCCTCGTCGCCTCCCCTCTCGTCTTTGTTCATCGTCATTATTGATCAATGTTCACATATCTAAATGATGTTGATCAGAGGCACTCTCAGAGTTATTTTTGTCATATTTTCTAATGCCTAGTTTGTTTTTCATTTACTCATATGGCAGCTTTATTGAGCATGATATGATTAAATCTTGATTATGTTTAACAAAATGTATTCTATTCTAGCTTAAACTAGTTCTTTCCTAGCCTCTTTATAGGACAATCTGAAATTCTGAATTCATTATTCTGTCCATATTGTTAAGCATGTTCTTATGAAGAGTTAGATACTTAGATGTTAGTATTATTACTGTTTTGACCAAAGGTTGGGAATCATATTCACAATACCTATTTTCCTACTTTTTTTTCTATTGAATATAAAACTAATTAGTCTTGGTTGAACTCCTAAATACGATCACAGTGGGACTTGTTGGCCATCTTTATCACCAACATCATTCTGCAAATACAACCTATAAATAATAATAATAATAATAATATTTTTTCCCTTGAGATATCGTTCTAGAATCCATAGTTTAGCATTCTTAGGCTAACGGCACTAGTACTACCAAACATCTGTATTGATTGCTATAACAACAATATTTATCAATCAATCTGCCTTCATTATTTTGTTTATTGGTCTTTATTATTTTGTTTATATTACCAAATTAGAATTAGAAACAATAATACATAGGCTCTCCTAAATTGTAAAAAGATATTAAAATTAATTTAATTATAAAATTCCTTCCCTCCCCTGGTGAACCAAACAAGAGAATTATTTTCCCTCCCCTCCCCTCCCCTCTTTTGAACCAAACAGAGTCTTGATTAAAATCACTCTCCTCCCTTTCCCTCCTCTCCCCTCCCCTCCCCTCCATTAAAATCCCTCCCACCCCCTCCCCTTCTTTGAACCAAACAGACCCTAAAAGTCAGAATCTACACCACCAATTCGCTACCAAATGAGCTGCCGTCGTCACGCCTAACATGAGACACTCTCAATTCTCGGAAGCTTCTACAAAGCTCTCTTGTATCAGTCACCAAAAGTCGACTCTCCTTCCCTCGCTTCCCGCGTACGTGCTGTATACAATGTATAGCATATAGAGAGTCGTGAATTTTTTCCCGTTATAGGCCACTTTTTGAAAATATTTGTGTTTTTGGGCCAGTTCCCTAACTATTAGCGTTTTTGGGCTACTTTGTGCCACGTTAGCAGCGGCTGCTATTCCCAATAACGGCATCTTCATTTCAAGGTCGCTAATGGGAATACTGACCTATGTTTTAATTTTTTTTGAATTTTTTGTTTGCCGTCGCTATTCTCACTAGCGACCTTAGTATAATGAGGTTAGTGAGCTCGAATGAATGTATTGAGACACTTAGCGATTCCTAAAGAGTTTTTTCAAAAAATTTAAAACTGAGGTTGCTATTGGGAATAACGACCTTAGTATACTAAGGTCGCTATACTAAGGTCGCTATTTCCAATAGCGACCTCAGTAGGAAACACAATGTTCTTGTTCTTTGTAAAATTTGTAAAATAGTCATACAACTAAGGTCGCTAGTGGGAATAGCGACGACAAAAAAAATTCAAAAAAAGTTAAAACATAGGTCGCTATTTCCATTAACGACCACGAAATGAAGATGCCGCTATTGAGAATAGCGGCCGCTACTTACGTGGCACAAAGTAACCCAAAAGCGCTAATAGTTGGACAACTGACCAAAAAATACAAATATTTTCCAAAAGTGGCCTGCAAAAAACTGAGAGTCGCCCTCAATCCACAGATCCACAGACTGCGTCGAATCAGGGACGGTCTCAGAAGCCCACAAGACATCTTCCCCGAAGTTCCATCGCTATCTACAAGACCCATCAAAATTTTGTTTAAGCCATCTGCTTGATGGCGGTAACCATCTCCTACTACTCTCCCTCCCTACATTGATCAAACACTCATCACTACGGCCTCCAAATGCCAGCCATATTTCGTTGGCGCCAGATCTTCCAACTTGCATATGCAACATTGCAACTAGAGATTGCCTTTCATTCTTTGCAGGTGCTACTTGTTCCGCCATAACCCTCTGTACGCTGAAAATATATCTCCACCATCTATCAAGAGAGTTAGGAACTCTTCCTCGGTGTGTAGAACCAACCATTACCACCTTTATAGAGCCTCCCATATTTGTACAGAGTGTATAGAGTCAATAATCAAATGGTGCAAATCCTCATTTGACTGACCATACTGCATCTTGGATATGCATTAAACTTCCTGCCAATCTGCACTCCCGAGCAATTTCTTCATTGGAGCACATCCAGAGCCGGCCTGAGTTACCGGGGGCACAAGGTGAAAAGCCTAAATAATTATTTTTTGGTCCGTGAGTTCCCGGGGCGCAAGGTGAAATGTCCAAATAATTATTTTTTTGTCCCTAATTACAATATAATTTTTTTACACGCAAAGTATGTATCTATATTTATAAGAAAAATACAAATTTGAAGCCTCTAAAATTGCAAAAAAATTTGGAAGCCTGAGACAGCCACCTCACCGGCCCCAAGGTGGGGGCCGGCCCTGAGCACATCCTCACAACCTTGTAGATCCAACACTCTTTCCCAAGATCAGTTTCTGCACCGATCTCCAATCATCCCTTACATTCTGATCATTGTTGGCATGAGCCGTCAACACTTTATAAGCTTGTGACCCATCTAGAGTAGCTGGTCTGGTGGATTGACTGGATCTCGGAACTAGATTCTCAACAACGCCATCACAAACCCTAGTAGGAAAATACCTGAGTATCTTGCAAAGGTCCCACACTCCCTCCACCTAAAGAACAGCAACCTGCAGACCATTTAATTCTGGAGAATCATTGAATTCTAAGAGGGATTTAGCAATCGGAACTATACCAAGACATGGATCTTCGAGGACATTAACGCCCTCCCATCCCTTCTACTCCACTTCAAACCTGCCCTAAGTACATCCTTCCCTTTGCAGATTGCTCTCCATTATGTGGTTTATACTTATATTGCATCAAGCGTGCATTTGGCATATCACACCCACCAATATCTAGAGCCAATTTTTTCCCCATTAAGGACTCGTACATTGGTTTCATCAGCCTAGGTCCGAGACCTCCCCCTACATTGATTTACATATCTCCTCCCATTCAATGAGTTGCATTCTGCCCAATTAAATTTTTTTAAAAGACACTTTTTGAAAATATTTGTAGAGAGAGAACAGTTGTCCAAATATTTGTGCTCATGGACTCAACAACTAAACTTGCCGTTCCAAATGCCGAGTTTAGTTATTTCATCCTCGCTATTGGAAAATAGCGTGTTTAGTGTTGATTTTTAGTTGAAAATTTTCAAAGAAGACTCGATGTCCTAACGGCGAGGACATTTATACTAGACTCGCTGTTGGAGAACAACGAGTTTAGTTGAAAAAAAATTCTATGGAGTTTTTTTCTCGAAAATTCACTAAGTCCAACAGCGAGTCTAGTATAAATGTCATCTCCATTGAGAACAACGAGTCTTCTTTGAAAATTTTGAACTATACTCGCAATTTCTAACAGCGAGTCTAGTGTAAATGTCCTTGCCGTTGGGAGCAGCGTGTCCTCAGTGAAAATTTTGAACTAAACTCGTTGTTCCCCAACAGCAAGTCTAGTATAAATGTCCTCGCCGTTGGGAACAACAAGTCTTCTTTGAAAATTTTGAACTAAAAATAGTACTAAACACGCTGTTTCCCAATGGCGAAGATGAAACAACTAAACTCGCCGTTGGGAACGACAAGTTTAGTTGTTGAGTCCATGAGCGCAAATACTTGGGCAGCTGTCCTCTTTATGCAAATATTTTCAAAAAGTGTTATAAAAAAATTAATTCCATTCTGCCCTTATTTTTATTTTATTTTATGAAATAGGTAGAATCCTACAGGGATTCCAGCATAATACCTTTAAAACCAAAATGGAGTACAAGTTCATACATATACCATTTGTTTAAAGGAGCTTATGATAGCCCCAGAAAATATCCAGCAAATAGAAAGAAGAACCTATATCTTGCATAGCATAACATAGCATATACATAAAACATAGAGTATCTCCGTTAGAAAGATCTAGATGGTCTGTCATTTTAAAAGAGGCCAGAAGGTGCAGACAAGGATGTGAAGGTCGTGGCAACATGAGATCGTCTGGATCAAAAGGCGCTGTGGCAGATTCAGTTAGTACTGAGTAGGAAAACATTATTTCATATCTCGCAGGCAAAGATCACGAAGGATGCTTGGATATTCTCACGGATATGTATGAGAAATCGTCGGCATCAAATCAATTTCTTCGCTTGAGGAAATTGATTAACATTAAATTGAGAGAAATGAGTTCAGTAGCAGAACATGTGAATAATTACCGTATGATATACAAACAGATGGAAGATACATGATTGAAGTTTTCGAAGAGAGTGCAGACATTGTTACTTCTATCTACTCTTCTGGACACTTATGGTATGATGGAACAAGCTATTACATGGACTATGACAAATTCAACAACTCTACAAGACTTTATGAGCAACATCATGAATGAAGAGGTGAGAAGGAAGAGAAACATAGAGTTTTCATCATCTTCTAGCAATTCAGCACTTGCAGCTGAGAGACGTGGGAGATCTAAGGAAAGTTGAAGCTGAAAAGATTAGAAAAATGAGTCCGATGGTGGGTCTGAAGACAGTGACGATGGTATTAGACCTCAGTATTGGTATTGCCACAAACGGGTTCGCATGATGCGTAGTTTTAAGGCTCTTATGAAGAAGAAGTAAGAACGGTTAGTGTAAGCCAATGAGATGGCCAAAGAAACAAAGTTTGGAGAGTTATACTTATCAGCAAGGGTGGAGTTAGAAACGTGAGATTGATGCATTGATTTAAGTGATTCTTTTCATTGCACTTCGATGAGGGAGGTATTTAAGGACTACACAAAGGGTTCTTTCGGAGATGTGAATGTTGGTAATGGTCAGCAGTGCCCTGTGATTGGAACTTGAATTATTTGTGTGAAAGCCGGTGATAGGAAAGAGATTGTCTTGCGGGAGACAAGGCATGTCCCAAACTTGAGTGAAAATCTTATATTGACAGGAAGGATCGAAAAAGAGGGTTTGTTGACTACATTTGGTAGTGGAGAGTGGTGCATAACTGTAGGTTTAGAGGTTGCAGCAAGTGGAAAGTGTGAGGAATCACTGTATTTACTTAGAGACGAGGTGTATAATTCTCGTGTAGTTGATTCTCAACCGGAATCGAGATGTAGGCTGTGTGGGGTAGTGCCGAGATCTTAGAGTTGTGCGACTGATGCAGAGATTACACATTTAATGGAAGTTGATCGCCATATGAGAATGATCCAAGAAGAAAGCAAGATTTTGTTGCGGTGAGGGTTCTTTGTGATATAGCAGAAAATTCAAGTTTCACTTGTGATGTTGAGAGCATTGGTATCGATATGCAGGGTGATATCGATGAGTATGTCCGAGTTGGTCATCGTGGGGCTATAAGTGGTGTTTTGCATTCTGCGGATATTGTGGAGGTGTCATCTAGGCTTTGAGTACAGATGGTGTCTTGGCATTGAGATATTTTGAACCATGTCTGATGTTAGCAGAGATTCTGCTAGTTTGGGAGTCTTGTGACACAGGACCGACAAGGTGGAAAGAGGAGAGTGTTTCTCCGTTGTTCGTGCCCTATGCGATAGATGATTAGGTATGTCATTCATGAGTCTATGAGGGGTGTAGGTGCCTTCCACGCTGTGGAATGGTTGAGGGTGCTCTTCATGAGAGTGAGGGGTACTTGGTCTTTTACGGGGAGTGGTCAAGTGGCAAAGATAATGCGAGAAAAATATGCAATTATTTTGGAGTTTGTGTATTTGGTATAAGCGGAAGATTGTTAGGATCTGTGGATCTAATACAATAAACACAAGAGTTTGTTGAAGAAAGAGAAGACACGAAAGTAGCGAGCACAACAACAAGAGCAGGAAGATTGTCGAAGATGCTTTCAACTGTGTTTGCTCTCTGTTTCGGAGGAGCTACATTACAGTCCACTGCCAAGGATGGCAGTCGACCGCATCGTGCTGCTGGACAGAAATGGGTCGTGGTTTTTCGAACTGTTTTGTGCTGATTTGTGTTTATCTCTTTGGATTTACTTCGGGGCTATAAATATAAATGTAAACTCTGGGGTTTAGATGTAATATAACTAAAACAACTTCAAGAGAGTTCTTTTGCCGTGTGCTGCCAAAAGTGACATAGAGATATCTTTTTTGTATCTTTGTATTTCTTGAATAAGAAGTATTGGTTATCTCTGCATATCGTTTATACTTGAGTTTGTGAGATCTCGTGTTTGTGGTTAAATCTTGTTATTGGTGCATCAAGTTCTTTATGAGTGTTGTGGACACTACATTAGCCTCGTATGCAACCTGAAGAGAAGTCACAAGAAAAACTCCAGTAATGTATCCCTATTTATGTAGATTCATTCTTGATATGGAGATCAACTTGATGTCCTGCATTAGGAACAAAGTCTTCCACATGATGAGCAGCTTGCGAGTCTTGAATAGGCACTCTAGTAGTCATGTTGATCACAGAGTCCACCCCTTCCTCAAGAGCTATATCATTCTGCATAAACTGTGGGACAATATTCTCGGAGATCATTCCTACCAATATCCTCAGCATCAATATTTGATGAACCAACATATTGAGCTCTTGTTGGCGAAGAAGTTTGAGGTATAAACTGTTTAATAGAGTCATTTACTGCAGAAAAATCCAATTTTCTCTTTTTCCAAGCTAGAAGAATTTCTGTCTAGAAAGAAGCTAAATAAATTATTGAATCTAAAATGCAAACAATATCACTTACTTTTTTCTAAAAATTCCTTTGATTTCTCTCTTTCCACACAACGCATATCATAGTCATCATAATCATGTCCCATTGTAATCTAATATCAAATTTTATTCTCTTCTTCTTCCAAATACTCCATGTTAATAGATGGAGGAAATCCCTGGATTTTCCAAGCAGATTTTAAGATCAGCTATATTTCTCCAACAAACGGACAATTAATGAATATGTGCATAGCTATTTCAGAACCAAAAGAACAAAGAAGACACTTTTGTCCAATTGTCAATTTTTTTATTTAGATTATCAACATTAAGAAGTTTGTTATGAATAACAAGCAACACAAGAATTCTAACCTTAAGGGGAGCAATGTTATGCAAAATATGCCTACAGAATCTCTCCACCAGCGTTTAAAAACTTGTGAAATGATTTACAATGAATGTTCCATAAGAATTCCATTTCCATTTCACATCATTTCTAGGTCTCCAATCATAATTGATAAAAAGATGTAACAAAGTATCAAAATCATGAGTTTGCTCTAAAGTTAATATATTTGAAGTGAAAAAATAGTAACAATAGGAAATGTGGCAAGTTTGAAGAGTTTAAGAAAAAAGAAGATAAAGAGCATTCTCCGATTCAAATATCAGTATAAAATCTCACTGTTTTACCATCCCCAAGAATCTTTTACAAACTGCATTTGAATGGAGATGCTATCTTCCAAATGTCTTTCACACACACACACACACACACACACACACACACACACACATATATATATATATATAAGGAAGAATATCTGAGAAATCCTATAGTTATCTTCTTCTAAAGTATTTTCTCTTGATAATTCTAATCCATACTTGTGTATCAGAAGTGATACATTCTGGAAACCATTTTCCAAAGAGTACAAGATCGTGATTTCTCAAGTTGATCACCCCCTTGTTCATCTTCTTTTTCTTACAAACTCTGTCCCATCTCATAAGACATTTATCAAAATCAGATGAAGAAGAAGAACCCACCCAAAAGAATTTCCTCATATTTTGATCAATCTTCTTGATAACCCATGTAGGAAGATAGAAAATTCCGCCCCTATTATTACCCTTCCCCTACAAACACATCTCCGATTTATCAAGACAGTCTTAGGAACCCAAGAACATGACATCAAATAAAATGGAAGAGATTGAATTACATTAAAGCTGAAGTTGCTCAAACCTTAAACTATTTGTTTAGGGTTTTAAAACCTATTTTTGGTTTTTTAAATTTAAAAATCTAAAATCGTGTTTGTTTAGGTGTTTTCAGAAAACCGTTTTTATTTTTTTTTTAATTTTTTTGGAAAATTCTCATTTTGAAACCCGTTTTTAGAAAACTCCAAAAAACAGTTTTATAATTTTTTTTCTCCTTTTCTTCATCTCTCCCAAAAAAATGTCATGTTCCCTTTCTTCTCATTTTCAAAAAAATGTTTTCTAAAAACAGTTATCCAAACAAACCCCTTGTTTTTTAAAATCTCAAAAAACTCATTTATAATTTTTTTTACAAAAACCTAAGTTTAAAAACTGTTTTCAAAATAACGAACCAAACATTTCAAAAATTTTCCAACAAAAGTCTCGATGTAATTATTTACGTCCCAAACAGTCAAAAGAATTTCATAAGTGACTGCTCAGTTTTGTACCTTTTGGGAGAGAGAACGTGTACCTTAATAGCTCCCAATAGCACATTGGGGCAGAAACTAAAATGGGAGGTAATACTCAGCCCTTAAGTCATACATCCACTAATCCACTATCATATAGAGGTTTCAAGCTTAATTATCAAATGTCATGTACAATCAATACTTTTTTTTTTGATGAAACGGATAGAGTCTATCGACTCCAGCCACACCAAAATGAATATATTAAATAAATCAAAAATTATACACAGATCAACGCTTACAAGAAGTAAACTTCTCAAAAGACTCATAAATACATCAAGGGAAAAAAGAATAAAGACCAGGGGGACTCATAATAACACACAAGAAACATACACACAAAGACCAGATCAGAAGGCAAGAGGAACGGGCACTGCTGGGGACTGCCACGGTGAGCCGATGATGCGATGAACGAAGTTGGATAGCTAGCGGGGCAGAGAAGCAAACAACCTTAGCAAACCACAGCTGAACGGGCCGTTGGAAGGGTTGAAAAAACCGATCAGAGGGGCCGTAGACTGGGGATGAGATAGTGAATCTCATAGAAACCACCAGGGACCGCTCGTCCACAACACTAACAAAATGAACGGGGAACATACAACACAGGGACAGCAATGGCACCTGCGGGAAGCACAAAAATGGAAATGCACACCTGCCCCAGGGCCTAAAACCCAGCCTGAGAGAACGTGACAAAACACGCTAACAAGACAATCAACAACCGAGCGAAAGGCCACTTCAAAAAACAGGAGACAGTAGCCATACACTCCACAACCCAGAAGTATCCAAACAATAGCAGAACCAAACATCAAAAGGTAAAAAGAAAGTAATAAGGATCCCACACAGGATCAATTCAAACCACAGATCAGACGAACAAACATCAGCTAACCATAGTAAAACACTGAGTTACACATCAAAAGCCGCAACAGCGGAGAACAAAGCAGCAACATATTATAAGTCCCAAAGGGAAGATTACAGTTCCCAGCTAGCCAATTCAGTACAAGATCACACCAAAAGACAAACAAAAAGGGAAATAAAAGCTGGGGATAGGTTAAGCTGCTAATCAGAGAAGAGTCAAGAAGGGCCAACAGAACGAAGCCAGTGCCAAAAGCCAACCAACAGCCAAGGATCCAACTACAAGGGATCAAACCTGCGAAGGAGAGAATGTAAGACAACATATAATACAAGTAGGAAGAAAACAGTAAAAAACTACTCAGAATGAAACATAATAGCAAGATGGCAGATGGAGAGAAACCGCTAGAAAAACCACACTGAGAGAATCCAGTGTAGAGTAAAAAGAATTTAAAAACAGCGAAGAAATAAGATGATATACAATCAATACCGATGTGGGCAAAATTCCATTCAATCTGACCCCTTTGATCCCCTCAGGATCCAAAACATTTTGATCATTAGGCCTGTTGATCCTACGGGCCTTCTGCAGGTCAGGCCCATAGAGAGAGGGTCAACCCGACCCATTAGGGTCCCCTCTCTCTGCCTATAAATGCCAGGCCCCCTCCCCACTCTAAAGGTAATGAATTTTTCTCCACATGAACCCTGCCTTTCCTTTCTTCCAGTGATTGACTAGATCGTCGAAGTCAGTGTTTCTAGGCATTGTGCAGGTGTTTAGGGGCGGTCAACTATCTGCAACACCACCTCTCTTACTCCAGGTGAAATTCCCATCTCAGATCCAGATCTGCGGCTGAGATATGTCTCAGACCTGTCTCTTCCACTATAAATAAACAAGAATTCACATATGTTGCTCCCACCTCTAAATCAGCAATATCAGATTGACGCCGCCTGTGAAAAGTGACAGACTGACTCGGTTTCAAACTCGAATCTCACCCAGCAGCCGGCCCCCTTCATGGGCGCCCACGGCGGGACGTCCGGTCAACCCTCATCCTTCTCGCAGTCACGTGAACACACAGGGGTCCCGAAGAAAGCAAGCCAAGGTGTAACCCCTATTTTCCCAAATACGTATTTTTCGTGTATTTATTTTGTATTTAAAATTTTTGTAAATTATTTTCCCACTTTCAAATTCTTTTTCTCAAATTGTACTATTGGATTTCCTATTAAAATCTGTTTTCTATCAATAATTTTAATTGTAACCATTTCTATGATTTTTATATTGTAACACAATTCATATTTTTTTTGTTATTATTACTCTTATTATTATTATTTATGTTATTATTATTACCATTATTAATTTATCATTTCCTTCTTCTTATTATTGTTATTAGTATTATTGTTATTATTAATAATTTTGACTAGTTATTAAAAATCCATTTATATGTACTAATTGTACTTGTAATTATTTTAGATAAACTCTATATTGTAGTGCAAATTATATTTTATTATAAACAATATTTTTATTGGTTATTTTATTTTATTTTTTGGATTTTAAACCCTATTTTCCTTATTGGATACCATATACCCATTAACCTGTATACACCCCAAACCTTATAACTACCCTATAGACCCAAATACCCAAATATCCACAACTGTTTGCACCCCACCCGTTTGCAACCCATTACCCCTACCCGTTAACAGCCTACATCCTAACCCTAATCTACCCATATATATAATACCCGTGCAGCCTGTTCATCTCCCACCCACAGCTGCCCCCTCTCTCTCTCGAACCCATCCTTTCCCCTTTTTGATCTTCCCTAGCACCCCATCGACCTCCCGACCTGAACACCCCCCTGTGCCCCTACCTCTCCTCCCCTTTCTCCTCCGAAGCTGACTGCAGGAGCGGCCAGCAGCTGTCGCCAGCCCCCGTTGCGACCCTCCCTGTGCCGCACCGTCCGCCTCGGCGACCTCCATGCCTATCCCCTCTGCTCCTCTCCTCTGTTGCATCGAAGTACGGCAACAACATCAACTGTGTGCTGTTTCCCCCGTCGCACAACCGCAGCGCGCTCCGCCGTGTGTGTGCTGCTCCGACGGTCGACAGCAACAACAGCTGCTTTGTGCTACCTTCCCGCCGTCGTGACCACCGCCTTCTCCTTGCTGTGTACACCCTGCCGTTGTCAAGTTCTCGTGAGTGAATTCTTTGTTCGTGTTTGTGGGATTCTAAGACTGAGTTTGTGGTTGTGTTCGTGGTTCATGGTTGGTTCGTGATCCGTTCGTAATCATTTGTTGTGTCCGTGCCCGAAAATTAATTCCCGTTATTCTCGCTCTTTGCTCCATTCCGTCGTCGTCTCTCAGGCAAGTAACTTGTATTCTTTTCTTAGTGTAATAAAAGTACTAAATACCGCCTGTAGTATAGTTGGGTTCTAAAGACAATTTCTGTGTGAATTCTCTGTTATATATTGTCTCTATTGTATTGATTTGACCATAGTTGCCTCATGACATATATGACATGAAATAACCTAGGATTGACCACTTTTTATTGCATATATGCGTGTTGTTCATATGATATCTTGTGCTTGTTCGTGTTATTCGTAGTAGACTTATTGTGGACTTGTGAAATACCCTATATCATGTTGTTTGGACATCTAGTACACTATGTTTCATGTTTGGTTATGATTTGGATGAGTTTTATGTGAACTAGTTGAATTTGTACTTAAAGGATATTTTCAGTTTTGTCAGTTATTCCGTTTTGATCAGTATTTTAGACCCTATTAAGGTTAGTATTTGAAAATATTTTGTGAACATGAACTGTATAGAATTTTGTCTATTTTCCAACCCTTTCGAAGGATCTCAGTTTCGATTTATGGATTGTGAGTTATGTCTATTTTACTACAGAGGTATAGAGAAGTTTTTAGATTGTGTTTTCTATGAATTCTGAAGAGTAATATATTTTTATCATGATGTTAAAAGTATTATTTTGATCCAAAATTTTGCATAATACAACTAGACTTGATTGGTATTAACCCTGAATTTTTATGGATTTATTTGATGAGTTTTACAAACCGTTTTCTGTTTTCAAACAACTACTATACTAGCAGATTTTTCTTGCTGTTCAGTAAAGAACCTGGTTTTCGACCTAATTCTACTTGTTGTTTGTAAAATATTTCTGAATATAAAAGTTAGCTTACTGTATCTATTTTATCACCTTTTTTACGGATTTGAATTTTGATTTATGGTTTATGAGATATTTTTGTTTTCGTACTGTAGTGTTTATAAATCCAGATTTACAAAATTACTACATCTTGATGTTTTCTGATTTTTTGTTGACTAAACTATTAATATTGAAAAATTATGAAATTTTATATTCTGATGCTACACATATAGGGGAATACCACAGATTTTTCGTAGATTTAATTAATGAGTTTTCATGCTGTTTTCCTGACTTTGAATACAATCTTCTGATTTCTGGCTGAACACGTTTTCTGGTTTCAATTCAGTTTTGACTCATGTTTTTGTGAAACACTATATGACTTATATATATTCTCTGAATTCAGCCAGAAATCTACTTCTCATATTTTCTGACAGATTCAGATTTGCATATTTACAGAAACAGGAATTCCAAATTTGGTGCAGTACCGTCTTACTGTCCTGAACTAGAGTTTTCGTTGTTATATCCTGTTATGTGTTGTTTATCACCTGTACATATTTATTCTTCATCTTGTACCTGTTACTTGAACATGCCATGTTATTCTTGCTCTGTTTTTTGACACATACATGCCTGTTTAATAATAATAACAAATAATCAAGCTGGGGTTAAAGGAAAGACCTTAGTAGTGGACAATATAGGTATGTGTACTCAGAAGGGGGCCCGTGATTCTATTACTTATTGCCATGTTAATACTTGTTGCCATGTTTTATGACTACATGATTCATGTTTGTTACTACTTGTTGTCATGTTTCATGACTACATGATTCATGCTTGTTACTACTTGTTGCCATGTTTTCATGACTACATGATTCAAGCTTGTTACTACTTGTTGCCATATTTCATGACTACATGATTCATGCTTGATATTACTTGTTGCCATGTTTCATAACTATAGGATTCATGCTTGATATTACTTGTTGTCATGTTTCATGACTACATGATTCATGCTTGATACTACTTACTGCCACGTGTTCACGATTACGTGACTCGCGCTTGATACTTGTTACTTGACTTCACGCCTGAGTACATGGCCCCATAGAAACCCACCACTAGGCCTAAGCAAAACTTTTTGAATGTAGCAACCATGTAGTACAAACCGGGATGCATGAAGTGCTACCTAGATAGTAATAAATGCAAGACTTGAACATGATCACTTGACACTTGATTACTTGTACATGATACATGATACCTGATACTTGTTCACTTGATACTTGCTACTTGCTACTTGTACTTGATACTTGACACTTGTAACTTGATACTTTTTTACATGATACTTATTTTACTTGACACTTGATATATGCCACTTGCACTTGTTCATCATGCCAAGCTAGTTATTCTATTTTGTTATCATGCATATTCTATGTTATTAGTTTATCCTTTTTCTGTACTTGTGCTTGCACTATAAGCGGCCCGTAACTTGCATTGACGGAAGTTTATTTTCTTTTTCTTCTTCCTGCAATTTATTAAATTGCAGATTTTAGAGATCAGCTGCCAGATGGAATAGGCGAGATAAGATACTAGATGCTGGAGTTTTGCTATCATGATTTTCCTACTATTATTATTATTTCATGTTGCTATTTTAATTATGTATCTTGTACTTGGATTATTTGTATTTGGGCAATGTGGCCCAGGATTTTGACTTGTTCAGATCTGGTTTATTTGAGATTAATATATTTTAGTTTTAAGTATTCTTGTTGGTATTTTGATTCATATATGCATTCTTGATTGATTCTTTTGCTTCCGATTCTGATTATTCTTGTGAGATGTTGTAAAGATTCCGAACAGCTTATGGATGATGAAAACCATTCGCTGGGCTTAGTCACGTATTCGTATTCTGTATTCTCTTTTGGAAAGCGGGACGTGACACGAGGGTCCATCAGGACTTGGTCCGAGTGCTTCATGCTCGATCACCGTTGACCTTCGGTATGTTATCAACAATCGGCAGCCTGTGGAGGATCTCCAGCACCAACTCAACCGCTTGAGGGACGGGGCCGCCCTTCCAACCAGACTCTGACCCACAACATTCACCCATTCCAGGGTCGGGAACAGAGGTGCAGCTGCTCCCCGAGAGACGGGCCACCCTCGAACAGTCAAGGCGAACAGGTCTTGGTCACGTGGGTCGAGTTCCGGGATTTCCGGAATGAGGTCCTCCAAGCCCTCCAGGGTGGCCCTAGAATCGAGCGTCGACATGCCAACCCTCACCGGGAAGAAACCCAGGGAAGTGAGTCTCAAGGTTCGACTCAGTCGGCGAGATGGGACGAGGCCATCCTTTAGTGCCTCCAAGAAATGGAGAATCACCTCGCTCGGGTTCGCGAGGGCGAGTCACAACCCAACCGGGGGTTTCAGCTAAGCCGACCCCCATTCTCCACTAAAATCCTTGATGCCGAGATTTTGAGGCATTTCAGGCCGCCCCAGTTCGAGACGTACAATGGAGAGAGTGATACTACTGATCACATGGAAGAGTTCAAAACCCTCATGATGGTTCACAGCACCTTGGATCCTCTCCTCTATCGCGCATTCCCTGCCACGCTCCGGGCTCGACATGGGAGTGGTTCTCCAAGCTCATCCCCAACTTGATTTTCTCACTCGACCAGCTCGAGGTGAGCTTCCTTGCCCACTTCATGAAAAGTTGCAAGCTCGAGAAGACGAGAACATCCATCCTAGATCTCAAGCAGAAAGAAGGAGAGTCCCTTCGGGACATCGTACGAAGGTTCATCGCCGAGGCTAGATCGGTCTCTTCTCTTGATGCCGGCGTCGCGTCCATAGCCTTCCGGCACAATGTTCGCCACGGCTAGCTGAAAGCCTCCTTGGCAAAGAAGCCTCCCATCGATTTTCCCGACTTTCTCAATAGGGTCGAAAATCACATCTGAGCCGAGGAGGCTCTGAAAGCCCCAAAGAAACCCCATTCAAGGGGAACAGAAAAACTGATGACTCCGAACCTCCAAAGAAGGCTAAAAAAGATGCATTCGGTCAGAAATGACCGCCTCCTGTCCCCCGCTTCGAGAAGTTCATTCTGCTAACTCAGAGTGTGTCAGTCATCCTCATGGAAATTGAGACAAGGGGATGGTCTGCCATCATCCTCGAGCGAACAACTACAAGGAGAGGGACATGAAGTTTTACTGTCGATTAAATCAGGACCACTGGCATAAAACCGATAATTTCTAGGCTCTCAAAGATGAGATTGAGGCCATCATCCAAAGGGGGTAACTAAGAGAGTTCACCCAAACTAACCTGAGTGACCCGAGGTTTTCGCCCCCTCCTCGAACAGCCAGCCAGCCTCCAGAGGTAGAATTCGAGTCCCGAAGAAGCCGGGGGGCCGGCCATTCTTCACTGTGTCTCGCAAGGCCCTCGTATGGGAGGTCAACGCAATCCAAAACTATCCACCCCCCATGGATCAAGGGGTGCGGCAGTCCCATTCTCCAGCGAAGATCTGGATGGCATCCGACTTCCTCATTGTGATGTCTTAGTAGTTAGCCTCGACATGGTTAATCACGAAGTCTGTCGCATCATAGTTGACAACGAGAGCTCCATCAATATTCTCTTTCTGGATGCATTCAAAAAGCTCAAACTCTCTCGCGAGAGGCTGAAGTCAGCCGGGTTCACACTCCATGGGTTCTCAGGCGTCCCTGTCCAAATTGAGGGAATCGTCACTCTCGACATAACAGCCAGATCGGCTCCGACCATTCGAACAGAGGCAATGGACTTCATGGTGGTCAACGTCAAGGCCACCTATAATGTCATCCTCAGTAGACCCGACCTATGCATCCTTCAGGCGGTGCCTTTCGCCTATCACCTGAAGTTGAAATTTTCTACTGACCACGTGGTAGGCATTTTCTGAGGCAATCAGGAATCCATCCATACATGCTATATGGTCGCAGTGGGGGCCGGGGTCTTCCCCCTTGACGCGATGGAATTCCTATCTGACGAAAGCCAGTTGCACTCGGAGCTCGTCGAAAAATTGGAAGAGGTCCCCTTCTTCGGGGGAGGGGGGGACAAATCTAAACGGTTCCAAGTGAGCTAATCTCTCGCTCCAGAATGAAGCTGGCTATTATTGGCTGAATCCGTCGGAAAGCCGATCTCTTCACATGAACACCCTCGGATATGCCAGAGATTTCGAAGGACCTCATCATGTAAAAACTAAGCGTCCACCTGGACTCGAAGCCAGTCCAGTAGAAGCGGCGTAAGTTCTCTCCCGACAGGCAACTGGCTGTAAAGGAAGAAGTGGACAAGCTCCTCTCGGTGAGGTTCATACAAAAAGTCAACTACCCACAGTGGTTGGTAATGGTGAAGAAACCAAGTGGCAAATGGAGGATCTGTATAGACTTCACATACCTCAAAAAGGCCTGTCCTAAAGATCCGTTTCCCTCCCGAGCATTGACGTCCTGATAGATGCAACCTCGGGTCACGAGCTGCTGAGTTTCATGGTTGCCTTCTCAGGCTACAACCAGATCAGAATGTTCCCAAGGCTCGTCAGCCGGGTCTTTAAGGAGCAGAGAGGACGAAATATGGAGGTGTATGTCGACGATATGCTCGTCAAATGCCAGAGAGGGCAAGATCATGTCAGCGATCTAAAGGAGGCTTTCGGGGTCCTATGATTCCATAATATGAGCCTTAACCTCTCCAAATGCGCATTCGGCGTCACTTCGGGGAAATTTCTCGGATTCGTGGTCAGCCAGCGAGGATCAGGGTGAACCCCGAAAAGATTTAGGCCATACTAGATATGACCCCTCCAAGAAATGTCAAAGAAGTCCAATGGCTTACGGGTTGACTGATGGCCATCGGCCTCTTCCTCTCCAAGTCCAAAAAGAAGCTGCTCCTATTCTTCAAAGCCCTCCGAGTCCCTCTTTCAAGCTAGAGCCAGGCGAGTCCCTCTTTCTCTATTTGGCTTCTTCGAAACATGTGTCGTGCTAGTCAGGAAAGAAGATGGGGTCCAGAAGCCCATCTATTATGTCAGCAAATTCATGTACGACACTAAACTCCAATACACCAGGATGGAAAAGTTTGCCTATGCACTGGTGATGGCCGCTAGGAAACTCCGACCATACTTACAAGCCCACTCCATCCAAGTCCTTACAGATCAGCCTCTCAAGATAATCTGCAACAAACTAGAGAATTCTGACTTCTTGATCAAGTGGTTTATCGAGCTGAGCTAGCATTACATCAGCTACCAACCTCGAATAACCATCAAAGAGCAAGCGCTCGCATAATTCATCACAGAATGCACCATTTCCGAATCCTCTGAAATCCTAGAGGATGAACCAGTCTGGGAGATCTATGTCGACGGATCATCCTTTAAGGGTGGAAGTGGAGCTGACCTCATACTCAGGGGTCCCGACGACTTCATCCTTCAATATTCCCTACGTCTCAATTTCCAGGCATCCGACAACGAGGCAGAAAACGAAGCGATGATTGTCGGGCTCATGCTAGCCCAAAAGGCAGGGGAAAGACGAATAAGGGCCTTCAGCGACTCTCTGCTCATGGTCAACTAGATCTCAAGGGATTATGAGGCCTGTGACGCTCGGATGATCCAATACTTGGTGCGCGTCAGACTCCTATTTGTTGTCTTTGAAGACACCGTTGTCGTGTGTTTCCCAAGAGAACTAGCCAGGTCGATTCCTTGTCCAAGCTCACCTCGTCGTCCTTCGAGAGGCTAGATCACACCATCCTGGTTGAGGTCCTTCTCAAGCCTAGCCTCGAGAACCTCGAGGTCTTTTGCCTCAACCCGGAAAAACAAATAGAAACATGGATGGATCCCATCCAAAAGTTCTTAAAAGAGAGGGAACTCCCGCAAGACCCTACCGAAGCCAGTAAGATAAGAATCCGATCGGAGAGATTCACCATGATTAGCAATGTACTTTTCAAGCACATACACCAAAGTGGATGGAAGACTATATCTCCGCTATCTGAGTCCTGAGGAAGTTAAGTACGGCTGGAGGAGTTGCATGAGGGAACTAGTGGTTGCCATATGAGCAGTAGGTCGCTCGCGAGGAAAGTACTCAGCCACGGGTACTATTGGCTGACCATATTGTATAATGCCCACAATCTTGTGAATAGGTGTGGGCCCTACCAGAGATTCTCTTTGACCAGGCGTATGCCACAATCCAAACACCAATCACTAGCCAGTTTGGCCCCCTTCGCTATGTGGGGGATGGATCTAATCAACCCTTACCCGAAGGCCACGGGCCAAAGACGCTTCCTCAAAGTGGCCATCGACTATTTCACTAAATGGGTCGAGGCAGAACCCTTGGCCACAATCATTGAGCATCAAGCCCAACAATTCTTTTGGAAGCACATCATTTGTCGGTACGGGAACCCGTGGGTGCTCATCACCGATAATGGAACTCAATTCGCTGGCAAAAAAATTCGAAAGTTCTGCGAAGATCTCGGAGTCCAGCAACAATTCTCAGAAATATCACATGCGCAGTCGAACGGCCAAGCCAAAAATGCCAACCACCAAATTCTTGAATGTCTCAAAAAATGGTTTGACAAATTCCTAAGGGCTGTGGGTCGACGAACTACTGAGCGTCCTTTGGTCATATCGAACAACCAAGAGAATATCCATGGGCGAGCCCCCATTCAATCTGACTTATGGGACAGAGACTGTCATCCCCCTAAAAATTGGGCTCCCCTCGCCTAGGATCACGGGCTTCAATGAGGAATTTAACTCGGGCAATGTCAGGGAGAACTTGAACCTAATCGACGAGATCCGTGAAAAGTCTGCCATTAGAAGAAATATCTATTAGCGGCGCATTGAAAGGTTTTACAACAAGAAATTCCATTCAACTGACATCAAGGAGGATGACCTCGTGCTCAGGAAGATTGATATTCCGACCCTACCAAGAAAGGTAAACTGGCCCCGAACTGGGAGGGACCATATAAGGTCTCCTAAGTGTGCGTCCAGGCACGTACTGACTCGAAGACCTGGAGAGCAGGGTAGTCAAGAGACCCTGGAATGCGGGGCATCTTATTAAGTTCCATGAGGGGCCATGAGGACTAATAGAGTCATTTGTGGTTGTAATAGGCGCTACGCCTCTTTTCTTTTGTACCCAAGGGTTGAATAAAAGCAATAAAATTTCTTTTCGAAATGGGTCAAAACGTCTCGGATTTACTTCTCTAAACGAGAGATTTCTCAACCTCTCAGGTCCTCGCCGCTTTTGCATAAGCTCGGCACTCGACATTAACCTCGATCAAGCTCCTGGCTTTCGCATAAGCTCGACATTCAACATTAACATCGAGCAAGCTTCTGGCCTTCGTGCTAAGATCGACAATCAGCCCTCAACGTTAACCTCGATCCAGCTCTTGGAACTCTCAAGTCCTAGCATCGACTCTCCACACTAATAAGAGATTCCTCAATCTCTCAAGTCATTGCCGCTCGGCATCGACTCTCCTCACTAACAAGAGATTCCTCAATCTCTCATATAGCGCCTCAAATCCCTATACCGAAAATTTGAGACACAATCCAGGAATCGAACTTCAAATAGTCACAATCACAGAAAAATACAGGAAAATTAAAACTATTATGCCATATGATAGTTACAATTACAAGTGTTGCAATGTCCCCTAAAATTTTACAAGATTCACAAATTTACAAAGAACACTTGAATAATGTAACTTGGATGCTTAGGCTAAATCAAGCTCTACTGTACCCGTAAATCGGCTCTCAATACCTACAAGGTGGGGAACGCCAGTACATCTACTGACGCAATGCTGATAATAACAGCAATCTCCAAACTGACAACCACAATCGTAATTTATGCAAAAGAGAAAAGTGATGTGAAGTAGGGAATTAATGGATTCGGGTTATAGTGTTTTTGTATGCCATGACTTAACAACTAAAATGCATCAGTCACATGCCTTATTCTAATGCAAGCAAGACTTTGGAAACACATGCATCTCATACTACATACGTCCTAAATCTAGCCGTTTGTCTTCAATCTTAGGGTTCGAACCCTCGCCATGTATCCTACTCTTGTACTCATCCTACCCCCAATAGATTTTACCGTGTCTGAGAAGGTTACAGTTATTCAATCAGCCCGTTACTGCAGTCACTATAGTGGTGACCGCGTTTGCCACATAGTGCCAGCGCACGGACCTCACTCAAAAAGCCGTGACAAACCTTCTAGTACAAACCCACGTACCCATAACGTCAAAAGAAATATATATATATATATATATATATATATATATATATATATATATATATAAACAAAACCACGTGCATAAGAACATGACGATCTCGATGGTCAAATCCCCCTATCCGACAGGAGTTTCTCTCTCATTCTTTACCCCGGCTCTTTGGGAATTAACAGATCAAGATACGAGATGTGTGACTTTAAAACCTGAGAACACAATATGTATCCCTACCACAGGAAAAGTACAAAACCCGACTAAGGTTTACTAGTACTAATGCGAATTACAGATATCTAACACATCACTCTAATTCCAAACTCATTTTAATTACTCAGGTGATAAAAGTTGCTCTCAAATTCTGCCTATCCGACCCGTGGCCCTGGCAACACATTTCCCTGCTCGCCACTTCCCCTAGCTTGGATTTCTTCCATCACCACGATCCATATTCACCTCCATTGGCATGAATTCGACGACACCAATCGAACGTCCAATGCCTTGGTGGAAGTTCTAATCTTAGAGTTTATAGTCGTAGGGTATCACTCTACCCCAGTGACTAACTCAAGTCACAAACGTCCTCAACAGGAGTTAAATACCATTAAGACTAGTAATATCACCAATCATCCCCAATAGTAAGTCCATTAATCTTAATCACAAGAGGGGAAAAATGTACTCCCAAACACATAGTCAAAAATCATGACTAACCCAACTATGTTGTTTCTGCCTAAAACTTTGAAGGGTCATAACTCCCATAACATAACTCGGATTTGGGTGTTTAGCTCATTCTGGAAAGCTAAGAATCTAGGCAACAACTCTCTAGTTTACCATTACATCAGATTCATCCATCTAGTTTTCCATAATAGCCTTACAATCCTCAGCCTGTGTACTCCATGTACACTGGCTACACCTTATCGACAGCATAAAAACCCACTCGCTCATCGGAACGACACAAATCTAGGTTTTATGAAAAGCTGAACATGTCCTCTACAACTCTTTAGTTTATCACAAATCCAAATCATTTCATTTGATTATCATTAGACATTCATCTTCCTCAGGCATATAGAAGATACCTAATGTGCTTCACCAAAACAGAGTCTATGCCTCAAAACTGGTTTCTGTTCCATCTTGCAAAAATCATATCTATCACTCTACTTGTAGGGATTTCTTGATACAAGGCTTGTTGGAAAGCTTAGGATGTCTACTATAACTTACTAGTTATAAATTTCCTCAAATTCTGCTCATAAAAAGCCATAGAGTTGCAATCTCATCAGTGTGTGAATTCTGACTAAGTTCTGCACAGTACTCACTTAAAATTTTACAATAAATCACATGCATAACCAATGATTTTCAAATTTGTATTTTCAGAAACTAGACATCATCATTCACATCATACACAAAAGATCTCATCATGATTCCAAGTATTCAACGAGTTCTACTTATTTCAATCCTGTGCAAAAGTTCCATTGTTTACCAGTCACTGTCATGAATACTCTTGCTTAAACAATTTTGAACATGCATCAAATAAATTCAGTGATACTACGGTAAAAATTTCATACATGATACTACGGTAGAAATTTCAGAGATAGATCATGCATCAATAAATTCTAAAAATTTCTTCAAGTTCAGGTTTGACAAAAAACAAAACCAGTCTCTGCCTTACGACACAGTCATCGAAAATGAATTTATTAAAATACTAAATAATGTCAGAAAAATCCGAAATAGTTCGTGTAGCCTCTAGACATGTATAAGATCGTGCTATAAAAATTTCAAGATCAGGTTCCATCTATATTGCTCTCTGGAAATTCGGGAATACAACATGCAATTTGTGTTTTCTGTTTTCAATTTCAAATTCTGAACAATCTACCTCTAATAATCAAACTCAAAGCTACTATTACTAATCTCATTCAAGAAATCAAACAAGGAAATAAGAACAAGAGTTTAGAGAACTCCCCACCCTTAATGAAGAAGAGAAAAGTGTGTGTGGCTTGGCCTCCTCCTTTAGATCCACCTCCAAGAATGCTCTTGATCACCTCCTGTTTCTCCTTCTTTCACTCTGTCCTTCTCTCTTTCTCTAGGAAAATTTTAGAAATTCTGAAATGTGAGTGAGAGAAGAGGCTTAAATGAAGTAAGGGACAGAGGGGTGTGCATGGGGGGTGGCCGGCATGTGGGGTCAAGGGGGGTAGGGTGGAGCCAAGTGGTAAGGGGGTTTTCCAAAACCAAGTCCTCTTGCTCATGGTTTTGAGATATTTTCCCATGCCTCATTTTCTAGCCATTTGATCCAAGATGAGATGTGATGAATGGATAGATGTGAGTGCATGACAAAGAGAGAAAAATAATATGGAGTAGTATCATACAATTTGATAATTGCATATGTACCACACGTATATACTAGTATATGTACTAGTGTTGATTTTCTTATTCTCGTGCACCATCGTAAATGCAACCATTCACATATATAATCAAGCAAATTAATTAACACTACAACATATATATATATATATATATATATATATATATATATATATATATATATATATATATATATATATATATATATATATATATACATACATACATACATAAAAGCATTACTTTATCCGGGGTATTACATCTCATGTCCTCGCCGCTCGGCGTCAACTCCCTACACTAACGAGAGATTCCTTAACCTCTCAAGTTCTCGCCGCTCGGCGTTAACTCCCTACACTAATGAGAGATTCCTCAAACTCTCAAGTTCTCACCGCACGATGTCGACTCCCTACACTAACAAGAGATTCATCAATCTCTCAAGTCCTCGCCGCTCGGCGTCGACTCTCTACACTAACAAGAGATTCCTCAGTCTCTCAAGTCCTCGCCGCTCGACGTCGACTCTCTACACTAACGAGAGATTATTCAATCTCTCAAGTCCTCGCCGCTCGACATTGACCCCCTACAATAACGAGAGATTCCTCAATCTCTCTAGTCCTCGCCGCTCGGCATTGACTCTCTACACTAACGAGAGATTCCTCAATCTCTCAAGTCCTCACCGCTCGACGTTGACTCCCTATACTAATGAGAGATTCCTCAATCTCTCAAGTCCTCGCTGCTCTGCATTGACTTTCTACACTAACGAGAGATTCCTCAATCTCTCAAGTCCTTGCCGCTCGACGTCAACTCTCTACACTAGCAAATTCGGCGTCAAACTCAGACCTCAGCCCTTGCAAAAGTTTTAATTTTATTTACGACCTCTAGCTCCATGCCCCAAGGTGGTATTTCTTCCACTCACCGACAGCCAAGGATATAGTAGCCTTCATTGCCGCTACCACTAACTATCAGCGGGTAGTAGAATAACCACTAGTCATGAGAGCTCTCAATGAGGTGAGAAATGAGAAGGTGATGGGGGAGGGGTTATATAGCCCAAGGGGAGGTGGGAACTTGAAATTCATTACGCTGATGCAGACGAATCTCAGTCATTCGCCCACATCCAACGACCTAAAAAGTCTCTACATCTCCCAAGGACCAAACATTTCGCCTCCCAACGAGGCGCATTTATTACGGTGGAAGAAGAAGCGTCTCCTATTCCAGTCATTCAATATCATCAGAAGACGAAATGTCACACATTCAGCACATCCAAATTGAATCCGAGCTAAAAAGGCGGAAAGATCAGTTTATTACAATGTACAGGAGTTCATCGATACAATTGGTAGGGCCATAGAGGATGTGATTACAACAAAGTTACAAATAAATACAAACTCAGCCTACACCTCCACTTGGGGGGTCTTAGGAATGACGCAAACCAGCTTGAGCCCAATCGAGCGTGTTTGCTTGCCGACAAGCTCATCAAGATCCCTAAGAGATGCTAATGTGGATGCTCCAGCAACTGAACTCTAAGCATCACCTGGCCTTGGCAGTGGCTCCAGCCTTAGGGTCGGAGATGACCCCTGCTCGGAGGGCCAATCACTCTCGAAGAAACGAGTTTGGGATCCACCCACTCCGAGCATCACCTTCAATATTTGGATCTCCAATTTTTTCACCACTATTACCTTGCGAAAGAACGACTCTGAAGAGGGGCAATGAATGAAAGCGAGAGAACTCAACCACCCGGAGTCAACATCAACCAGGCTTTGGTCGGAAATCGTCCTCCTCAGACAGGCTGATTTCAAACTCAGCTCTTTCGACCTATTCTCGAAGTAAGTAAGGGTCGCTTCTGGGTCCCCATATTATTTGCGATAACGCACCAAATTGGCCTCCAGGGATTTCATGCGATCCCTAAAGTGATCAAGCTTGGCGTTACAAGGGTTGGCCAAGACAAGGTCGACCATCTGACGTAAAAAAAGTAAAATCATTTCGAGCCTTATAGACTTGGTAAAATCACAAAAATTCTCCACCAATATGGGTTGGCCCAAAAAGTTTCTTTCATTCATTTAAAAAAGGCACAAAAATGCGATGGCCAGTTCGCGTTTGACAAATACAGAAAAAAAAAACCCGAGAAAGCCACTGCCGAGTTGAGGGGAGCACCTCATCGTTCCCAGCGACTTCGGCCTCGGGGTCGACCTCCGATTGTTCCTCCCCTAGACAGGCTGGCGACCATGGTCCTCCTCTTCGTCCACCCCAGGGGTTGGCGGAGCTTTTCGAACTTCATCGAATAATGAAAGTCATCGAGGTCACACTGGGGTTACTTGCAGAGCATATGCTCGATGGCTCGATGGTAGGCCTTGTTCTGGGACGTAATGACCTTATCCATGGCGGCAGTATTCACCTTCTTGAGCTTCCTCTCAATCTTGGCCTCCATCTCCTTCTTCATCCGAGATTGGATTTCAGCCAGGGAAGTCAGTTCCTCCCGAAGAGCCCACTTGCGAGCCTCGGCATCATCAGCCGGCAATTTTTTCTCCTTCATTTCACGCTCATAATGCTGAGCGTTCTTTACTTTCCGATGAAGCTCCTCAGCGTGCAGTCTCCTCAGCTAGGTCCTGACAATTGTCACCTATAAACAAATGTCCAAGACTTAGAATCTTACAAAAAAAATTGAATTTGCGAAAGTCATTTAACACTTACCACCATATCGGCCTAATCCCACCTCATGTAGCAGGACTCGATTGACTCGATGGCGAAGCCCTCCCGGTTGCGGGGTGTGGCGAGGTACTCCACCGCCTTGACCGCAATGGGTCCCGCGATCAGTGAGTCCACTACCTTCACTGACCAGTCAGGGGCCCATGGTAGGAGCCCAGCTTCTCCTATGATCTTATGGGTCGAGGGCTTGAGAGGCGGGACACCCTTCGTCACCAGTTCAGCAACCTTAAGGTTACTAGAGCTTGGTACCATCTTTGTCAACCTCGGAGTCCCCTCTACTATGAAAAACCCTCGACTTCTTGGACTTTAGATCGGAAGTCCCTTCAGAGCCTCCCTGAGGTGGTATTTTCTTGTGCTTCGAATGCTGGGCAGCCTTCTTCTCCAATTGAGCCCTCCTCAACTCAATCTCGGCGTTTTCCATTGCTACAAAAGAAAATTAAAGTCGTGAGAACGAAGGAAAAAAGATGCAAAGAAAAAAAAACAAAAAAATACTCGGATCGGCAGGGCTCAGTCCAATCGGGGTAGGTGCCACTATTGTACAGTCTGCTAGCAAATGCTCTTGCCCCCGATGACCCGTTTCACTTCACTCCACTCCTCTTCTGAAAGCTCCTTCTGTAATACCCCGCAAAATTGAGTAATGACAATTTTCTCCTCGTGTGTTATGCACGTGTATTTTGTACTGTTACGGGTCATATTCGTAACGTATTTTTATATAAATATCATATTCTGATTATTTATATGTTTTCTTTTTTCTCAAAACTCATTTCAATCCTAATTTTAGCAAACTCAAAATATTTACTTTAATCCTTTTTTTTTACGTGTATTACACATGTTTTCGATACACGTATCAATTATGCATATTTTTTTCGTTACGTAAAATATCTGTTACACTACTAATATGAATATTTTACGTATGTTGTATTTTTATTGTTTATGAGTATTTTCCATTCTCCTGAATTTATTTTGTATTCGAATATTTATTATTTTCTTTCGCTTCACTTGTGGGAAATCTAAAGGTTGGCCAATTCATGAAGGAAGAAGAAGAGTTGGGAGTTTGTGTAGTAATGGACAGTGGAAAATTAGTGAAGGGGGTTATGTAGGTTATGAATTTGAACACTTAATTTGGGTAGGAGAATAGTCTTCTCAAACCCTATAAATACCACCCCTTTTCTTCATGAAATCTTCCATCATAAATCAAAAGAAACAAAAGATAAGAAAGATAAGAAAAGAAAGAGAGGAAAAGAAAAAGTGAGTTATTTGAGTTATTGCTTTGAGGAAGGAAGGCTTGCTAGGAGAAGAAGAGAGTTCCATTCTTGGAGTTAGGAGCCATCTACTAGGAGATCATTTTCTTTCTTCAATTAAGGTGAGTGTCTTCTTGAACTTTCTAAAATTTAGTATCATGCATGTACAGAAAAATTGATATTTAAAATTGTTTATACATATGAGTAGTGGTTAATTTGTGATGTTGATATTTAAATGAAATGCATGCTAATTGAGAGATTATCTTGTAGAAAAGTTGAAATGATGTTGTTTGGGTGCATGGTAATATATTATGATTATATTGAATGAATTGGATATAAATTTGTACACAAAGTTGCTAAATCATGCAAAGAAAAATTTATGTTTTGAATTTTTCTTGCACATCAGAAAATACTATCTAATAAAATAGATGGAATCTAGAGCTAAAACTTTTTTGAGAACATCTTGTATGTGTCAGGAACATTCCTTTAAAATTTCATAAGATTTGATAGTCGTTTACTATTTTAATAAAAATCTAAACTCAGAACTGGTTAGTAGTTAACTCGTTGCTGGAAAACTGTACACATTTCGGTTTTTGATTATTTCAACATTGTAAATGAAGTAATTTCCAAAAAATGCAGAACTAAGAACTTGTAGTAGACTCGTTAAAATTTCTGAAAAGTATAAAAAATTAAAATTTCACAAAGAATTGGATTTATAATGAATTTTACACAACTGTACAAGTGGCAGTATTTCAGTAATTCGACACTACTGTAGATTTCGAAGAATCCATTGTTACAGATACAATATTTTGGAGAAACTTATGACTAAGAAATTGTAGTATACTTGTATACCTTTATTTTGATGTAAATAATACAAATTTTCATGAAGTATACATTTTTCTATGATTTTTACAAATGGCATGAAATGCAGTTTTCTGACTTTGAATTTACTGTTTTGCAAATGATACTTAAAAGAAGTGATTGAAAATATTTTCTCGCTATTTTAAGTTATATTTTGGGAAAAAAGATCATATTTATGCTTATATGAGATGTGAACTCAAGAAAAATATACATATGATTAAAGATGTTAAGAATAGGTTCAAAATAAATCAAAGGAAAAATGATGAGATGAATTTCTAATGATGAATTTTAAAGAGATTATGCTTTAATCTTAATTTACTTGTATTGAGAAAGTTTGATAAATATGAAAAGTGTATTATGAAAATAAATAGTTTGATATTTTACTTCATGATTGATAAATAAGAATGAATGAAAGGATTGATTGAGATGTGAATAAATGAATTTGAGAACATGAATAAATAAAATTAAGAATATGAGTTATAAGGGTATGAGTACCCCAAGTTGTTGAACATGGAAAGATGTTGATTGTAGAGACTTAGTGATATCCAGGTACTGGCAAAATTAATGGAAATGAATAATTGATTTTTGAGAAGTGGCAAATATGGACTGTCGTTCTCGGTATTTTTGTGTAGGACCGATAGGAGGGTAAACTAGCTCTAGGTGGTATTATTTATTCATGTTCAAACTTAAGGATTAGGCACTATGGGGAGATGTAATAAACCTTGGGCAAACGTAAGTAAGGCGCGTCTATATAGTCGGGCGGTGGATTCTGGGATTGTGGTTGCTTGCGGAGCGAGACGAGCCTCAATTAAATCCGGGATTGTGATTGATCGGGCGATGGATTCCGGGATCATGATTGGTCGAGCGGATAGGAGGTAGATCTCTAATATATTCCGAGGCTAGGGCGGCACTTGCGGAATGTTCGCACGACGAGGATTCTGTATAGTCGAGCGGTAGATTGTAGGACTGGAATCCGTACTCGTGGAATGTCTAAACCTTATTTTGTTACCGTAGTAGGATTTCATAGTAAGGGATTTAACCCTATCAAGTGGAGTACGTAGGAGTTTGCCCTCGGACCTGTGTAGGATGGGGTGCATAAAATCCGAACAAGTATGCATTAGTGTCATTGTAGTATAACATCTGCATTAGGCATTGAGTCATATCATACACTGACATGTTTAGGATAGTCACTCTTTACACTTTTATATGCATTCAATTTTGTTTTTGTTAAAGTAAGAGATTTCGTTATAATACAACATAGAGAGGATCGTTGTTTATACCATTGCGTCGGTTGTAAACAACTGACATGCCTATAGATTTTCAATGCAGGGCTTGATTGGATTGGCAAGGCCTTAAATACGGTTGATGATAAAGATTATATTCATGATTTAAGCTGCTGATATTAGAGTTGTACTTCTTGTTGTATTTTATTCCGCTGTGTAACTCTGTAATAAATATTGTTGTGTAATAAAAGAAAAGTTTTAATTTCCTTATAAAATTGTATGAAAAGAAGTAAATGATCCTGTTGTACTACGAATTACATGTAAATGGAATTCGGGGTGTTACACCTTCTCCTTAGGAGGCTTGAGGTTCGGTTCGTAGAAGGCCCACGCGGTCGGAATATTCTATGGAGTCGGACTCCGAATAATGAAGTACCTGTTCTTCCACTCCTTGATGGAATCCG
Organism: Hemerocallis citrina; assembly: GCA_017893485.1. NCBI lineage: Eukaryota > Viridiplantae > Streptophyta > Magnoliopsida > Asparagales > Asphodelaceae > Hemerocallis > Hemerocallis citrina. Next base: position 319,604,531 of record CM030359.1, read on the forward strand.
GGTGACCATGAATGACTCGGTTATGGGGCCTGATAGACGTAGTATATGTACTTGTGCGTCAATGACGAACTCACACTAAGAGCGACTCAGAAATACTTCAGCTTCAGTGGCACCCCTCTCTTTTCACTAAGCATGATGTAACACACCAGCCACTTCCAAGAATGGGGTCGTACTGCATGAGGCTTAGATCGGCCCAGTTTAAAACCTCCTTCATGAAAGGGTGCAAGGGGATCCTCAACCCTGAATCGAATGCATCTATCGAAAACATGCAGAACTATTCGGACAGGGTATCGGCAGGTCGAATCCCAGGGTTCGGCACCATTAACTCATACTCCAGAGGAATTAAGTATCTCGCCCAAATCAGAGGAAGATCATTGCTACCACTACGCTCTTCTCCTTATCAATCTTCAGCTTCGGCCGGCTCGGTGAAGAGGGCTTCACTCCATATCGAACTTTGTTCTCAAGGTCATCCGGATACATCCTAAATTCCTAATCGAACCCGGTTGCGAAAGATAGGGAATGTCTAGCCCGTGTTTCTGGAAGAATTCGGGTGGGTCATCAGGACTGTCTGGATGGGTCCACTTTAGCTTATTCCTTCGAGCGACCTTCAGAGCGAACGACTCGGTTTGAGGCCTCGGTGAAGAAGTCTTATCGGAAGCCTCTCCCTCTCCCACAACACCTTCACCCTCCTCCCTGTCTCCGTCCCCGTCATCATCTACATCTCCCCCACCAACCGCTTTCACCTCCTCGACACCTTTCTCCGAGTCACTCGACTCCACGACAAAGGGCTTGCGAGTTCAGAGCGGCTCGGGATTGTACACTTTCTTACTCTCTTCAAATGCCGCCCAGTCCGAGGAGTCGCTGAGGCCGAAGAATTGGACTGAGCCCTTGACATAATGTTAAATGTACTAACCTGTTTGCCGGTGTCGAAGAATACACCGAAGAACCTACCGTTGGTGACTGAACAGTGCCTAGAGAGAGAAGCTCTGGAAGTTATAGAGAGAGAGTGCAAGGTAAAAAATTAGATGGGGGTGGAGGCATATATAAGCAAAGGAAAAACGCCTCAAAGTCCACAAAGCCATCTCAACATTCTGATCTTGATCCAACGGTAAATGTGATTTCGATGCTTCGATTTCCATAACCATGACGTCATGACCCCACGTGCTGAACACGTGCCAACTATAGCCAAGTTTTCTACATATAAAAAAATCTCGATGCCTCGATTTCCACAACCGTGACATCAGCATCACACGAGCAGTACACGTGGCCACTACAGCCACATCAAGTGTACACTCAAGATCTCGCAAAGACTATCGTGCTCGATGCTCGGCATAAACTTTGAGCCACGTACTGGCTTTCTCACAAAGTCTATTGTGCTCAACGCTCGGGATGAACGTCAAGCTGGCTACTAGCTTTCTTAGTCTATCGGGCTCGACGCTTGGCATGAACTTTGAGCCACCTACTGGCTTTCTCACAAAGTCTAACGCGTTGGACGCTCGGCATGAAATTTGAGCCACATACTAGCTTTCTCACAAAGTCTATCGCGCTCGACACTCAGTAAGAACTTTGAGCTAGCGACTGGCTTTCTCACAAAGTCCATCGCACTCGACACTCGGCATGAACTTCGAGCTGGCTTCTGGCTTTCTCACAAAGTTCATCGTGCTCGATGCTTGACATGAACTTCGAGTGACCTACTGGCTTTCTCGCACACGACGCTCAGCATGAACTTCGAGATAGCTACTGGCTTTCTCACAAAGTCCATCATGCACGTTGTCCATCAGATTTGCAACTGCTATCTGTTTCAGGCCTGTCTCTTCCATTATAAATAAACAAGAATTCACATATGTTGTTCCCACCTCTAAATCAGCAGCATCAAATATGATAATCCAATTTAATGTTAATAATGAAGAATATCACTTTCAATACTATATTATTCAGTAAGAAACAACAAAATTCACTCTGTTGAGTGATCGTATAGCTAGAGGTACGTAGATCTGATATGTGGTCAACTATTGTACTCCTAAAGTCTGAGCCATAAGGAATCATTGTTTCTTAATTCACTGTAACCCCTATGACACATTATTGTATTTTTTATTATTTTTAATTAAAATCCCTGGTTATATTATTTTGTTTCTGATTTTATTTCTTTTCGTCCCTTTTGAATTGTATATTGTTGTTCTCCTTATAACTCATTTTGCTTTGATTCAGCCTTTAAATCCTCATTTCATTGACCTACATATTGTCTTGACCTTGTTTATTGTCTAAACCTAATTCATGACCTATTTGTTTAATTTGACTCTTTTCTTCCTATTAGATACTACCCAGTTAACCCAAATCCTCTTTGACTCTATATAACCTCATTAATGACACCCTAACCCTAATTATCTAAACCATAATCTCTCTCTCTCCACAGCTGTCACCCCTACCCCCGACCTCTCTCTCTCCCGATCCCTCTCTACTGCCCCCCCCCCCCCCCCCCCCGCCCCCACCGGCGTTGCCTACACCTGCTACCCCGCTCCTCCCCTCAACCCAGACACCCTTGCTTCCCCTCTCCTCTTCCCCTATCTGCTGTCTCTATCGTCATTGTCCCCTGTGCTGTGCTGCCGTCGATGCCCAAGCCGCCTGTTGTTGTCGCTATTGTGGTCGACAACCGCTGACCCTCGACCCCGCTGTCGCGCCACCGTCTTCCATCCGTTGCTGTTGCGCTTACTATTGCCGCATACTGACGCTACCACTGTGTGGTAGAGAGCACGTGCACCACACGTGTATTGGTGTTGGTTCTTGCTCTTGTTCGTGCGTTCTCTTGTTCGTATGTTTGTGTTCATCGTCCGGGATCTGTTCTGGTTATTCTTTCATCATCTTTATCGTCGTTTTTCAGGCAAGTAACTTGTTAGTATTTGTTCTTCATACAAGTTAAATATCGTAAGTAGTCTTGCATGTGTTGTTGTCACTCTCATGATGATCATATATCTTGTTAGTTGACCTGTTCCTTCATCTATTGATCACACAGTAGTTGTCACCCGCTGCATGAAAACAAATTAGTTTAGATGGACATCTTGATTGTATGCTTGTTTGCGACATACCATATGATGTAGATGATTGTACATGGATGCTTGTTAGATGTATTATCTCATTTTAAACTGTTTATAAAAATGCCATGCTAATTTAAGTAACCTAGATACCATACTTTGTCTTGCATCTTAGATTGGACCGTTTGTAATTAAATTGTTTGATGAAATGCATAAAAGAAGTTTTGTTTTACTGCTGCCCTATTTTTGTATAGACATTTCTACCCTTGTTAACATCAGTAAAATAAATTAGTGTGTGAACATGATTTGTAAGCTTTGTTTTCTAGTTTTCAGAACTTTCGACGGATCTAAATTCTGAATTGTTCGTTGCATGAGTTATTGTTGTTTTACTGCAGTCATATCGTAAATTCCAGATTCTGAATTATATAATTTCTGTATGAATTATTATTTTAAAACTGATATTAAAAGTAGAATTTGGACTTGATATTTTTCTGGGTATGTTTAGTTATGACTGGGATCAATCCTAAATTTTTGTGGAATTAACTAATGACTTTTATATCTCGTTCCATGCTTATAAAAATGATCGATATATTTCCAAACTGTACTCTGTTTAGTAAAGAATTATGTTTTCAACCTGATTTTATTAATTTTTTGATGAAAACTTTGTGAATATTAATTGTAGCCTGATTTTTCTATTTTGCTACCCTTTTGACGAACCTGGATTTCGAATTGTATTCTGCGAATTATCTCTGTTTTGGTACTAATGTATCTGAACTTTCAGATTCGAAGTTTTGTTGCATCATTCTATGTTTCCAATTATATTGACTATACTATCTCAAGTATAAATTCATGATATTTTATATGTTGAGACTAGATATGCTAGGGAATCTTCCAGATTTTTCTCATATTTAATTAGGATGTTTTAAAATCTTTTTCATACTTGTAAACAAGATTTTGCATTTTCTGGCTGAACATAAGTTCTGTATTAAACGTTGTTTTAAACCCTGTTACTGTGGCTGATGTATAACTTGTATATGTGCGCTGAATTTAGCAGAGAGTCTAGTTTTCAGATTTTCTGACGGATGTAGATTTGCAGTTCTGTATCAACGAAAATCTCAGATTCGGTGCAGTAGTGTCATGCTGCCCAAAAGTGAAAGTTTCGTTGTTTTAACTGTTATAGGTTGTTTTGGTCACCCGTTTGTGTTCCCTATTCATCTTAGACTTATCCTTTGTTCTTACCATGTCTTTAGCCCTGTTGTGTTCGTTCACACCTGTTTAATAATAATGAAAAATAATAATGAATTCTTGCTCACTGTTCTGTTGAACTATTTTATTTATGCTACTGCATTGAAACTTATATTGGGCTTGTAGTCCTAGAATATTGTTTTGTTTCAGATCTTGTATTTTTTGGGATATTTATTATTTTTGCAAATAAATTCTGTTGATTTATAATTATTCATGCATGTGTGGTTAAGTATATTGCTATATTTACTGTTGTGTTGAGTCAAGTAGATCCTTACAGCTTATGGATGGTGAAAACCATTCGCTGGGCTTTGTCGCGTATCGTATTCCGTATTCCTTTTGGGAAGCGGGGTGTGAAAAGGTTTTCGGTGATATCAGAGCCTCAGGTTTGGCTAATATGTTAGTTTGACTAATACATTAGACAGGCTTGACTTGGTCAGGATTTACTTAACTACCAATAAGCCATGCAATACACGAAAAATTGATAATCAACTTGATCTGAATGCTAATTTTTTTGGGTTTTTTGCAGACTATGGCTCATGGGAATGCTTCGTATTCTCGCTCGCAAGAAGACCATCCTGAGTTGGCAGCTGTTACTTAGGTGCTCCAGCAGATTGCTCAGATGCAGCAGGAGTACTGCGAACTGGTTTAGGCCGCATTGGAGGCTGCTAACCGGAATGCTGTTCCGACCCCCGTTTTGCCTGCCCCGGTAATTTTGCCCCCTCGTCCAGGTACCGTTGCAGACTTCATGAGGCTTCACCTTAGTAAGTTCGCTGGTACTGAGATGCCACTTGAGGCTGAGCAGTGGCTGATATGGACGGAGAGCCTGCTACAGGCAGCTAGGGTCACTGATGCCGACTGTGTGACTGTGGTATGCGTCCAGTTGGTGGATTTGGCCAACATCTAGTGGAGGGTAGAATCCGAGAGGCTAGAGCGGCCTATTACTTGGGCCATTTTTGCTCAGAGCTTTCTGGAGAAATTCTTTCCCCCGCATAACCCGGGTAGAAATGGAGCATCAGTTTCTTGCCCTGAAGCAGGTTGGTTGGTTGGTTATCTGGTTGATTTATTAGTGTCGTGTTTTGGAATTCTGTTACATATTATATATGTAGTATTGTAACACCAATTTTTTCTTGGGACAAGGCACTAGGTCCGTGGACGAGTACGCAGTGGAGTTCACTAGGCTTAGCAGCTTCGCTACCACCTTGGTGGTGAATGAGGAGAATCGTGCTCAGAGGTTCCTTTTGGTTCTTAATCAGGGGGATTCAGGTGTACTTGGTCGCCCATCACCTCTGTACCTATGTGGATGCCTTGGAGATAGCTCGAGCGACAGAGCAAACTCGAGCTCGAGAGACCCCTTTCCAGTGGGTTGTGCAGTACCCCGCTGCTGTTGCTACCAGGCCCACTGGAGGCCCGATCAGGAGGCCATCTCCGGTACTTTCTGTCAGGACAGCTCCCTACCATCCTGCTCCTCCACGGAGGGATGTTGTTTGCAAATTTACCCAGACCCTTGGGCACCTGCGCAAGGATTATTGGAAGGCCAACTATTGTTGTCTCAGTTGTGGTGCTACCGACCACCTTGGTTCGAGATTGTCCTCGGAGGAGGCACAACCAGGCCGCAATCGTGCCAGTCTGTAGTCAGGTTAGGCCACCAGTTCCCCCTCAGCATCAGATCGTCGGTCAGAGGACCGCTGCTCCAGGGAAAGGTCAGGCTTTCAACTTGACAGCGGAGGAAGCTGAGACCGCTGAAGAAGTCGTTTCAGTTGTCATTCTTGTTCATTTCTTTCCTGCTCATGTTCTTTTTTATTCTGGGGAAACCTATTCCTTCGTCTCCTCCCACTTTATGGATCAGCATCAGTTGGAGTGCAGTGCTTTTCTGGTATCTTGGAACATCACCACAGGTGGCGGTGTTTTCGTCTGTTCCCGAGAGTGCAAGTAGAGTCCCGTGGTGATTGGAGGTGCACATTTCAGAGCAGATCTAATTGTGATTGGCAACAGAGTTTGATGTGATTCTCGGCATGGATTGGCTGGGTGAGACCCAAACGATCATTGATTGCCGAGCGAAGAAGGTTTTTTCAGGATTCCAGGCCGTGCGAAGTTTGAGTTCCATGTTGGGGAGTTACCCTTTGGGCGTGGTCAGGAAGTGGTTGTCGATGCAGGTTGTGCAATGGAGTTGCACTTAGGCTGTGAGGCTGCACCTCTTGTAGTGCGGAAATTTTTGGATGTGTTTCCAGAGGAGTTGCCTGGACTACCCATGGATAGGGAAGTGGAATTCAGGTATTGATTTTCAGCCAGGTACTGCACCGATATCGAAGAATCCCTACCGGATGGCACCAGTTAAGCTAGCAGAGTTGAAGGTGCAGGTCCAAGGATTGCTGGATTTGGGTTTCATCAGGTCCAGTGTTTCCCCGTGGGACGCTCCAGTCTTGTTTTTCAGCAAGAAGAACGGGAGTCATCGACTGTGCATGGATTACCATGAGCTGAATAGTGTTACAGTGAAGAACCGGTCTCCGTTACCCAGGATTGATGAATTGTTTGATCAGCTAGGTGGAGCTGCTGTCTTTTCGAAGTTGGACCTTCGCTCTGGTTATCAATAAGTGAAGGTGAAGGCAGTTGATGTGCAGAAGACTGCGTTCAGGACCAGATATAGGCACTATGAGTTCCTAGTGATGCCTTTTGGAGTCACGAATGCGCTAGCAATGTTCATGAGTCTGATGAATAGATTTTTCTCTCCATTTCTGGATAGATTCGTGGTGTTCTTCATAGATGACATTCTGGTGTATTCTCAGAACCGGAAGGATCATGCTAATCATCTGAGGTTGGTTCTACAAACTCTAAGGGAGAATCAGCTCTATGGAAAACTCAGCAAGTGTGAGTTTTGGCTTGACCGAGTTATCTTTTTGGGGCACATTATCTCAAGTGATGGTATCTCAGTTGATCCATCCAAGATTGCTGCGGTGAAGGATTGGCATGTCCCTAAGTCAGTTTCAGAGGTAAGAAGTTTCCTTAGTTTGGCCGGGTATTATCGGAAGTTTGTCCAAGACTTTTTGAAGATTGCTGGGCCGTTGACTAAGCTGACAGGAAAGGATCAGAAGTTCTTCTAGGATGGATCTTACAGTGGAGCTTTTACAGAGTTGAAGAGCCGGTTGATGTCAGCATCAGTGTTGACTATTCTGGATGGTTTGGGTGGTTTTGTGGTTCACTGTGACACTTCTGGCAAGGGCCTAGGTGCAGTGTTGATGCAGAAGGGCCGAGTTGTTGCTTATGCATCCAGACAGTTGATGTCGCTTGAGAAAAACTACCCTACCCATGATTTGGAGTTAGCTACGGTGATCTTTGCTTTGAAACTGTGGAGGCACTGTCTACTTGGAGACCAAGAGGAAATCTTTACTGACCACAAAAGTCTCAAGTATGTCTTCACTCAGAAGGAACTGAACATGAGGCAGAGGCGCTGGTTAGAGTTGATGGCTAACTATGACATCAGTTTGCAATACCACCCTGGAAAAGTAAACTTGGTGCTAGATGCTTTGAGTAGGAGACCAGTCGTCATGTTCCTGGCTCAGCAGAGAGAGCTCGTTGAGAAGATGAGGAGGTTAGATTTGGATGTGATCTTGTGCCAGGTTCTGATCGGAGTTGCATGATGCTTTAGTTGCAGTCGTCTCTTATCAAGCAAATTAAAGAAGCTCAGGCAGGTGATGAGCAATTGCAAGGGTTCAGAGCCGAAGTGGAAGCAGGTACGAGGACCGATGTGGTTGTTCACTCAGATGGATCGCTTCGTTTTGGGTCCAGATTGTGTGTTCTGAAGGGTGAGGTTCGTCAGAAGTTGCTTGAGGAAAGCCCACCAGTCCTGGTACTCTATTCATCCTGGAGGTACTAAGATGTACCGGGACTTGAAGCTTCACTTTTGGTGGCATGGTATGAAGATGGCCATGGCGAGATTTGTGTCGCAGTGCTTGATCTGCCAGCAGGTGAAGGCAGAGCATCAGAGGACTTCCAAACTTCTTCATCTTCTTCCCATTTCGGAGTGGAAGTGGGAGCATATCACCATGGATTTTGTGACCGCTTTGCTGAGGAGTCCCAAGGGTCACAACGCCATTTCGGTGATTGTGGACAGGTTGATGAAGAGTGCTTACTTCGTTTTCTTCAGAGTTGGACAGTCTACTGAGAGCCTAGCTGAGAAGTACATGCAAGAGACCGTCCGACTTTATGGGGTTTCAGTCAGTTTTGTATCCGACAGGGATACGAGGTTCAGGCCTCGGTTCTGGAAGACTCTTCAGAGTAGTCTGGGGAATAAGTTGAAGTACAGCACAACTTTTCACCCTCAGACCGATGGACATTCTGAGAAGACCATCTAAACTCTAGAGGACATATTGAGGTCCTGTGTGTTGCAATTTGGAGGTTCTTGGGAGGACCACTTGCATCTTGTAGAGTTCTCATACAATAACAGCTTTCATGCTAGTCTTAAAGTCGGAAGTGTAGGTTGCCAGTGTGCTGGGAGAACATTGGCGAGAGGAAGTTGGTGGGTCCGGAATTGATCACCAGGACGGTGGATGCCGTGACTCAGATTAGGAAGCATCTTCAAGCCGCCCAAGACAGGCAGAAGAGATGGGCTGATGTCCATAGGAAAGCCTTGGAGTTTGAGGTGGGAGACCATGTTTTCCTTAAGGTATCGCCGTGGCAAGGTGTCATTCATTTTGGTGGCGGAGGCAAGTTGAGCCCTAAGTTCATCAGACTGTTTGACATTCTGAAATGAGTAGGTAAGGTAGCCTATCATCTTGCATTGCCACCGGCTTTATCTGGAGTGCACTACGTCTTCCATATCTCGCAACTGCGGAAGTATATTCATGATGAGAGCCACGTGATTGACTACTCAGAGTTATCCGTGAGGCTGGATCTGTCGTGTGAAATTCCACCAATTGCTATTCTGGACCGGCGGGAGAAGGTATTGAAGAACAAGGTGATCAAGCTTGTTCGAGTTTCTTGGAATCCTCACTCATCGGGTGAGTCAACTGGGGAGCTGGAGGAGGATATTCAGCGGAGGTTTCCTTATTTGTTTGTGTAGTTCTTGTTTTGTTGTTTTGCTTTTGTTGTTATTTTTTTTTCTTTTTGGGGTTACCCTATGTACTTCTTGTTGAATTTCGAGGAGAAAATTCTTCTTGTTAGGTGGGTAGGATTTGTAACCCCTGTGACTCATTATTGTATTTTTGTTTATTTTAAATTAAAATCCCCAGTTATTTTATTTTGTTTCTGATTTTATTTCTTTTCGTCCCTTTTGAATTGTATGTTGTTGTTCTCCTTATAACTCATTTTGTTTTGATTCAGCCTTTATATCCTCATTTGATTGATCTACATATTGTTCTTGACCAAGTTTATTGTCTAAACCTAATTCATGGCCTATTTGTTTAATATTTGACTCTTTTCTTCCTATTGGATACTACCCAGTTAACCCAAACCCGCTTTAGACTTTATAAAACCCCACTAATCACACCTTAACCCTAATTATCTAAACCCCAATCTCTATTTCTCTCCACAGCCGTCACCCCTACCCCCGACCTCTCTCTCTCACGATCCTTCTCTCTCCTCTACTACCCCCCCCCCCCCCCCGACGTCGCCTACACCCACTACCCCGCTCCTCCTCAACCCGACACCTGTGCTCCCCCTCTCCTCTTCCCCTAGCCGATGTCTCTATCATCGTCGTCCCCTGTGCTGTGCCACCGTCGATGCCCAAGCCGCCTGCTATCGCCGCTATTGTGGTTGAGAATCACTGACACTTGACCCCGCTGTCGTGCTGCCATCTTCCATCCGTCGCTATCGCGCTTACTGTTGCTGATTGCTATCGCAGCCACTGTGTGGTGGAGAGCACGTGCGCCGTACGTGTATTGGTGTTGGTTCTTGCTCTTGTTCGTGCATTTTTGTTCGTTGTCTGGGATCCGTTCCCGTTATTCTTTCATCATCTTCGTCATCGTTTTTCAGGCAAGTAGCTTGTATGTATTTGTTCTTCATACAAGTTAAATACCATAAGTAGTCTTGCACGCATTTTTGTCACTCTCATGATGATCATATATCTTGTTAGTTGATCCGTTCCTTCATCTCTTGATCATGAGTATTTCACAGTAGTTGTCACCCGTTGCATGAAAATAAATTAGTTTAGACGGACATCTTGATTGTATGCTTGTTTGCGACATACCATATGATGTACATGATTGTACATAGATGCTTGTTAGATACATTATCTCATTTTAAACTGTTTATACACATGCCATGCTGATTTGAGTAACCTATATACCATGCTTTGTATTACATCTTAGATTGGATCGTTTGTAATTAAATTGTTTGATGAAATGCATAAAAGAAGTTTTGTTTTACTGCTGCCATATTTTTGTATAGTAATTTCGAACCTGTTAACATCAGTAAAATAAATTAGTTTTTGAACATGATCTGAATTCCGAATTTTGATGCATGAGTTATTGCAGTTTTAGTGCAATCATATCGTAAATTCCAGATTTTGAATTATATGATTTTGTATGAATTATTATTTTAAAACTGATATTAAAGGTAGAATTTGGACTTGATATTTTTCTGGGTATGTTTAGTTATGACTGGGATCAATTCTAAATTTTTGTGGAATTAATAAATGACTTTTATATCTTGTTTCATGCTTATAAAACCAATCGATTTATTTCCAAACTGCATTCTGTTCAGTAAAGGATTATGTTTTCAACCTGATTTTATTTATTTTTGATGAAAACTTTGTGAATATTAATTGTAGCCTGATTTTTCTATTTTACTACCCTTTTGACGGACCTAGATTTCGAATTGTATTCTGCGAATTATCTCTGTTTTGGTATTGTTGTGTCTGAACTTTCAAATTCGAAGTTTTGTTGCATCACTTTGTTTTCTCAATTACATTGACTATACTATTTGTAGTATAAATTCATAATATTTTATATGTTGAGACTAGATATGCTAGGGAATCTTTTAGATTTTTCTCATATTTAATTACGATGTTTTAAAACCTTTTTAATGCTTGTAAACAAGATTTTGCATTTTCTGGCTAAACATAAGTTCTGTATTAAACGCTGTTTTAAACCCTGTTACTGTGGCTGATGTATGACATGAATATGTTCGCTAAATTCAGCAGAGAGTCTAGTTTCCAGATTTTCTGACGGATCTAGATTTGTGATTCTGTATTAACGGAAATCTCAGATTCGGTGCAGTACTGTCATGCTGTCCAGAACTGAAAATTTCGTTGTTTTAACTGTTATAGGTTGTTTTGGTCACCCATTTGTGTTCCCTATTCATCTTAGACTTGTCCTTTGTTCTTACCATGTCTTTAGCCATATTGTGTTTTTTCACACCTGCTTAATAATAATGAAAAATAACCAAGCCGGAGTTTAAGGGAAAGATCTAGTAGTGGACAATATGAAAATGTGTATTCCGAAGGGGACTCGTTTCTCCCAACTATTTACTGTGGTACAAACTATTTTTCTCTGGATGCATAAGGGCATGATCCATGACACCGTTACTGTTTGCTGTTACTGTTACTATTACTGTTTGTCTGAATATACAACCCTATAGGTTCCACTACGAAATCTTAAAACGAAACTGTTTGATGTAGCAACCATATGGTATAATTTGGGACGCATGAAGTGCTACCTAGATAGTAATGAACATTAGATATAAGAATAACTGTTTCACAGTCACATCCTGTTACCGTTACTGTTATCTTTACTGTTACTGATACTGTTACTGTTATTTACACTGTTTATCCATTAATTGTTCCCTGTTATCTGTAGACTTTCTCTATTGTTTTTTATCTCCATGTTAGTACTTCCTGTTTTTTGTTTCATTTTTACTTTTACTTTTCCTGCTTGTACTACTTGTGGCCCGGAACTTGCAACTAACGGGAATTATGTTTCCTGTCTTCCTATTTCCCTGTAATTATTATATGAGCAGGTTTTGGTGATCATTTGCCTACTGGAGTTGGTGAGCAAAAGTTTTGAACTGCGCATTGGGAATTCTTGCTTACTGTCCTGTTGAACTATTTTATTCATGCTACTGTATTGAGACTTGCATTGGGCTTGTATCCCCGGAATATTGTTTTGTTTCAGATCTTATATTTGTTTGGGATATTTATTATTGTTGCAAATAAATACTGTTGATTTATAACTGTTCATGCATGTGTAGTTGAGTATATTGTTATATTTACTGTTGTGCTGAGTCAAGTAGACCCTTACAGCTTATGGATGGTGAAAACCATTCGTTAGGCTTAGTTGTGTACCGTATTCCATATTCATTTTGGAAAGCGGCACGTGACATTTACTGACCCGAATTATTTTATTTTATTTTATTTTATTTATCGGTCGTAGTTGTCTACTTTCAGGAAGAGAGGAATTTTTCAAAATCTCAAATTGATTCTGTAAGAGACCGAAATCAAACCAGCGACCTCAACTTAAAAGTGTCCTGATTTCTCAATATAAGATCTAAAAGCACATCCAATCGTGTAGAAATGTAAGAAGCACTCCTCATTACAAAATCCCCTGCCTTCAGTTTTCAATCAAATTATCTCCCCCTGGCTCCGCTGAATCCATATATTCTGTTCAGTTTGAATTATCAAAGCACAAAAATAAGCCTGTGAGGTTTTAAAGAAATTTAAGCAGGTTTGTCAGATGGTGAATTAGGTCGAGTTGTTGGCGGTGGGACCAGTGGTGGTCTTTGTGGTGGAGCAGGTGATTGCAGTGGGGCTGGAGGTGAAGACAATGGTGATTATGGAAATGGAGAAAAAGATGGAGATGAGGAGGAAAGGTGGAGGAGCTAGAGTAGCAGATAGAGAAGGAGAGGGTAGATAAGGTAATATGCACTCCATCAGTTTGATGAAATGTTCAACCCTAAATGCACCACGTCCATCTGTTTGATGAAATGCTCATCCCATAATTGAAGCCTCCCGTTATTCCTTCAACATCTTGCTTAGTACAATCCTTTTTTTGGTGATTAAGAATAAGAACAAGAATAACCCGTCCCACCCACTTATTATAGTTCACTTGTATCTATTTAACAAGATGAATAGCACAAGTAGCATCTCAAGCTACAGTATCACCTATGCTATCTCCGAAAATTGCTGCAGCTGCATGAATATTAATGGTAGTGGGGGGGTGGGCGCGGCGGGGTCGGGGGGCATCAACTTGAAGTTGGTGGGTTGAAGGAGAAGTTAGAAGAAGATATATAAGAAGAAGGGTATTACAGTAATTTCATAATTAGAAGATCTTTAATCTCTAAAATTATAATAAGAGAGTTAGGGTTGTCATTTGTAGATAAACAAACTCCTACATCCTCGTGCATAACTGATATAAAGGAGGTCTAAGATTCGAGGACAGACTACGTCATAATTTTTACTTTTGAAAATATATATTTGCATCGTGCGTGTAAATTACTAGTAGTAAATAAAGTTTAAGATGGGTAAGAGAGGTCTCAGGTTTGTGACCAGACTATGGCGTAGTACTATGGCGTAGTCTTTACTTTAATATATCAGGTTTGTGACCAGACTATGGCGTAGTCTTTATTTTAATATATATATATATATATATATATAGAGAGAGAGAGAGAGAGAGAGAGAGAGAGAGAGAGAGAGAGAGAGAGAGAGAGAGAGAGAGAGAGAGAGAGAGAGTCCCCTTCCGCTGTGCACTCGTGTGCACTCGCGTGCACTCGATCTTCCCGCATTCGTATTGACGATCCGAACCGTTCACATTGATCTAAATATGTAAAATCAAATTATTTGAAATTCATTTGCCCATCCATCATGTGACTATAAAAAACTATGATTTTCAGCCATACAATTTTGTAATACTTCAAGGGATGGGCAAATGAATTCTAAATGATTTGATTTTACATATTTAGACTAATTTGGATTTGTAGATCAATGTGAACGGTTCGGATCGTCAATATGACGGCGGGAAGGCCGAGTGCACATAGCGGTCTAGTGCACAACGGAAATGGACTATATATATATATATATATAGGGAAAGGATCGGTTGAGCACTCCTCTAGTGCTCACCACGTGAACACTATGCCTTTGGGCGTTCATATCAAAAATCTGAACCGTTCACATTGATCTACACATCTAAATTAGTCTAAATATGTAAAATCAAATCATTTGAAATTCATTTGCCCATTCATTGAAGTGTTACAAAATTGTATGGCTGAAAATCATTGTTTTTATAGTCACATGATGGATGGACAAATGAATTTCGAATGATTTGATTTTACATATTTAGACTAATTTAGATGTGTAGATCAATGTGAACGGTTCAGATTTTCGATATGAACGCCCGAAGGCCTAGTGTTCACGCGGTGAGCACTAGAGGAGTGCTCAACCGATCCTTTCCCTATATATTTATAAGAGTTTACCCCCTCTCTCCTTTCTCTATTTTTAAGTAGTCTCTATTTTTAAGTAGAGAAAAGAGAGTAAAAGTAGAGATTCCTATTTAACTAACACATGCACTATGAATGATTTTTATTAAAAATAATTTAAATAAAATAAAAACCCTAATTCCTCAAACATAGTATCTTCCGTTCTCACTTTTCCAACCTATATATATATATATATATATATATATATATAGAAAGAGTTTACCTCCTCTCCTTTCTCTCTATTTTGAAATAGAGAAAGAAGAGTAAAAGTAGGGATTCCTATTTAACTAACACATGCACTATGCATGATTTTTATTTAAAAAACAAAAACAAAACAAAAACCCTAATCCCTCAAACATAGTATCTAGCATTGGTATCGGGTCGGGTCCTTCACTACCCGGACCCAGACCCGGTCCCTTACGGGGGTTCCGGATCCTATTAAAATATTTCTACCCGTTCAGGTAGGAGCGAGAATGTGAACGGCGAGCGGAGGCGACGAGTGGAAGATTTAGAATAGAGGAGAGAAGAAAAAGGCATGAGTTTTGAGTTTGGAAGAGGAAGATTTAGAATTGAGGAGGAAGGAGGGGAGGGATGAGGATAGAATATTCATTTTTATGTTGATTTTTTGGGGGTTTTTTAACGGGTCCAGGTCTGGGTCGGGTCTCTTTTGAGCGGACCCGGACCCGAACCCAAAAGTACAACGGGTCCCATTTTGGGACTCAGACCCGGATAGGCCGGGTCGGTTCCGGTCCATTGCTGGGTCCAGGTCGGGTTCGGGTTTCGTGTATTTATACCAATGCTAATAGTATCTTCCCCTCTCACTTTTTCAACCTCATAAAATCTCATTGCTCTTTCCAAACCCACCCTCATCCATACTCGCGCACCCCCCCTCCCCCCCCCCCCCCCAACACACACACAATCTGTTTTAGTAATATTCAATTATATAACATTATGGTTTGACAGTGATTCTCTAAACTATCTTCTTATGTGAGGATGATAATGAAGATTTCAGTAATTAAGGTATGAATGATATTCAAAAGTTTCTTCCAATTCTCTCACATTTTTTTGAGAGTTCTATATAATTTTATGAGTTCCTCATAACTATTTTAGGCACATGCACAGGGTAACACTAGTGTGTATATATATATATGGTAAATTTTAGAAAACCCTACTGAGGTTTACTCTTTTGGCAGAAAATCTTACTAAACTTTGCGTCGTTAGGCACTAAGGCATACTCCGTTAAATTTTGACTGTTATCTGGAAAAAAGTGTTGATGTGCTACTTTTTCAATGACTAAAATACCCTTATGATAACCTTTATATATGTGGCCTAAGACAATGAGTGGAAACAGTAAGAGAGTTTAAGTGGGAAAATTAGAGAGATTTGGCAGGAAATCTGGGGGATTTCATCATCTGCCTGATCAAGATCAATGTCAATGTAAATTTCTTCTTCTCCTCATGGTCTATGAGCTAATGAATGTTGATTATTGTAAATTTAATAACTTGGCTCCGTTGTTTATTACTTTAAATGGTTTTCCTGCAAATTTGGGTGAATATGTAATGGGTTGATTATTTTTAGATGTTGATGATTATAGATGTAATCAACATTGGTTACTTTTTTGGGGTGAAGATCTGTAGATTGGGTGTGAAAAATGTATTGATTTGGTGAAAGATAGTCGGTTTTGAAGGAACATATGATTCTTTAGGCTTTTTGATTATGTAGTAGATGGAGATACTAGTTCCTGTGTGTAGTAGTAGATTGCAGATCATATGAATTAGATGTATTTTTTTGATTTGTTGCAGGATGGCTAGTTCAAGCTTACACAGTCGGAAAAATTCTTCCTCCTACCGAAGTCAACCAAGCTTGGGGGAAGTGAACCAATTACTCCCCCCCCCCCCCCCCCCATGCAACTGCAATCTCCTCACATGAGTGAAGTACTCCAATTCGGTAACAAATTTTGGTAAACCCTAAATTAATTGCCCCAATTTCGCAAATGGATGCCAGTTTATTATCTAGTACTCAGAGTATGAGAGAATTTTTAAGTGGACAGCCAATTACCACAATCCTGGAAGTCCAGCTGGCAACGAAATGCTGTATGATCATATTGATTTTCTAACTAGGAGCTCAGCATGTCAAGACTGGAGCTTAGGGAAGACTACGTTATTTTTCGTAGGAAGGGTTGGAAAGAAGGGTTTGTTGTTGCCATGCTAGTGTGTGTGAAATTACCTGCTGTTTTCTATGTGTTCAAGTATTAGTAGACATGAGTGTGGAAATGGTATTTTGGGCAACTGCAAGATGATGTGCAAGATGACAGGAGCATGGAAAGTAGTAGTAGTTCGTGTGTGGCTATTTATTGTGGTAATTGCAAGATGATAATGATATGGTTTTGTAAGATATTTTGAATTTATTATGCATCTATGAGATAACAGTGGTATGTAAGAAATGATGAAATGACTTTATGTTATATAATGTTTATAGAATGAAGATGATGTATATTTTGGTACTTGTGAGACTCATTTGTTTAGAACTTGTAACTTATATATCAGTGTGTGTAAATGATAATAATGTTCGTACTGATATATATATATATATATATATATATATATATATATATATATATATATATATATATATATATATATATATGTTTGTGAGATAGATATGTTGTCCTATAGTTTATGATATTCTCCATTGATTAACAAGATCATAGAGAATGACAGTATAAACCGATGCATCATATTTGGTTACAAACAACATATACCTGATGCATTCATATACAAATATTTGCTCTCAAAAGTCACTACAATAACTACATTCGTCTCATACATCAGCAGAGAACCTGATGCATTCACCTCAATCTGCTACAAACTTCACAAAAATTCTATGATGAATTCATATTAACCTTGATGCATTCAAAAATATGATATATCAATTGCATTAAAGCAGCTACAAACTTTGGAAAAGTTGTTGTCATATCAATTGCATTCATAAAAGTTGCATTCATATCAAAAGTCACTCTCAATTGTGCAATTTCATCCAAATATCAGACAAATATACCAACATCTGATGCATTCATCTCAAAACCTGATGCACTCATCTAAAACAACTAAAACCTCCACAAAAATAGATATTGCCTGGTGCATTCTTATACAAACTTCACAATACCTGATGCAAAGCACCTGATGCAATGTCACTTCACAAAAAGTGTACATGTACTTGATGCATTCAAATGTATGCATTCAAAAGTAAAAAAACATGCACCAAACTGCAAAAGACATGCATTAAATAGTTGCAATCATATTAAATGCATTAATATCAATCTGTCACTCTCAACTGATCTCTTGCATTCATAGAACAATTGTATTACAGAGAAACAGAACATGAGAATGTTTGGTGCGTATTTGAATACTACATGCACCCAAAAAGAGTATTACTGAACAAAAAGTTATAATTCTAATTCATTACAATGAGTTTTCATGTTGTTTAAGCTGCATGATTTCTTGCTTAATTAGTCTCATCTAGACTGCAGTTACATTTACTCCAACCATTTGATACAAAAAGTTATAATTCTAACATTGTTAAGTAGCTGTATGTGTGCAGCATTTCTCAACTTTTTCATCTGCAGGTACCTATACTCTAAATACATACAAAAACTCAAAAAACATGGTTGTGTGTTGCTTTTATAAGTGCAGTAATGACTCCCTCTTCCCTACTTGGATCTCTGTGCAGATGCCTGCATTAATTCCACAAGCAGGACATTTAATAGTTGATTTATAAGTTGAAATGATTTGAAAAAATGAGCAAGTTATGTATCAAAAAAAAGTTGAACTAGTAATATACCTATATATACATAATCTCATAACTTTCTTTCACTGCTTTGCTCCTTGTGAAGCTCCTTTTGGTGCTGCCTGAGATTGAAAAAACAAACAAAATTTAGCATAGTGATTTACTGCTTTAAATGACTTAATTGAAAATATACAGAATCTTATACTTGGTTGGAATTATCTGGCATCCACACAACCCTAGTTGGTTGGGCAAGTGGTGCTCTGACAAGTGGAGTTGCAGTATTTTGAGAACCCCCTAATCCAAAAATATTTCTTCCTGCTTGACTCAGCACTCCAACACTTGCATTATGCAGCATTGATTCACCTCTTCCTGTGCTTGCCCCTCTTCCAATGTTCTGGAATAGTTGTCGTGATGCGTCTTCACTTCCTTTCGCCTGGATACCGAAGCCTTCTTTCGAAAAAGCACCATCACCAGATGGCATCCACTTTCTACCAGCACTCCTTCCACTGCTCCTGCCTAGTGTTCTACCTCTAACTGTCCTGCCTACATCTCTCTTCCCCTACCTCTGCCTCCTCTTATCTGTGCATGTGCATGAATATAAGTAGTTGGTGCTCTAACACCAGTTTGTGTTGATGGCCTACTCACCATGTTTGGTACCTCAGCATGGATATCATTATAAATTGATTGCTGGCTTCCAATGCTTCGTCTTGGTATACATGGCCTTCCTCTCTTTGATTTGCTTTTGGCTATATATGGTGTTTTAAATGGAAGCATATTTTGACAGTTCTTTTTATTAGGTCCCTCAACCCCACACCTCCCACATTGAACCTTGTATGTGCTTCTCTTCCTCTTGTTTGTATTATCAGGCTCATCTGCAGGTTTTTTCCTGTTCTTATGTGGTCTTCCAGGAAATATCTTCAAAGATGGTAAGAGTATTCTTCCATATCCACTATCAGGCCAATGTTTTGAATCAGGAATTGAAGAAATTTTATGAGAGTAGGATTTCAAATATGTTGATGTCAAGTAACAGTCATCTACATAATCTGCTGGGTCTTTATTCTTTGATCTGAAGATAGCCAATACAGGGAATTCCACTAACATCCCACTGTATACATGTACAAGTTCTGAGGCCTATATCACAATACATGGTCTCTTGCTTGTATGTGCACTCCCACTCTGTTCCTCCAACATATATTATGTTACAAGATGTTGATATTACCGCAGCTTCTGAATTTTATCCATAATCCTAGAGCAGACCTTGTGATTGTGCTTCTCCATTTTCTTTCTTTTTTCTTGTAGCCTAACCATAAGTTGTTTCCTGATAACCTCACATATGGATACAAATGGCTTACCCCTAGCCTCGTTTATGTATTTATTGAAGCTCTCACTAACATTATTGCACAACATCTCACTTCTACAAAATGATGAAAAATGGCTTCTAGACCATGTGTGTGAATCTCTCTCCATTAGACAATTAACTGCATCCTGGCTTTCCTCACCTAAAATACTCGGTGCTTTTTTGAAATCAGCCACTGTATATGAACAAGCAGCTTTCCAAAGTTGTTCTTTCATTTTCATTGTGTTGAAGCCATGCTCTTTGAAATTTGCATAAAGATGCCTACATATCAGCGTACACACAAAGTGAACTGTTATTATGAAAATCCTATTCAGTGAATGAGGTATCAGTTATACCTCCAAATAAATTGTGCAATGGAAGACATAAATATGTTGTCCTATGGTAAACAAAGTGAACTGTTAATATGGACAATGACAGACATATATATGTTGTCCTATGACAGACATATATGACTGCTTTTCCTGTGCAAAAGTGGATTCAAACATGTACTACAAAGCTGATGAAAAAGGTAAGAGAGATTTGCAAAAGTGAAGCTACAATTGATGTATCAATGGTCGGCATAGACAATTGATATATCAATACACTGCCTTGGAAGTGTGTGTGTCAATGATCTATCATAGTGAAGTGTTAGGTTCATCAAATAATATACATTAGCAAATTTTTTAAGTGTGTTGAATTCCTGACACAAAACCTATGCTCTGCCCTTGGGCGGTCCTTCCTCACATGCTTGTATCAAACCATGCCCAAAGATTGTGTAATTAGAACATTAAATAAGAGATTCCACTTCTACAAATAGATTGATATGGTTGCAGTGTCGAAGCAATACCTTCTGTCGATATGATATGTAAGAATATATGTTCCCTTCCCCTCCTAATGCTTCTACCAACAGCTTCAAATACCAGTTCCGAGTTTTTCTGGTTTCTCCTTTTACACAAGCAAATGCTATTGGGAACATTTGGTTGTTGGCATCTTTTCAGACAACACTCAACAAAATCACTCTCAATCCATTCCTGAGATGGCATCCATCCAGACCTATCAGTTGTCTACATCATTGTGTGAATCCATCAACACAACCCTTGAATCCAATGAATTGTCTGCTGAAAGTTGGATACTAGAATTGTGCCCCTTTGAAAACCTTAACTTTGATCAGAGACCCTGCATTTCTTCTTCTCAAAATATCAGTGTAATCCCCAACTTTGTGAATTGCTCTAACCCATCGCCATCGATTAGCTTGGTTGCTTTTCTTCTAGCCCTATGCATCTGCGATCTTGAAGTTGTGATATTCATCTCTCTAGATACCCTATTATGCAAAGCACTCACTTTCAATGTAGGATCATCCCTCACATCTTCAACATATTTCTCAGCAAAGCATGTGGAGCTTACACAAGTTAATTTGTTTACTTTTGAACATTTGCACTCAGAGATGAAACTGTATATTTGAAAGTGTATTTTTTCTTTGTTTCTTGAACCATATATCCTCCAATCACACCCTACAAAGCTTTTTTTCTCAGGATCTCTTGTCTCATTTTTGCACCAAGCAGAAATCTTTGAGTTGTCATTCTACAACATTTTTATGTCAATTCTATTTGTAATGCAGTAATGATGTAGCATCTTCCTCAATGTTTATGCACTCTCAAATATCATGCCAACTTTCAATTTTGGTTCCTTCATTATGTCAAAAGTTGGAGCTACTTTGGATCTATCTCTTCTTACACCATCCCATTCATCTTCACTACATTCAGGGGAGTTCAGTGTGTCACTATTTTCATACTCTGAAACCTCCCTCGCCAATGTTTAAACCATCAATGTGTACTTGAATATTTTCAGTAGAATTTATTATTTTCTTCATTATCATATATGTCCTTTGTTCCATTGTGTATTTGGTTGCATTCCTCTTTTGTTTCTCTTTCCTTAGTGTTTTATGATACTTGACCCATTCCTCAATTTCTGCATCTTCCTCATTCATACTTCCAACCCCACCACTATCACCATTTCGTCCACCTACTTCTACATCCATCTCATCTTCACCTTCTACACTTATTCTTGTATCTTCATCTGTATCTTCTTCTTCTTCTTCACATGGTTGAAAATCAGAATCTGACTCACTATTATATATGTTGTCTTCTTCAGAATCACCAAATCTGAT
The DNA here is from genome assembly GCA_017893485.1 of Hemerocallis citrina. Taxonomy (NCBI): domain Eukaryota; kingdom Viridiplantae; phylum Streptophyta; class Magnoliopsida; order Asparagales; family Asphodelaceae; genus Hemerocallis; species Hemerocallis citrina. The sequence goes on from CM030359.1 coordinate 319,626,495, forward strand.
ATTCTCAGCCTCCTTTTCATATGTATCTTCACTTTCTTATTCTAACATCTCATCCTCAATTGAAGCATTTGAGAACATAAATGTATCTCCCATTACTGCTTCATTCACAGTTGTACCAACATTTTTTGTATGAGTATCCACATTAGCTGACTGATCTGCATATGCAATTTTATCTCCTACAGCAGTTCTTTTACTACATGAAGCTATTCTACATATACTATGTTCTGCGGCTGTGTTTATTGATGACCTAGCTATGTTTATTGAGCCCTAGCTGTGTTTATTGTAGCATTTTCTACTTCAATGTCAGCAGTTCTTTCACTACATGAAGCATAATGAACTTCAGTCCTTGAATCATTGATGACTTCACCCCTTCTACTCACAGCAACTTTCTCTTCAAGAATAGTCTCATCTGCATCAACTGTTTGCTCAGCATCCCCTTATGTAATCTCCTAATCTACCTCATTGTCAGTAATTTCTTTTTTCATCTTCTTAATTTTATCAATTTTCTCCTCATTCAAGTCATTCATATCAGGCAACTCAGGCATATCAACCAAATGTTCTATGTAAAGTTTTATTTTGGAAACAACTTTGTGAGAAACTACTAAATTATAAAACAATTGGTTTGATGAGATTAATCTTACTGATCCTTTAAGTCTCCATGTCAATAATCTCATGTACACTCTGTATGTGCTACCATAACCACAGATCCACATTGCATCCCTTATATCAATTAGAGAGAGCTTGTCTGCATCTATATCGTTCATAAAACTAACTTTCCTACCCAAGTACTCTTTGTGCATCCTCTCAGCAAATTTACCCCATGATTAAAATCTCCAACAAATACCTAACTCACTCATTTCTACCCACAAAAAATTAGAAAACAACAAGGGTTTGTTTTGTTTTTTTTTTTTTAATTACTTAATCAGTTCAGTTAGTCTAGGGGCATTTTAGTCAATCCGTGTAAAAGTTAACGATGTTAGTGACTCCTAACGGAAAACAAAGATTAGTAGGGTTTTCTAGTGAAAAATAATCTGAGTAGGGTTTTCTGCCAAATGAGTAAACCTCAGTAGGGTATTCTAAAATTTACCTACTGAGAACTCCGTGAGAACTCACGGAATAGACCCCCCATGAAAAATCTGAACCGGCAATCTTGTTTTACATGCCTTAGATAGCTTAACATAAAGAAATAAAGTAATTTGAGGTTCATTTGCCCATCCATCAAATGGAGTAGAATTTTCAGCCATACAATTTTGCGATGATGTAAATCATGGGCAAATAAACTTCAAATTACATAATTTGTTTATGTTATGCTATCTAAGGCGTGTAGAACGAGATGGCTAGTTCGGATTTTTCGTGGGGGTCTACTCCGTAAGTTCTCACGGAGTTCTCACCAAATTAGTTCTCAACCGAAGGGCTCCCTATATGTGTGTGTGTGCGTGCACGCGCGCACGCATCGCACGTGTAGGTTTCTAGTTGTTTTAATTTGAACTTGTATGCCAGCTATGGGGAATTCGTTCTCTTTTAAGGTAAGCGGGTGATGAGGGAGTCTTGATCAACTAATTTCTTTCTTTTTTTCTTTCCTTCTTTATTATTATTATTATTATTATTATTATTATGATTATTATTTTCCAACATCACATTATTCATCTTTCTTGAATAGACAAAATCATCATTTATGATTTATTCCTCAGAATACACATGAGCAAATGATAATATATGGTCTATTACATATGATCTATTACAAATCATCAATATTGTTCCTTCAAATAATTACAAGATGGGCATGAAACAAGCCAAAATCGTGAAGCAAATTGAAGCCAATGTGATAGGAGGAGGAAGTCTACCAGTATCCTTCCTCAAGAACATCCCTTCATATATGGGCACATTCAAGGCCACCACCAGCCCACCCAAAAGAATTTGTGCCAAAAATGTATTAATCACTTCCGCACCCACCATCATGATCTTCAACAATCCACCCGCAAAGCAGACAAGATTGATCAACGCGATTGTCGCTATGATCATGAACATTGGGGAAGAAGATGCCAGCTCCATGACCTCCTGCTCATACCTCTTGGACACGTCTCCTTCTTCAGTCCCTTTGGACGTGATGGCGAATGAGTGTGTGGATAGTCCTAGGAGTTTGAAGATGACGTCCATGGTTCCAAAGAGGTAGGCGCTAAGTCTCTTGAATATCCATATCCTTTGTGAGTTCCACCAACTGGTAACTGTTTCATCGCACAATAAGGCTTCAACTAAGCTATAGGCTTGCCTTGCAAGCATCACGTATGCGAATGGCATGAACCAAGGACTGGATACCTGCATCATCAGTTTTACTAAATTAGGTTTGATTTAGTTATATATATATTACAAATATCTGTGGCTTTTAAACAACTGAGAGATTGATCCGCGCATGAAATCAAAATACTTACCTTTGGGTATAAGGAAATGGATTTGAGAAGGGAAACAGGAGCGATAGTTAAGTGATAAAGTGTGGCGATTGAATTTGGCGCCCACAGGGAATAGACGGAGTAGCTCATTTGGAGACCAAGGCTGATTTTGTTGTGGCCTTGTATGAAGGTGCAGTATTTGGAGAGGAAGATTTGGAAGTTGCCATCCGCCCATCTCCTGTGTTGAATTACCAACTGTTCAAGTGTAGGTGGAGCCTTGCCCATGAACCCTCTATTTGAAGGGTTGTGGGCGATCGACCTCCACCCTTTGCACTGAATAGATAAGCCTGTGAGCACATCCTCGACTGGACAACCATACTTCACTCCTACCTGCAATGTCCATTCATTCATCTTTGCTTTTGATATTCAAGTCATCCGATAACTGTTAGATATATCTAGAATGTTGATCCTATAGGCATATGCTTATATATATATGATCCAATACAATTGTTCTCTTTATATTAGTACACGAGTACAAAAATTTATCAAGAAAATGCAGGTAATTAAAAAAAGAACCTATACCTCTTTTCCCCAAAGTGTGTCGTACTCGTAAGTGCATGTAACAAGAGCCTCTGCTCTCTCCTCTAATGTACTAGTGCTAATATCGCGTCTTCTCCTTTGATCAGCTCCTCTAGACCAATCTTCCTTGTAGTCTTTGCTGTATGCCCTGCCACAAAGAGGCTCTCTTCTGTGGAAACACCCAGTGCCAATGTACATAGGACCTCCCCAGTAATTGAATCCCATCACCTCCACCTATATGGTACATGCATATATAATCTACTAATCAATCATATGCATTTATATATACTTAAAATTTGACTGTGTACAAGTGCCTAACCTGATTAATCACTTTGAAGGAACTACCATAAAGGTCATTCTTAGTGATATTATCAAAATATTGCGGGTACTGCACGAAAGCTAGGTCATGGTTCCTCTTCTCATCTAGGAAGAAGCACAATGCATCCTTAATTGATTCGGGGTTGTAGGCGTACATGTCACAGTCCACGTTAAGGATAATGGGTGCGTTGCTTACCTCGGATGATACCCTTATCTGCGTACATAAGCAAATATTATATCATCGGCAACTTACTTTTTAGTGTTTCTATACGTCCAAAAAATTCAAGTTATACATGTAAAGAAAAGAGATTTTGTAAACGAGGAACATTTTATAAGAAATTGATAAAATGTTATACATACCAAAGCGTTCATAGCTCCGGCTTTGAAGTTATGATGATGCTTAGGGCTCTTCTCCCGCGCCATGTAAACCAATGTTGGCAGTGGTTCTCCATCCATATCAGTCGAACTCTCATCCCTCCCATCAATTAATATCTGGAGTAAAATTAGAAAACTTGCAAATTTACAATTAATTAAGCCAACATATCTTTTCCTGCTAATTAATTAACTAGCTAAACCAATCTATCTACATATATTTCATTTGAAAACAGGATATGGATCTCAAGTGTATGTGCAGTCAGTTCGTGTATGTTTATGTGTAAGTATATGGATAATTCTAAGTGTAAGCTATAAATTTGTACACATGTTGTTCTATGTACGTACCTGAACAATAGATGGGTGGTTTCGCGAAGTCATCCCTGAAGTCCACTTACAAAAACCTTTTTGTTCTGAAAGTTCTTTAGGAACCATTCCTGAGGCCACAACTTTGTTAATACGATCTGTCATTTCTTCATACATTTTCTGCAAAACATACGGTTTATAAGCAACATAACTACAATGTAGCAATTGAAATGTATTGTTTATCATTCAATAATATTCCATAGTGTAGAGAGCTTGTGCACTTCTCAATCATCTATCAGGACATTGATGAAGAGAACAGGTAGCTCAGTACTGATGGATATGGTTATGTACATGAAACTGTTTGTAAAAATAAATACTGTTGGATAGTAATAATCATTGTCAATAGTGTCCCTCTTGTTTAAATTACGAACATGTACATATTTATAGTTTGTACCTTAATGGAAGAGTACTCGGCCGAATTGCAAGTGAACTCATCGGTACTAATGTTGGTCTTGGAAAAATAGGCATCAGGTGATCTAGGTTCAACACTGAATTTCCTGCAATAAGGAAGCCAGTGCTTGGCAAAATGGGAGACTTCCCACATAGCATAGAATGTGAGGATTGATCCTCCATCGTCAGAGAGATACAAACTAAGCTTCTCAGGTGGATAATCATAGGCCATCAACGACAAAATGGTCGACATTACAAGTGTTGGTGGCTCTGCAACTGGGTCTGCAGTGCACACAAACATGTCTACCATCGGAAGTCGGTTTCCAAATCTGCACATGTACAAATGTAACTAAGTAAGATATACAGAGCTAATAGAAATATGCTCTCCTGTAAGAATTATTATTTTTGGAATTAGAGCTACCAGTTATTTTGAGGTTTCAATTTAATCCAAACCAAGGCACCTATACAAGATGGATCTTTTTGCATTCTCTTTCTTAATCTTTGTTCTCCAGATTTTGTTTGTTTTGTTAATTTCGGCTTGTGGTCATACAGTTCAGTAACTTTAATGTCTCTAATCAATCGATGTGATCTCTATAAAAAATAAAAAAAAATTAAAGGCCCAGATCTAACCTCACAGAACATATTTTTCGCCCAAAAGTTTCTCCCCAAAACTCAAATTCAAATCCCTCACCCAAAACAACTCCTATATTTATTTAATTATTATTTCTCTCTCTCTCTCTCCCTCTTCTATTCAAAAAATTAAGAAAATAAAAATTTTAAAATTTTTTACAAAATAATAAATTAAAAAACTAAAAAAATTAAAAATTTAAAAACTTTTAAAATAATTCAAAAAAAAAATCAAAAAAATCATATAATATGTTTTTTGCTAGACCCCTAAAAGTTTCTCATATAATATGTTTGCTACTTCAATTAATTTGCTGGACCTCCAAAACTATTTTACATGATCAAACAAGGTGCACCGTTCCGAAGACGTGCCGTAGGCACGTGTCAACGGGCAAACCTAGTGTGTGTGTATATATATATATATATATATATATATATATATATATATACACACACATATATTCTCCCATTATAATAGTTATGGGAGAATATCTCTCTCTCTCTCTCTCTCTCTCTCTCTCTCTCTCTCTCTATATATATATAACTATTATAATGGGAGAGATGGGGTTGTAAACAAATAAACAATTTTTTATTCTTTAGTGTGTGTGTGTGTCAACATGTGCAGCGCACGTGTTGGAAGATTTTTTTTTTTGTCCTTTTCATTCTCCTTCCTATTTTCCCCACATACATCGCACGTGCATTACACTAGTATATATATAGTCCGTCAGTCTAATCTTAGAAATTTAAGTATATATATAGTTAGTCAGTCTAATCTTAAAAATTTAAGCGGCCGAGGTGGGGATAACACGAAAGAATCCAAGGAGTTATCCCACCACTTATATATATATATATATAGTTAGGCCGTCAGTCTAATCTTAGAAATTTAAGTATATATATAGTTAGTCAGTCTAATCTTAGAAATTTAAGTATATATATAGTTAGTCAGTCTAATCTTAAAAATTTAAGCGGCCGAGGGGGGGATAACTCGAAAGAATCCAAGGAGTTATCCCACCACTCATATATATATATATATATATATATATATATATATATATATATATATATATATATATATATATATATATATATATATATATATATATATATAAAAGCTATTGAAAATATGTCTCAAATATTTTCTTTCGATTAAGAAACTTTTTTGGTTATCATATTTGAGATTTATATATTTTTATATCTAAAATATTTGATATATTCTCTTCATTATATAGTGAGATTATATAGTATATTTGGTATATTTGATACAATCTTTTGTGATTATCTTGAGATATTTGTTAGGAATTTATTGGAGCTCCTTTAAGTGTTCTAGTTGGCGGAGCTACTCTAATTTGATTGGTATAATCTCTACTATTTTAATAGGAGAGTTGGGGTTTGTAACAAACTCACTCTAACTTTGTAACTATATAAACACGTATAATACACGGCCAAACTATATCCAACAAATATATATGTGCACCGCACGTGTAGCCCAAATGAAAACATCAAATATAAATTATTTTTTTCTTATTCAATATATATGTCTACTACTTTAATGGGAGAGTTGGAATTTGTAACAAACAAACTCTAACTTTGTAACTATATAAACACGTATAATACACGTCCAAACTATATCCAACAAATATATATGTGCACCACACGTGTAGCCCAAATCAAAATATTCAAATATAAACTATTTTTTTCTTATTCAATATATATTCATTTAATTTGATGACTTTACTTTTTTTTATACGTGCATCGCACATACAAATTACTAGTATATTTGACTTGGTGGCTAAGTTTACTTGATCACTGAAAAACGGCTAACCTTAACAAATATCTGTAAATTACTACTCTATAAACATATGAGAATAGATTGCATATTTCTATGTAAGTTCTAAAAACAGTTAATAGAGAGAGCTAAGAGCTAGCTATCTAACTTTGAGCGCTTATTGCAATCCGAGAGAAGAAGAAGAGAGAGTGAGAGATTAAGAGGTATATCTTATAATTTTCTTACTATCTAATATAATATTGGTTCCAAAAATCTTCTTTGTTCTACTTTTTACTATTTTTCTATTTATTGCAAATCCGATTTATTTTGTCCTTTTTTTTAAAAAATAACGAGTTGTTAGTTAACTATTTAATTCCACAATTTTGACATAATGAAAGTGTTCTCGATCCTTACCTAGAAAGCATAAAAATGATCAAAAACCTTGTGTGCAAATCATGTTTTGACTCTCTTGGTGCGCATGGCATGATGTATTTAATTAGTCTTTTCACTTTATTTTATACATCATGTTTAAACTGAAAACCATTTGTGTTATACTCTATTTGCAAGAGAATCCCTGCATCAAAACATGCATTAATTAGAACAAGTTTAGCATCTCCTCTCTCTAAACAATCTTTTTTGCTAGTACAGACAGGAAAATGTTAATTAAATGGACAAATAAAAAATCGAGATTAATTAACTGAGGCTGCAATTTTATAGCATGCATGAGAAATGACTCTAGATTGAAGTAAAATGTGTAAAATATCCCAGCCCCAAAACTAATCTTCCAAGCTGTTGAAGGGATAAATTAAGGGCCAGGTTTATGCTAATAGTCTAACATGTACACGGAGGTCGAGTAATTCTCTTTTTGAAGCCTGAGAGGCCCGAGATTTGGACTACACATAGTTGCTTCCACATGTTAAACATTCTTTGCCGCTCAACTAAAATTTTGAGGTTCCACAATATTTTCAGAAATTTATATTTATATTCTAACACGACTCTGTCCCTTTGACAAACAAAACTTATTATGCAAGAAGACTCAATAAAGGATGTTCCAAATGGAGTTATATATATATATATATATATACCTCTGTAGCAAGTTGTTCTTGTAAGTGGAGTAGTAGATGGGATTCCAACGCACTGATTGAGTGATAATCCAGTAGAATCCGAACCAGAGCTCAGTTCCAAACAATCCCAACCAGGCCCATCTTCCTCCTTTCTCAGGAATATGGGTTGCTCTGTAGTACCATATTAGTAATATCCCCACCAAAACTGACCCCGCATACAATTTGTATGCGACCCTCCCTCTTGCTCCTTCTGCCTTAAACAAAGGATACTCTCCTTCCATCTCTCCCTCACTCTCTCCCTCTCCGTCTCTTCACTTATGGTAATGGAATATATAGGCATAAAAGTGAGATAGGAGTTGTGGCCAATGATTGACAATAAAAAAAATGATAAAAGGTGACTAATTAATTCAAAAAAATTCGATTGGATATATGCCCAATGAGATAGGAGTTGTGGTCAGTGATGACTATAAAAAAATGATAAAAGATGACTAACTAATTCAAAAAAAAAAAAAAAAAAGTTTGATTGGTCATAAATAGTACTAGCAACGTGTGAGCACATGTCATGCAGCAGTCAATTATTTGCAGTAATTAATAGTTTTTGGTGGACGCAAATCACACGGATTGAACAAATTGTGATAATTAATCAACGTCTTCCACCCTTCTCTTAACTCATAATTTTATTTTGTTTTATTTTGTTTTATTCTGTTGTGATACTCTAACAACATATCTGAATTTGATATTCTAATCAAAATATGATAGTCCTTTAGAATTGTCGATAACTTGTCACAACTAAATCCACTGAATTGTAGCTTGGATGGTGAAGTATTGGAATAGATAAAAGCAGATTTCATATACGAGACCATACTACAACATAGCCATTTAATTAATAAAAACGCTAAATATAAATTAGAAAAAAAATACACAAAGTTTTTGGCTAGTTTAAAAAAATACACACATTCTTTTTTTAAATGACACAATATTTAATTTAACTCTACTAGGTTAGTTAGGATTAAGGTTAGGGTTATTTCGCGCGGGGGGGGGGGGGGGGGGTTATTTAAACATCTATTAGTTAAATAATATTTTTTAAACACAAATAAAAGATGAATATAGTTTTTTTAAACACAAATGAAAGATAAAAGTGATTTTTTTAAACCCTACCCTAATCCAACCCTAACCCTAACCCTAACTAACCCAGTGGAGTTAAATTACACATTGTGTCCTTTTTTATATATATAAAAAAAAAATTTATGTACTTTTTTTAAACTGGCCCAAAATTTTGTGTACTTTTTTTATATTTAGCCTTAATAAAAGTTATAATTAGCGAAAAATAAAATCTACGTATAACTAATAAATGTTTCTGAGTTATAATTTTGATGCGCGGAATATCTCCAGAATAGAATACCCTTTACAATTGAGTGGTTATAATACATGTAGCACTGTCACATTTACCCCGATACCTGGACCCGATCCGGGCCCGGCATTGGACCGGAACCAACCAGATCTATACGGGTTCGGGTCCTAAAATAAGACCCACTGCACTTCAGGATCCGGGTCCGGGTCCGGGTCCGCTCAAAATAAAACGGACCCGAACCCAGACCCGGACCCATTAAAAAATACCTAAAAATATGAAATTTGAATAAGAGTGTTATAGGGATATACATATAAATAGTAACTGTTGAATATAGATGTGTAAATATAATATTTATTCATGTAATTAAGTGATAAAATTGTTGAAACTGTAGGATATCGGATGTAAAATACTTACGTGCAAATATTTAATCCCCGCTACCGGACCCGACGGGTAAATTTTTTTAACCCGGACCCGGTTCTTGCAAGTCCAGGTCCGGATCTGGGTCCAATTTTTGGACCCGTGAGGTATCGGGTCCAAATCCGGGTAGTGAAGTGTAACGCCCCGAATTTCAAATAAGACCGAATTCGAGATTTTACAGGATCTTTACTTCACTTCGTACAATTTTATAAGGAAATTAAAACTTTTTCAACAACATCAGAGTTCTTTATATCTTTGCATACACAGTGGAAGAATAAAAGATTTAAAATATTGAAAACAAAGTACAACTTATATAACTTTATCAAGTAAGTCATCGATTGCATCATAATAGCTTTATTCCTTCATGAATAGTCCATTACCTGCATATCAAGTTGTGGACACATCAGTCACTTACAATTGACAAAAATATTATACTCGGCTATCCTCTCTATGCCGTACATATAACGATCTCATTACTTTAACAAATCACAAAAGTTGAATGAACAATGAAGTGTTAAATTGTGACTACGCTAAACATTTAAGTGTATGTCATGCCTTAATGCTTAATGCAAATATTTTATACTAGGATGACACTAATGCACACTTGTTCGGATTTTATGCATCTCATACTACATAGGTCCGAGGGCAAGCGCCTATGTACTCCACAATAAAGGGCTCGATCCCTCGCCATGACAAACTACCCAGTAATGAAACAAGGTTTAGATCATTCCATGAATAGGATCCCAGCCACGGAGATCCACCGCCGACTGTTATAACAGATCCCTCATCGTGCGAATCATCCCACAAGTGCCCTTCTAGCCCGGTATATGTATATACATAGGATTATGGCAAACCCTTCGCCCGACTACACTTAAGTCCCGGATAAGGCCCATCTCCTACAGAGCAACCACAGTCACGGAGATCCACCGCCGACTGGGTCTATAGCCACGGAGATCCACCGCCGACTATATAGAAGCAACCCACTTATGTTTGCCCAGGTTCACTACATCTTCACTTATGTGCCTAATTATTTAGTTCAAGACATGAATAATCTTTCAAGTCTAGAATTAGTATTACCTCCTACCGGACTTAATCAACATTCACCGAGATAGCTCCATGGCCATATCTCAAAATCACCTCTCAAAATTTTTTATTTCAATAGTGCCGGTACCCGAGGTCTTACTAACTCTAAATCACAATTTCTCATGTACAAAATCATAAGTATTCATACCCTTCAATAATCATGTCTTAAACTTAGATATTCTTATCCTAACTTTTGATCATTGTCTCATTTAGCATCATTCAAGATTCTCTTTTTCATTCATAATTCATTCATAATTAACAACAATAATTCTTCTCACAACATGAATTTATCACTAGCAATCTCATTTGAAATTTAAACTCATGAAAAATACTCCAAATAATTATTCGTCAAATTGAGCACATATATACTCAATATCAATGCATAATCCCATCAAAAGAAATAAATTCTCACATCAAAAGTCTACTTTTCTTTTAAGGAAAAGAAAATCAATCATGCTATTAAAATAGTTAATTTTGAAGACAATATCTCAATCTATCTCAATGTTTAGAATTTTCTCCAAATTTTTAATTGCATTTTAACTCATTAAATCACTTAAAACACCCCCAAAAAATAAAGGTGACTATGGGGTTTCGAATGACAGCGCCCAAGGCAAACCCACTAGCCACTAAGTCCTTTGTGGACTTGTGTCAAATTTGTATGCCGAAATATACTTAAAACAAGTCTCAGTTTCGGTATTTAAAAAAAAAAGAAACAAAAAAAAAGAATGTAACTATCAAGTTTCGAACCTAGAATCTCTTTCAATAATGCTCTAGATTGCACTGGTTAACCAGTAAGTCTAAGTGTATTTCCTGTTTAAGAGTTATAATAATATACTTTTTTTTATACAAAGCTGAATTTAATTCTTTTAAACAAAACTTGTTTATCAAAATAACCCATCCTTTTGGTGTATTGTCACGCCCCGCTTCCCAACAAAAAGAATATGGAATATGGATACGAGACAAAAGCCCAGCGAATGATTTTCATCATCCATAAGCTGTTCAGGAATCTTTACAATATTTCACAAAATAATCAGAGTCGGAAGCAACAGATAAAACTAGGCATGCATAATTGAAACAAGATACCGACAGAAATTACTTAAAACCAAATATAATAATCTCAAATAATCAAATTCTGAACAAGTCAAATATTCTAGGTAACATCGCCCAAATACAAGATAAATATTCAAGTAATCAAGTACATCTTATTCAAGTTCAAATAACAATAATAATAAAAATCATAAAGCAGAAAATCCATCCTTAATACATCATCTCGCCAATACCATCTGGCAGCCGACCATCCTGATCTGCAGTTAGTAAATTTGCAGGAGAAGGAAGAAGAAAAAAAACAAGTACCCGTTAATTGCAAGTTACGGGTCACTTATAATAAAGGATACAAGTACATGGGATAGGTAAATCTATGTAACAAACCTAGTATGATATAATCATGATTTCAGGATATAAATCATAGTATGGCAAGATTACATAGAGTAGAGACAACTACCAGTCATGAGCGATAGCGAAGCCTAGAGAGCAAATATAATAATACGTGTTGAGTGTCAAGTGAACAAGTGTCATGCATCAAGTAACCAGTGTCAAGAATCAAGTAATCATGTAGCATGTATCAAGTATCAAATCTCATGTATCATGTAGTCAAGTATCAAGCGGGCATGTATCATGTTCAAGTATCATGTTCAAGTATCATGTATCAAGTCTTGTAATTATTACTATCTAGGTAGCACTTCATGCGTCCCAAAAATATAATACATGGTTACTACAACAAACAGTTTTGTTTTAGATTTCATAGGGGACCATACAGGGCAGTGTACTCAGGGACAAGCTTCAAGTATCAGGTAATCATGTATCATGTAAACAAACTCCAAAACACAAACAAGCTCCATTGTCATGTGTGTACGTGTTATGTATATCGTGTCAAGCTCCACATGTAAACAAGCTCTACTAATCACTAGGTTCTTCCGAGTACACGTTTTTGCACTATCCACTACTACATCTTTCCTTAACCCCGGTTTGGTTAATTTATTATTAAGTCAAACAAGCATGTAGGTGTGCAAAAACATATCAAGTATATCATGTCATGATCATGTAATAAGTTCAAGTTGCAAGATAAACATATACGTGTGCAAGATATCTCATAAAAGAACTAAAATAAACAAATCTCAAGTTCAGGACAGCAAGACCACATTTCAGTAAAACAGTGATTCCCAGTTTTACAAGCATCCAAATCTGGATCCATCAAAGGATCTGGAAAATAAACTTCCACACGAATCCAGAGAGTATAAATAAGTCATATATTAATTCACAAAAATATAGCTCAAAACTGATTTGAATACAGAAAATAGGTTCAGCCAGAAATCAGGAAAACGAATTCAAGAGCAAGAAAACGACATGAAAACACATTAAATAAATCCACGAAAAATCTGGGGTATTCCCCTATATGTTCAGTATCCAAAATAAAGTTTCATAATTTTCCAGTGAAATTAAATCAGTCATCAAAAATAAGAAAACATCAATAAACTATAGTTTGGCAAATATGGAATTCCCAACACTGCTGTACGGAAACTATAATATCTCGCAACCAGTGAAACGAAATCCAATTCCGCCAAAGGGATATGAAAATAGATAAAATATACTAACTTTCATATTTCACAAAAATTTTTTATACAGTCAAATGAAACAGGATGAAAATACTATTCTTTACAGAACAGCGAGTAAAATACAGCAAATATAGTTTTCATAAATGAGTATGAAACAACACATAAACTCACCAATAAAATTCACCAAAATTCTGGGTAATATCTAACTAGATAAAGAAATACTGACCAAAATTTTGGATCAAAAGAATATGTGTAGCATAGATATTTAAAAGGATTTAGTCATCAAAAACACCAAGAACGAAATCTGAAAAAGGTCGACACCTCTGTAGTAAAACAGTCATAACTCACTCATACGAAAACGAAATCTGAAGGGTTTGAAAATAGACGAAATTCTCTAAAACTCATGTTTTATACCGAAATTAAGATACTGACTTCAAGACAGTCCAAAACAGCAAACAAAACAGATCAACGACAAAACACAGATTTCTCCCCTTAACAACAACTCAACATATATCATACAAAACTTGTTCAGAACATAACCAAACATGAAATCAAGTCTACTAGGTGTCCAAACATCATGAATTAGGGTAACTGGCATGTCCATACCAAGAATATCACATGGGTCTCAACCAAATCACGAATTCTCACAAAAGTCTCACATACATGATCAAAATCAAGAACGGGTAAATGCTAAGTTAATTCATGTCCATATTGTGTCGTGAGTCATCTATGGTAAAATTTTTACAATAGAGACAAAACCCATCAAACATAACACAAACAAGAGTCGTCTCTAGACCCAACTACACCATAGGTGGTATTTTTTGACTTGTATCAAACAAATGAATTGGAGTACAAGTTACTTGGCTTAACCGAAGATGAAGAACAACGAAACCAAGAGTAACGAGCAAAACCCACGAACGGAAATTCGCGAATGAACGATTTCACGAACGAAAATCCACGAATCAACAACTCACGAACAAAGATCCACAAACCAACAACTCACGTGCAAATTACGTGCATGTGCACCAATCAAGAGAGAGAGACGAGGGAGTATGTGTGGTGGTGCGAGAAGGTGCACGGAGCTATTGGCCAAGGGGAGACCGACCAAGGGATGAGGGGCTCGGGTTGAAGGAGATGGGGGGCTCGGGTGTTGGGCGACGGTGTGGATGCACAGACTGGGAAGGGGAGGTGTCAGCCTGGGGTGTCGGGTTGGGTGTTCGGCTGTGTGCGGCAGCTTAAGGGATGGGGAGAGAGAGGGAGTAGCCAGGAGAAGGAGAGGGAGACTAGGTTAGGGTTAGGGTTTGTGATTAGAGATGCATATATATAAGGAGATTAGGGTTAATAATACAAGTTGGGTTGTGGGTTTAATTGGGTATTAGGAGCATTAATAGGTTATACCAATGGGTTGTGGATTTGGGTCAAATCAAATAGGAATACAAATAGGATTTTGGTTTAATTAGGCTTTGGTGAACAAATTGGGATAAAAATAATGGGATTGAAAAGGATAACAACCAAACACCACCACAAGCACCCAAGAACAAAAAAATAAAAAGGACAAGAACAAATTGAAAGAAAGAACAAAATACTAAAGAACGAAACAAAAGAGACAACCAATCACACACAAAGAGCTCAAAATGAAATAAAACGAATATATATTGAAAACAACTCCAATATACGGTTCAGAAAGAATACAAGAGAGAAAATACACCAAAACAAAAAATACACTCAAAAATACACAAAATGAAAAACAAGGGTTACATGTATTGAAACAAAATTTTCTTTTGGACTAAGGTAAATATTAAAACAGTAATCAAAGTGTTCAAACTTATTTTAAGAACCATATCTTCATTTTTAAATAATTTTTCCTTTCTTTTTGCATACAAGATTACACCTTTTCTCAAAATCTCGAAACTACAAATTAGTAAAACTAGTTTAGGTACTTCATACTAGTTAAATTTTGTAATAAACTTAAACATGTTACTTACTCGACCATGAGCATCACAAGAGAATTCTTTCATGCAAAACATATTTGTATTTTTAACATATGTCGACAAGTTTCAAGGTAATAACTAAGATCATTTTTCTCTTTTTTTTTCTTTCTTAACCATCATGCTTCTAAAATATATGTTGAAATATAGCATTTTTCAACAAGTTCTCATAAAAGAAAGATCACACATTTGACAAACATGAAATTTGCAAACATTCTAACATGATTCATATAATTAACTCTTTAGTTGAAATCTCCTTTTTAATTAGCATGGTACAATTGTTCACTAAGTCTCAACAAGAGCATTGCATATTATGCTAGCATGGATTCTACATATATCTCATTCAACTTATACTACTCATTTAACTATTTAGCATGCAAACTTCAACTTTAGAAAGGAAGAGATCACCCACCTTAATTGAAGAAAGAAAACCACTAATGAAAAAGACTCCTTCTAGCTCCTAGCTCCACAAGCACTTTCTTGTTCTTCTCCTCCTAGCAAGCCTCCAAAGCAAGAACTCCTCCAAAAAATGAGAACACTCTACTCTCTTTCTTTTTTTTTTTCACTTCTTTTGATTTTGTTTTTGGTGCAAAAGAGAAGTGGGAAAATGGGGTTCTATTTATAGGGTTTTGTTAGGGTCTAATTTGTAAAATTCTACACCTAAAAACTCTCTTTTAATTCTTACAACCCTCCATTTTCTTAACTCCTAAAACCTCTAACTCTTCATGCTCCCAACCCTTCATCATCTCAACCCCCAAACTCCCACCCTTCCTCTCCCCCCACTAGCCCAACCCGGTCAACCCCCTAGGAGCAAACCGGCCATGCATAGGTGTGTGCATGCACACATGCACATACGAAATTAATACAGTTCTATAACTCTAAATGTGTTCTAAAAGTTGTAACTTGTCATGTATTAGTCTAAGCTCAACTTAATTATGTGATTTTACTAGTGGACATGATTCATGGGATCTTATCTAATTAATTAATTTAATTATCCTAGTGGGCTCTTCTCCTAATTGGCTAGATTTTAACCTTTAGGTCTATGGATCAAAATAAAGCTAATTAAAAACTTATGCATGCTAAAAATTAGTAAATGAGAGTAATAAAATGAGAATAAAAATTTGCACGTGCATCATATGTGCAAAAATAAAAAAATGCATTTTTAATTAACATAAAAATGTGGAGTGTTACATGGAGAACTCGACCCGATAGAACCCGATAACAGGTCTATATACATGTATCATTTATATATTTTTTTCTGCCTTTCTTCTGAGTTGAAAGATATCATAATGATCATAGATCCAGCTCGACAAGGCATTAACAAGAATGGGACAGAAGCACTCTATGTCGTCAAATATACTACTATTTAAAAACTGTACCGAAGGAGCCTATCATTTACTTAAGTTTCCTATTGTATCTGTGTATCAATGTAAGGAAAATTTAGTTGTTAGAGAATCCACTATCCACTATCGTTGCAGTTAAAAAATAGGTAATAGGTAATAGGTATTTGGCATTTGATAAATTAAAAAAAAAAGAATTGCGCTGCTATCGTTAAAATAGCAAAATTTGGCCAAAAAAAGGTAATAAAATATACAGACAGAAGAACACCCTCCGTCTCACAATTTTTACAATTTTATAATACTAAAAAATTGTGCGACGGAAGATGATCTTCCGTTTGACTTAAAATATGTTTTTTTTAAAAATTCCCGTCTGAGCAATAATTTTTTAAAAAAAATCAAAAAAATTTCAGACGGAAGATCAGCCTAAGCAATTTCCTTTTTTTTTTTTAATTTTTAAACAATTAAAATGGCATTGCTGTAAATATATGATGGAAAACTCGTAAAAACTTTGATGACAATATTGTAAATCTCTAATCTCTAATATTATAATGGGAGAGTTGTCACTTGTAGACAACCTGTGATTTGTATGCATTAAACCCCAATTAAATCTGCACCACACAATTAGATTAAATCTAATCCTAACCTAACTAAATCTCCTAATTAATTCTACACCACACAATTAGATCTAACCCTAACCTAACTAAATCTAAACCACATATTTTGGAAACATTGGTAAAAAAAAAGATTAATATTTTGGCAAGGTATGAGTAATTGGAAGAACATACTATTTACAATTGAGTAATCTCTACTATTTTAATGAGAGTGTTGGGGTTTGTTAACACGTATAATACACATCCAAACTATATCCCACAAATATAAATCCGCACTGCACATGTAACCCAAATCAAAACATTCAAATATAAACTATTTTTTTTCTTATTCAATATATATTCATTTAATTCGATGACTTTATTTTTTTAGACGTGCATCGCACGTACATTATACTAGTACTAGATTTGCCCGTGGGCACATGTCTACGGCACGTCTACTGAACGATACAAAATACGAAAAGCCCTGCAAACAGTAAAACAACAATTATGTAACTCAAGTTTGAATAGTATGACAATAATTAGTTGTAAATAAAAGTCCATGTTTCCATTAGTATATGTTGAAAAATAATTATAAATGGGGGTGTAAATCTAACTTCTTAAAATTTAAGTGTGGAAAATGATGAAATTTAACATTTGAAGAGATATATTTGCTATTTTTAATATAATATGTGCAATAAAAAACATAAAAAATCTGAAAATTTACAAACCTGAAATCTTAAAATCTAAATTTCTATGTAAATAAAGAAAGAATGGGAGAAAGAGGTAGGGAGAGAGAGAAAGAGAGAAATATGAAAAAGTAAAAAGATAAGAGAGAGAAAGTAATAAAGTAATGAGTTTTTTAGTTTTGGGGGGAAAAATTTGGTTTTGGGGTTTGAAATTTTGGGAGGAAAAATATGTTTTGTTTGATTAGATCTGGGCCTTTGAATTTTGGGGGATTGTAGGTGAGCCACTTGATAGCTTTCTTTGTGTTTTATTATATAGATTGTAAATAAAAAAATTGGGCCGGAAGATGATCTTCCGTCCCAAGGGGTTTTCTTTAATTATTATTTTTATTTATTTAAATGACATTTTTCAAAACTTTTTCAAAAAAGTAAACGAAAAAGTAATAAAATTAAGTGAGACGGGAGATCTCCTCACTTCTTTTATTATTATTTTAAGGCTAAATATAAAAAATGTACACAAAGTTTTGGGCCATTTTAAAAAAAGTACACAAAAGTTTTTTTTTAAAAAAAATGACACAATGTTTAATTTAACTCCACTGGGTTAGTTAGGGTTAGGGTTAGGGTTAGGGTTAGGGTTAGGGTTAGTTCGGGGGGGTTTATTTAAACATCTGATTAGTTAAGAGATGTTTTTTGAACACAAATAAAAGATGAATGTGGTTTTTTTAAACACAAATGAAAGATGAATGTGGTTTTTTTAAACCTTATCCTAACCCAACCCTAACCCGAACCCTAAACCTAACTAACCCAGTGGAGTTAAATTAAACATTGTGCCCTTTTTTTTAAAAAAAACTTTTGTGTACTTTTTTTAAACTGACCCAAAACTTTGTGTACTTTTTTTTTTAATATTTGGCCTTATTTTAATAATAATATTAAGTGAGACGGAAGATGAGTCTCACTTTTATTATTATTATTTTTTATAATAAAATGAAGAGACGGAATTAAATATTGGGCGAGATGGAAGATGATCTTCCGTCCGTCCTCTTTTAATGTTAAAAAATTCCGTCTTCTATATTTAGCAATTGCCATTTTTCCCTGCCAAATATAGCAGCGTACTGTTCATCACTTATCTAAAAACTAGGTTTTTAGCAAACGATGTGGGTGCAATTTTCTAAAAAAATGGATAAAATAAGTAAGTAGCAAACGATAGTGGATGCTCTTATAGCATCCACGGCCCTTTGCTATATTTGCATAATATGCATATTTTAACATTTCGATTGCTGCAGTCGTTTGCTATTTATGCATATTTTGCCATAATCTCTATAGTAGATTGCTATATATGAGAGAGGTTATAACAATATGCATATTATACATGACGAAACTTCAAGTTTCGTCCGAAATATTTTATATTATTTTTAGGCTAAATTTAAAAAAACCACACTAAGTTTTGGGCCAATTTAAAAAAACCGCACTAAGTTTTTTTTTTAAAAAAGGATACAAAATTTCAAAAAACTCCACTGGGTTAGTTAGGGTTAGGGTTAGGGTAGGGTTTAAAAAAACCACTTTCATCTTTCATTTGTGTTTAAAAAAACCACATTCATTTTTCATTTGTGTTTAAAAAACATCACTTAACTAAACAGATGTATAAATAAACCCTCCCAAACTAACCCTAAGCCTAACTAACCCAGTGGAGTTTTTTTAAATTTTGTATATTTTTTTTATAAAAAAAACTTAGTGCGGTTTTTTTAATCTGGCCCAAAACTTAGTGTGGTTTTTTTTAATTTAGCCATTATTTTTATTCCAACAGACAAAACTTCAAGTTTCGTCCCAAATATTTTTTATTTTTTAATTGATTAGACATAACTTCAAATTTCATCCCAAATACTGCACAATATTTTTTGGTGATCCGTCCGTCCGTCTGTCCGAAATTAGCTTCTTTAAAAATTTTTAAAACCCAAGAAAAGTCAAAAAAACCATAGACGGAACTTCAAGTTCCGTCCAGTTGTTTTTTTTTTTCAACTTTTTTGCTTTTTTTAGGATTCTATGCATTGGATTTAATATGATTTCTTATGGATTATTGACTGGCACCGTTGAATTTTCTATGGATTTTTGATTGACTCATATGATTTTCTTTGGGTTTGTCCTAAACAAACACCTAAAACCTAAAAGGGATAAAAAAATAAAAAATTATAATTTTTAGCCGAAACTTCAAGTTTTGTCAGTCAATTTAATTTATTAAAATATCCAATTCAGCCCAAAAAATATTAAAAAATAACTTTTTGAACAGGACGTCCGATCAAATTTTGTACAACTTTGCTATATTATAGTATTTAATAATTGCAAGAAAGCTCACTTTGCTATATCTATTTTATGCATTTTATTATTTTTTACCTTTGCCTGTCGATGCTCTTTCAATGTGAGGGACCAATATCATCTCATGCCAGTATTTGTTTTCATGGAAAATGCATCATGCACGTCGCTACCTAGTTTTATATCGTAACTTTTTTTATAGCACATAATTATGTATCTTAATGACATGTCCGAATCAAGCTGGTGGAGTTCTCAGAAGAAAAATAAACAGTCAAGCTCGTGGACTCGTGCGTTTTATTTTTATACGAGTACTCTCTAGCAGTCTGGTTTTAAATAGACATATCATGTGATTTGCGTCTCAGAATGGAAGACTACTAATTCTATTTCTTTTACCAAAACAAATCAAAACTTCTTACAGTCACAGATTTAAGCTTCAAATTTCTCAGGCACTATGAAGGTGATGTAGTATGGACTCAAACAATTTAGTGGAAGCAAATGAGTGTGTCTCAGACTCATCTCTTCACATTTATGAAGATACATTTATGAAGATGACCGAGAGGACAGGCTTAATCTCGAGGATGACTATGTCTACTCAGAAGGAGAGTCATTGGACTCAGAAGGAGTGGCTGAAGAGCTCTTGAGTTTATCACCAAGATGGGCCCATCCAAGGAGAAGATGATGTAGTAATGGGCTCAAACAATTTAGTGGGCGCAAATGAGTGTGTCCCAGACTCACCTCTTCACATTTGTGAAGATAACTGAGAGGATAGGCTTAATCTCGAGGATGACTATGTCTGCTCAGAAGGAGAGTCGTTGGACTCAGAAGGAGTGGCTGAAGAGCTCTCGAGTTTATCACCAGATTTGGTACCTTGCACATTCCCCCCAACTCAACCAACGGTTACAAGCTCATCTCAAGGTGGTACAGATCTCAGGGTTCACAAAAGGGCAATTGAGGAATCCTTAGACGACTATCTGGAGATTGCTGCAGCCGCTAAAGTGGCTACGACAAGCATCGGAGGTACATGCTCTTTCCTAGCTTCAGTTTTTAATTTCATGACTGATACTGAAATTTTTTATCTATCCGAAACCTATGGTCTTGCGGTTAACGATATTGATAGGAATGCCCTCCTCCTTAATCATATTAGAGGATGGGAGATCGATAGGGTTATTCTTAATTTGAACTCGACTTCCAAAACGAGTCACGTTCCCCCCTAGCCGTAGTTAATGGAGGTCCTATTCTGGTTTGTTAGAGACCTCGGTGGGCGGGGCAAGCAAGAAATGGCTAAGAAAGTCATAGCCAGGTCTAAGGCTAGCAATGTGGGTCTCCAAGAGACCAAACTTTCTCACATGTCTAGGCTTAGTAGAGTAGGGGGTAGCCGAATCTCCGAATGGAGGATGTCACCATCAGTTGGGGCGTCTGGGGGCATCGCCCTAGGGTTTAACCCCAACATCTTTTGTTGTCTTGACGAGCTCTACAGGCAATTTTCTTTGTCGGTATTGCTACAGCGTAAATCCGACCGGTGGATTCAATCGATTACGGTGGTCTACGGGCCGCACACTTCTGCCTCTAGAACGGCATTCTGGACGGAACTTAGAGCTATCCAAGCACACTGGCTACACCCTTGGGTGGTAGGGGCAATTTTAACATCACAAGAATTGCCTCAGAACACAGAGGCAGAGGCTCCAGTGATCTAGACAGGGAAGCGTTTAATGAGGTCATCACAGACCTGGAACTTGTTGACATCCCCATCTTGGATAGGCTTTTCACCTGGTCGAACATGCAGGCGGTGCCAATTCTAGCTAAGTTAGACAAGATCTTGGTCTCCACGGACTGGGAGACCAAATTTCCGTTGTCTTCAGCTAAATCACTCCCTAAACCAACTCTGATCACGTGCTTATTTTCTTATCTTCTGGGGAGGACCAACCCAGAAAGCCATCAAAATTTCGGTTCGAGAAAGCTTGGTTAGAAATTCAAGGCTTTCACCATATGGTCAACGAGAGTTGGTCTCACCCGACCAAGGGTACTGAGGCATCCGCTATATGGTGTGAAAGAATTAGTAAGCTCAGGGGCAAACTTAGGAGGTGGAACCGGACCAGATTTGCGCTGATATGGAGAGCAAAGGAATCCTTTCTTGAAGGAATTGAGGCACTAGAGAAGACGGAAGAATCTAGGGATCTATTACAGGAAGAGCGGAATCGATTGCTCCAATTCAGACAGGAAATTGACCAGCTCTACAGGATTGAGGAAATCAGATGGCAACAACGGTCTAGAATTGACTGCCGGCATTGATTGCTCCCAGGGCCCTGATAAGAAATCATGGAGAGTGGAGAAGAACGGGAAGTTCACGGTTCGCTCCATGCACAACCGCATTCACTTTAGGGGTTGTACACCTACGTGGTCGGCTGTCATCTGGAGAACAAAAGCTCCGCTTAAAATCAAAGCCTTCTTATGGTTGGTCTTGAATGATGCGATTCTGAAAAGGGAAAACCTAGCCAAGCGCCAGCCTAATGTGGTTACCCAGTGCGGGTTTTGCCTTGCTACAGTGGAGACGAGAGAACACCTCTTGCTACAGTTCCCTAGGAGCAAAGCGGTCCTCGTAGAGGTCCTCGCCACCCTAGGGACATCACAATACCTTAACGTATACGAGGAGCTGTGGGTGGGCCCTAAATTCGGGTTAGAAAGGGGGGCCATGAGAGGAGCGTGATATATTCCTATTGCCGCAGTGACCTGGGTTCTTTGGCTAGACAGAAATAACCGTTACTTTTGTAGAACTTGCAATAGTATTTCTGGTAATTTGACTCACACTATGCATCTTATTTCTTTTTGGGCTAATGTGGCCACAACAGGTCCCAGGGGACGGATTGCGAGCATTTTCCAGGTTCAGAAGTTTGACGATGAGGAAGTTGAGATCGGTCCAACGATCGATTGATAGCTTGCGCTGCCGACACTGATCAGAGGTGCCCACCCCCCAGGGTTTTGTTGGGGGGACTATGATGTATTTCTCTTCGGCTTACTAGGTTACTTTTGGTCCCGCCCCCCCATGTTTGAGATGGAGTTTATGTACTTTCGTTATATTTGTAGGATTTTGTAGTGAGCTCAGTACTCTGAGTTTGTTTTATTAATCTCTTATTAATGAAACAGGGTGGCCAGAATCCACATTTTCCTAAAAAAAACAACGGTCTAGAATTTTGTGGCTCAAAGAAGGAGACGCGAACACAACATTCTTCCACCGAGTTGCCAGCAGCCGCGTAGATCTAACCTCATTCATTCAATTAACTCGAAGTCTGGATTGGTACAAGGCGATGTTGCTATTAAGCTGGCTTTCCAGTCCCACTTCAAGCGCCTCTTTGGGCACAAAGTAGACTTAGAGTCCCTCTCCAACACGATTTCTGGCAAGACCTAGCAGGCACTTTAGATCCTAGACTGCAATCCCTCGAAGCACCTTTTACTGAGAAAGAGGTCTGGAAGGCAGTCCAACATCTTGGTAAAGATAAATTTCCAGGTCCAGATGGTTTCCCGATTCTGTTCTATCGGATATTCTGGGAGGAAATCAAAGGTGACCTGCTGAAGCTGTTCGAAGACTTCTACGAGCATAAACTCAAATTAGAAAGATTCAACTATGCGGAGGTGGTGCTGAGTCCTAAGAAAGAAGATTCATGACAAGTTGGAGACTTCCGCCCCATAAGCCTCCTTAACTGCTCTGTTAAGATCATTACCAAACCTCTCGCTAACAGACTGGGGAAGGTAATGGACGGCCTCATCACTCAGGACCAGACGGGCTTCATCAAGGGAATATGTATTCAGGACAGTATAGCTACGGCTGAAGAGACTATCCATCAATGCCACGCTTCGAACGCCAAAAGCTACCTCCTGAAGCTGGATTTTGAGAAAGCCTATGACTTTGTGGAATGGGAATGTTTGTTGGAAACGCTTGCTAGACGGGGGCTCGGGGATAGATGGATCCATACTTGTCTTACCACCAGTAGGACGGCTATTTTGGTAAATGGGATATCAGGCAACCCATTCTCCTGCAAACGGGGGCTCAGACAAGGAGATCCGCTATCACCCCTTCTCTTTACCATCGTGGCAGACGTTCTAAGATCCATGATGGACAAATGCAGTAGAGTAGGTTGGATTGTACCAGTGGCTAAAGGAATCAATCATCAAGGATGCTCTATACTCTAATATGCAGACGATACTTCCCTATTTGGCAATGGCAACCTAGGGGAAACTACCGTTTTCAAAGGAATTCTGTATTGCTTTGAAGCTTGGTCTGGCCTCAGAGTTAATTTCCACAAAAGTGCTCTCATTCCTATCGCTCTGACTCCAGAAGAGGTGCTGGATCATGCCACAATCCTCAATTGCACCATCGAGAGTTTCCCCATTCAATACCTTGGATTGCCGCTAAGACCCGGGAAACTCAAAAGGCAGATTGGCTGCCCATCATTGACCGGGTTGAGAAATGGCTAGCAGGCTGGAAAGGAAAAGTCCTTTCTTTGGGAAGGAGAGTCACGCTCATTAATGCAGTCCTCTCAAACCTTCATACCTATTATCTCTCTTTCTTTGAAATGCCGCGATGGGTAATCTAAAGAATTGACCGGACTAGGAAACATTTCTTATGGAAAGGGGCAGACCCGAACCAAGAAGGATATCACCTCACTAGATGGGAGAAGGCATGCATGAAAAAGATTTATGGAGGCCTAGGTATAATTGATCTTCGAGATATGAATCTGGCGCTACTGGGTAAATGGTGGTGGAAAGTATTCCACCCTAATGGAGAAGGGTGGCAACCGTTTGTTCAAGGATACATGCATAGGAATAGAACGAGAAATCTAGGCTTCAGGATAGGCCCTCGGGTATCCTGGTTCTGGAAAGGTATCACTAAGGCATACAAACCCTTCCATAGCTGTGTCAAGTCAGCTATCGGAAATGGCAGACTTACCAGATTTTGGTGGGATAAGTGGTGTGCTGATCACACACTCAGATCCCTGTTCCCCGATTTATATGAGCAGGCGACACAACCACACTGCACGGTGGCAGTAGCCTGGAAAAGAGGTGCCTGAAATCCATCTTTCAAACAACTGCTGGACCTAGGCTCCCAGCTCAGATTAACGGAACATCAGGCCTACATCACCAACGCTGGAATTGGCTGCTCTCAAGGGCCTGATAAGAAAACCTGGGGATTGGAGAAGAACGGCAAGTTCACGGTTCGCTCCATGTACAATCGCATCCATTTTAGGGGATGTTCACCAAAGTGGTCTGCCGTTGTCTGGAGAACGAAAGCCCCGCAAAAAATCAAAGTGTTTCTATGGTTGGTGCTAAACGATGCGATCCTGACTAGAGAAAACCTCGCTAAGCGCCAACCAAATATGGACTCTCAATGTGGGTTCTGCCACGCTACCCTGGAGACTAGAGACCATCTTTTTCTTCAGTGTCCTAGGAGCAAAGCGGTTATCGTAGAGGTACTCAGTGCCCTAGGGACATCTCAATACCCTACTACATACGAGGACATGTGGGTAGGGCCTAAGTTCGCGACGGAGAGGAGTGCTATGAGAGAAGTGTGGTATATCGCTATTACCGCAATGACTTGGATTCTCTGGCTAGACAGAAATAATCTTTACTTTCGTAGAACTTGCAATAGTATTTCTGGCAATTTGACTCATATTATGCATTTTATCTCATGTTGGGCTAATGTGGCAGCAACAAGTCCAAGGGAAAGGATTGCAAGTATATTCCAGGTATAAGAGTTTGATGACGAGGAGATCGATATCGGCCCGACGATCAATTGATAGCCAGCACGGTCTATGATGGTCATTGATACCCACCATACTAGGGTTTGTTGGGGGGTATGATGTATTTATTTGTGGCTACTCTATGTTTTGTCTTTGTTCCCACCCCCATGTTCGGGGTGGAGTTATGTTCTTCTGTTTTGTTTGTAGGATGTTGTTGTAAGCTCAGTACTGTGAGTTTATTTTATTAATCACTTATTAATGAAACAGGGTGGCCAGACTCCACCTTTTCCTAAAAAAAATAAAAATTCTCAGGCATTATCTAAGCATAAAGACTCTTTGTATTCTTAATCTCCGCCATCAAAATCTTGCTCTTATTGATAAATGATTATAAAAAATTGTAAACACGATCATTTATCCTGGGCACATATTGTGATTCATAAATGTCAGTTACCACAAAATTTGGGAATTATATCCTAATCTCTCTTCTTTAATCTTTCATTTTGGAAAGGTGTATGGAAAGCAGTTGAACCATTCAAATGTTGGCTACACAAGGTGTGTGCTAACGGTTCATCCGTTAAACTTTGGACCAATTTCTGATTGGGAAATATCATTATAACTTCTCATTTTCCTAAGTTGTTTTACTTAGCTTCCAACCCTAAAGCCACAGTTCCTGATTATCTCATCACTATTAACAACCAAATGAATTGGCACATACCTTTCAGAAGATCACTTCCCCCTTCTCTTGTCCATCAATACATTAGTTTACTCTTCTATTTACAAGCCTACCGCTGCCATGATGAGGATGATGTTTATTGGCATTGTTCTAATTCAGGTTCTTATTCTTTTAAATCATGTTACAATTTCCTCAACTCCGGAGGTGTCACCTCCCCGTTTACTAAAATAGTTTGGAAGTGCATTGCTCATCTTAAAGTCAGAATTTTTGCTTGGCTTGCTATCCATAACAAGCTACTTACTGTTTATAACCTTAACAAAAAAAAAATATGGCACTAGGTCAGAAATGCTCCCTATGTCTCACTCATCACGAGAAAACATCGCAATTATTCATTAACTGTTCTTTCATTCGTTCTTTATGGACCATTTGTAATAACGCATGGCAAGTTCAGGGTGTGTCTGGCTTTATTGAGTCATGGTGGAGTATTTGGAGGTCTCAGCATGTCAGGAGTTCATATCTTGCTTCATCGAATTTATCTATGATGGCATTGAATTGGATTATTTGGAATGAAAGAAATAATAGAATTTTCTCGAATATATCGCGTTCTATTTCTAGCATTATTGATGATTTTCTTTTCTTTTCTAAGTTCTAGGCTAGTTGTTTACCACATAACAAAGTGATATGGGTTAAATGACCTGGCCCCTCCTGGGCCATCGAATCCCCTCAAAAACCGCACTTCTATGATCATTAGGTCAACCCAGGGCCAGATGGGCTTCTGCCACGTCAGGCCCACGAGCAAACGGGTCCAACCCGGCCCAGCAGGGTCTCCGACCCGTTTCCCCTGCCTATAATTACCAGGCGCTCTCCTCACTTAAGCAGGTAATCAAACTTTCTCCCCCTGAACCCTAGCTACTGTTGCTTTTCCAATGACTGACTTGATCATCGGAGGGCCTGTCTCCGAGATTTCTCATGGTGTTTCTAGGCAGTGTGCAGGTACCCAGGACCGAGCCGAGCCCGCAGAGCCGAGCCAAGCTGCTGGATCCGAGCAAAGCATCTGTTCCCTACCTCACTCCTGCTACTCCCGAGTCGGTCCCTTAGTTGAGGGTCGGACCAGAGCCAGTACCACAACTTCCACTATACAAATTATAAGAACTCACACCTGTTGCAGCCACACCCCAAAATCAAACCGCATTAGGTTGGCGCCATCTGTAGGAAACTCCTTTTAGGTACTGTCGCCATTCCGAGCCCAGCTAGAGTTGTCACCTCGGGTCCAAGCTCTACCATGGATCCCAAAGCCAGAAGGGCCGTCACCTCGGCATGACATCCGGACACCCTACATCATAGCCGTGCGAATGACCAGGTTTCAACCAACCTCGGGTCAACGACGCGGCCCGGCCTTCAATTGGGTCTGATTTTCACCGTGCCATCTCGAACAGGCAGGCCAGCCGGACGAGGAGAGAGGCCGCTTCCAACTCGGTCTCGAACCATCATCGATAGCCTTCCCAGGTGCGCGATCCCCCACAGGACCCAGTGGGGCAAGCCCCGTCACAGGGGTCGAATTCCAGAATTTACCGGACGAGATTCACCAAGCCATCTAAGGTGGCCAGACTACCGAGGTCTGCAACAGTTCTGATCCCCAGTCAGAAACAGGAGCCAGTGAGTCCCGCGGATCGGCTCGTCCCCAGGAACAGGCAGACGCCATCCTTCGTTGCCTAGAGGAAATGGAGAACCGCCTCACCCATCTTGGCGAAGGCGGACCAGTACCGGGTCTAGGTCATCGACAGACTGAACCCCTTTTTTCTTCCCAAATCCTAGAGGCCGAGATCCCTCGAAATTTTAGGCCTCCCCAATTCGAGACCTACAATGGTAAGGGTATCCTGCTGATCACATAGAGGGATTTAAGACCCTCATGATGATTCGCAGCACTGCGGATCCCTTCCTCTGCCGTGCCTTCCCTGCTACCCTCTGTAGACCGGCTCGGGAATAGTTCTCCAAACATACCGCTGGCTCGGTCTTCTCTTTCGAGCAGCTAGAGGCGGGTTTCCTAGCCCACTTCGTGACTAGCAGGAAGGTCAAGAAGAAAAGTTCTTCCCTTCTGGACTTCAAACAGAAGGACGAGAAATCCCTCTGGGAGTTCGTTCGAAGGTTCACCACCAAGGCAAGGTTAGTTTCCTCCCTCGACGCAGGGGTCGCCTTCGCGGCCTTCGGACACAATGTCCGCCACGGCCAGCTCAAGGCTTCTTTAGCCAAGAAGCCACCCGTGAACTTCCCCGACCTACTCAATAGGGTCGAGAAGTATATAAGGGCCAAGGAGGCCCTCAATCCCGAGGGCGCCAAGGAAGCCACTGCTAAGGGGAAGCGTAAGGTCGATGATGCTAAGCCTTTCAAGAGACCCATGAAAGAGGCGACTGCTCTCAAAAGGGTCCTCCCGGTCCCCCCGATTCGAGAGATATACGCCCCTGACACAGAACGTCTTGGAAATCGTGATGGAGATCAAAGACAAGGGATCGTCTGCTTCCCTCCTCGACAGATAAGCAATGGCAAGAAGCGAGACCAAAGGTTCTACTGCCGCATCCACCGAGACACCGGGAACGATATAGATCATTGTCGATCCTTCATCCAATGAGGGTACCTGAGGGAGTTCGCCCGGACCAATACCAAAGAACGAAGAGAACCGATGAGCCCGAGGACTTCGCCTCCTCCTCGAGAAAACAGCCGCCGCCCCGAGCAGGACCCCAAACCCAGGGAGGCCGGGGGACCGGCTATCCTCCACTGCATCCACGGTGGACCCGTAGGAGGGGACTCCAATTCCACCCGCAAGACCTTCATCCGAGAGGTCAATTCTCTCCGGGACCATCCCTTCCCTTGTGTCTAGCAACTGGCCGTCTCCTTCTCGGGAGAAGACCTCGAAGGCATCCGGCTTTCGCACTGCAACACCCACGTCATCAGCCTCGTCATGGATAACTTTGAGGTTCGCCATATCCTGGTGGACAACGGTAGCTCGGTCAACATCCTTTTCTTGGAGGCAATTGAGAACCTCAAACTCCCCCGAGAAAAGCTCAAGCAAGCCGGTTACACCCTTCACGGGTTTTCGGCATCCCCGTACAAATTGGGGGGGTTTGTGACACTAGATGTAACTACAGGCACGACCCCCATCCTCCGAACCGAGTCGATGGATTTCATGATGGTCAACGTCAAGGCAGTGTACAATGCCATCCTCAGCCGACCCGTGCTCTGCTCGTTCCAGGCCATCCCCTCAGCCTACCATCTAAAACTGAAGTTCCCCACCGACCTCGGGGTCGGGGTTATCCGAGGCAACTAGGAGTCGGCACGATCGTGCTACATGACAGCGGTCGGGGGCAGGGTTTTTCCCCTCGACGCAGTTGAACTCCCTCCCCAGAGGGATTATCCAGAGTCAGAACCGGTGAATGAGGTGGAGGAAGTCTCGTTCGAGGTAGGTGACAAATCCAAACAATTCCGTGCGAGCCGCACCCTGTCCCCAGACTTGAAGCCAGGGTTGATTGATTGCGTCTGCCGCAACATCGACCTCTTCGCCTAGAACCCGTCCGACATGCCTGAGATTTCAGAAGATCTGATCATGCACCGACTAAGCGTCACCCCGGGCTCCAAGCCCATTCATCAGAAGCAGCACAAGTTTGCTCCGGAGAGGCAACAAGCCCTAAAGATTGAGGTGGACAAACTGCTGTCCGCTCGTTTCATTCAGAAGGTCAGCTAACCGGAGTGGCTGGCCAACGTTGTTATGGTGAAGAAGGCCAGTGGAAACTAGAGGATCTGTATAGACTTCACAGACATTAACAAGGCATGCCCAAAAGACCCTTTTTCCTCTCCTAAGCATTGAAGCCCTTCTTCAATGCGACATCAGGTCACAAGCTACTGACGTTTATGGACACCTTTTTAGGCTATAACCAAATCCACATGTTTCCTCCCAACATCGCCAAGACGTCTTTCATAACCGACCAAGGTCTATATTGCTACCGGATCATGCCCTTCGGGCTAAAAAATGTCGGTGCCACCTATCAGAGACTTGTCAACCGGATCTTCAAAAATCAGATCGGTCGCAATATGGAGGTATACGTCGATGACATGCTCGTCAAAAGCTGGCGAGGTCAGGACCATGTGAACGACCTTGAAGAAACATTTGGCATCCTCCGAGCGCATAACACGAGGCTCAATCCGCCAAGTGCCCCTTCGGCGTCTCCTCCGGGAAATTCCTCGGGTTCGTCGTCAGCTAGCACGGCATCGAAGCGAACCCCGAAAGATCCAAGCCATTATCGACATGGCCCCTCCCCGAAATGTTAAAGAGGTTCAGCACCTAACGGGGAGGCTGGCGGCCATCGGCCGCTTCTTCTCAAAATTAGGGGAGAAGTCATTCCCCTTTTTAAGGCTCTCCGAGGAGCCAAAGGCTTCGAGTGGGGAGACACCTAATAGCAGGCATTCGAACAACTGAAGTCCTATCTCGCGAACCCTCCACTCCTAAGTAAACCCGAACCGGGCGAACCACTACAACTATATCTCTCAACCTCGGAGAGCGCCCTCAGTGTCGTCCTTATTCGGGAAGATGACGGCGTCCAGAAGCCTCTGTACTACGTGAGCAAAGTCTTCTCTCGGCAGAGACCAGGTATGCTAAAATGGAGAAGGTGGCCTACACACTTGTGATGGCCGCGTGAAAGCTTCGCCCTTATTTCCAAGCACACTCCATTCAGGTCCTCACGGACCAGCCCCTCAAGGCCGTCCTTCACAAGCCCGAGACCTCTGGCCGCTTGGTCAAGTGGTCGATCGAGCTGAGTCAGTACGACATCAGCTACCAACCCAGGACAGCCATCAATGGGCAAGCCCTCGTCGAATTCATCATGGAATGCACCATTTCTGAGCCATTCGACACTCGGGAGACTGACCCAATGTGGGAGGTTTTTGTCGATGACTCATCCTGCGAGGGAGGAAGCAGAGCGGGCATCATTCTGAAAGGGCCCGATGATTTCATCCTTCAGTATTCTTTGTGTCTAAATTTCTTGGCTTCAAACAACGAAGTGGAGTATGAAGCTATGATTGTAGGGCTCACCCTAGCACACAAAGCCGGATCCAGACACATCAAGGCCTTTAGTGACTCCCAGCTCGTGGTCAACCAGATCACCGGAGAGTACAAAGCTCGCGACCCCTGAATGATGCAATACCTGGCGGTGATCCATCACCTCTTGGCGTCTTTCGAATACCAATCGGTAGAACGGATCCCCTAGGTGGATTCATTATCGAAGCTCGCTTCGTCATCATTCGAAGGGCTCGACCGCACCATTCCGATCGAAGTCCTCCTCAAGCCATCGTCCTCCTTGAAGCCTCTTGCTTCACCACTGATCTCCAACCAGAAAACTAGATGACGCCCATTCGAAAATTCCTTTCGGACGACGAGCTTCCTCAAGACCGGGCCGAAGCAAGAAGGATCAGGGTCCGCTCCGAAAGATTCACTCTGATTGACGGAACGCTCTTCAAGCGCTCATACACATTAGCTGACGGTAGGCCCTACCTCCGTTGCTTAACCCCAAACGAGGCGAGGTACGCTCTGAAGAAACTACACGAGGTGATCGGCGGATGCCACATGGGGAGCAGGTCACTCGCCCAGAAGGCCTTAAATCACAGGTACTACGGGCCTACAATGCTGTAAGACTCCCAAGATCTCGTCAAGTGATGTGGCCCATTCCAAAGATTCTCGTCGATGAAGAGGCTTCCCCAGGCCAACCTCCGATCCCTATCCATCCCGACCCCTTTCTCTATGTGAGGGATGGACCTGGTCGGCCCCTTCCCACAACCAACGGGTCAAAGGAAATTTCTGGTGGTGGCCATCGACCACTTCACAAAGTGGATCGAGGCAGAACCACGATCACCAAGCATCAAACTCAACAATTCTTCTGGAGGAACATCATCTACCGATTCGGGATCCTGCAGGTACTCATTACCGACAATGGGACCCAGTTCGCGGGTAAAAACTTCCGAAAGTTCTGCGAAGACATCGGCGTTCGCCAACGCTTCTCATCGGTGTGCCACCCTCAGTCAAACGGCCAAGCCGAAAATGCGAACCGCCAGATCCTAGTCGGCCTAAAGAAGCGGCTTGATAATTTTCCAAAGAGGCTATGGGCCGACGAACTGCCAAGCATGTTCTGGGCGCACCGAACAACTAAGAGGATCCCCAAGTGCGAATCCCCATTTAACCTCACTTACGGCGCCGAGGTTGTAATTCCTCTCGAGATTAGACTCCCCTCGCCCAGGATCATTGCCTTCAGCCAGGAGGACAACTCTTCAGACCTCAGAGCCAATCTAGACCTCATCCACAAGTTAGAGAAAGATCCGCCATTTGCAGAAGCATGTACCAACAAAGGATCAAAAAATTCTAAAATAAGAAGGTCCGCCCAACGGACATCAAGCAGGGTGACCTCGTGCTCAGAAAGCTCGCGGTATCCGACCCCAGAGGAAAGCAGAAACTCTCGCCTAATTGGGAGGGCCCTTACAAGGTCTCCGAAGTGGTCCGTCTTGATATGTATCGACTCGCAGACCTGGGGTGAAGGATAATCAAGAGGCCCTGGAATGCGGAACACCTTATTAAGTTCCTCGAAGGAGAGGGCTAGACTTATGTAACCGATCTATTGTAATCGGCACTTACGTGATATTCTCTTTTGTAAATAACAAAGTATAACTTTATGTTTTCTCCTACACTTTTTAAATTTTTTCCACCAAGTTAAGGGGGCTCAACCCTCGGCACTCACCTTGAGCCACGCGCTAGCTTTCTCAAACTAACAGCGCTTCACGCTTAGCAGCATATCCGGGCCACAACCCGACAACTCTTCTCCCAAGTTAAGGGGGCTCGACCCTCGGCACTCACCTCGAGCCATGCCCTAGCTTTCTCAAGCTAACAGGGCTTCGCACTCGGCAGTGCCTCCGAGCCACAACCCGAAAACTCTTCTTCTACGTTAAGGGGGCTGGACCCTCGGCACTCACCTCGAGTCACCCCCTAGCTTTCTCAAGCTAATAGGGCTTCACGCTCGACAGTGTCTCCGAGCCACAACCCGACAACTCCTTTTTCCACCAAGTTAAGGGGGCTCGACCCTCGGCACTCACCTCCAGCCAC
Source organism: Hemerocallis citrina (assembly GCA_017893485.1). NCBI lineage: Eukaryota > Viridiplantae > Streptophyta > Magnoliopsida > Asparagales > Asphodelaceae > Hemerocallis > Hemerocallis citrina. Next base: position 319,660,271 of record CM030359.1, read on the forward strand.
ACCCTAGCTTTCTCAAGCTAACAGAGCTTCATGCTCGATCGCACCTCCGAGCCACAACCCGACAACTCCTTTTTCAACCAAGTTAAGGGGGCTCGACCCTCGACATTCACCTCAAGCCACGCCTAGATTTCTCAAGCTAGCTAACAGGGCCTGGCGCTCGGCAGTGCCTCCGAGCCACAACCCGACAACTCTTCTTCTACGTTAAGGGGGCTCGACCCTCGGAACTCACCTCGAGCCACCCCCTAGCTTTCTCAAGCAACATGGCTTCAAGCTCGGCAGTGACTCCGGCCACAACCTGACAACTCCTTTTTCCGCCAAGTTAAGGGGGCTCGACCCTCGGCACTCACCTCGAGCCATGCCCTAGCTTTCTCAAGCTAATAGGGCTTCGCGCTCAACATTGCCTCTGAGCTACAACCTGACAACTCCTTTTTTCACCAAGTTAAGGGGGCTCGACTATCGGCACTCACCTCGAGCCATGCCCTAGTTTTCTCAAGCTAATAGGGCTTCTCGCTCGGCAGTGCCTTCGAGCCACAACCCGACAACTCCTTTTTCCACCAAGTTAAGGGGGCACGACCCTCGACACTCATTTCGAGCCATGCCCTAGCTTTCTTAAGCTAACTGGGCTTCCTACTCGGCAATGCCTCTGAGCCATAACCCAATAACTCTTCTTCTACGTTAAGGGGGCTCGATCCTTAGTACTCACCTCGAGCCATGCCCTAGCTTTGTCAAGCTAACAGGACTTCACGCTCGGTAGTGCCTTCGAGCCACAACCCGAAAACTCTTCTCCGAAGTAAAGGGGACTCGACCCTCGGCACTCACCTCTAGCCACGCCTTAGCTTTCTCAAGCTAACAGGACTTCATGCTCGGCAGTGCCTCTAAGCCACAACCCGATAACTCTTCTCCCAAGTTAAGGGGGCTCGACCCTCGGCACTCACCTCGAGCCATGCCCTAGCTTTCTCAAGCTAACAGGGCTTCGCGCTCGGTAGTGCCTCCGAGCTACAACCCGACAACTCTCTTTAAGTTATCTGGGCTCGGCCTCCGGGATTCCAGCTCTCCCCCCTACCTAAAAGATTTTATTAAGATTTAGGACACTTGCCTTTGGCGAATGCCCCGAGCCCCGAACCTTGGGTTGACCCACCTCTCACCTGCTGACAACTCGGGGTAAACGGCCCTCGGAGCCGAAACCCCGAATTGTCAGAGGGTGACAGGGGAGCCACCGATCCGGGACTCTTGGCCAAAAATTCCATTTCAGGGCACCCGCCTTCGGCAAGCACCCTGAGTCCCACCCCCGGGTTCGACCCACCTCTCATCCGCTGAAAACTCGGGGTAAACGGCCCTCGGAGCCGCTACCCCAAATTGTCAGAGGGTGGCAGGAAAGTCACCGGCGATGAGATCTTACGGTGAAGTGAGACAATTTCTGATGAATTACTAATAAAGGGTAAGGGTTATATAGCCTTCCGGAAAGGCACATTTATGACATTGGGAAGTCCAAGCGACAGAAGGCGAAACATTCCCCATTAAGCATCATTGGAAGGCGAAATGGCTTGGCTCCCGAGAAAAGCAAGGATCCTCCCCCCGAGCGGCAGCCCTAACTAGGATGAATTGGCATTCGATGCCGGTCTCGAGTCACATAAAGCAAGGGGTTCGGGGCCCAGTTCGAGGGTCAAACAACATCCTGATTTTTCGAAGTTAAATAGGGTCGGACAAATCGAATCTTATTCATAAGAACGCCCTCAAAGGATACAATACAATTAACAAATGTTACAGCTTTCTCCCTCTACTCCTACCTAAGGGTCCCTCGCCAGACCCTCCGGGCTTACAAGAGCCACCTCGAGTCCTGCGAAGCAGCTCCACCACCCAGCAATCTCATTCCCCATCTTGGGCATAGCCATAGTCAACATTCCCACGACCGAGCTCTGCGCATCAGTAGGCCTCGCCATCTCCAAATACAGGGTCGATGAGGAGCCAAAGACAGAGGGGCCTCCTGGTTCTGGATAGCCGAGTCGCGGTCGCCCGGCGCCTAGCAACACCTTCAACCTCCGAATTTCCAGCTCCTTCATAACAACGACCTCGCGAAGAACGGACTCTGAGGTCTGATGCCTGGCAGAAGCACCAGATAGAGCCCAATTTGTCTCAACACTCTCCCAATTGCGGTCGGTTAGGGCCTTCTTCAGACGAGCCGCCTCTAAGCTGAGCTCCTTAGACTTGTTCATAAAATAGTCAACCGCGGCTTCTCAATTGCGATCCTGCTTATGATAGCGAATCAGCACACTCTCCTTGGACTCTAGCCTGTTTTTCAGTCGCAAGACCTCGGAAGAACTGAGGTCGGCTCTGGCAGTCTCGTTCATCTAGCAAAAACAGGGGAGAAGCAACGATTCACTAAGAAAGCTTGCTAAAAATAACAAGTCACATAGGGTCGGCCAAAATTTGTTTTTATAACTTCAAAAATTGTGTTATAAAAAAGCGGTGGCCAGTCCGCACGAGGCAAATACAAATAAAAAATAAAGTAAAAATCCTACACTACTTACACACCTCTTCGGTATCCGGGGCACCCCCTGCCTCCTCCTCCAGATGAGAGCCCTTCGGAGCCTTCTCTTCCTCACCCCCGGGGGTCGGCGGATGTACGGGAGGTGCCCACCCATAGTGGAGGTGGTCGATTATGGCCTCCGGATAGAAGTGCAGAAAGTGCTCCTTGGCTCGGTCGTAGGCATCGTCTTGAGCTTGGATCAGCTCGTCCGCCGAGGACATCTCCAGCTCATCGTATGCCGCCTGGGCCACTGATCGAACCTCTGCCACCTCGCATGCATGGTGGTCCTGCAGAGAAGCCATCTCGGCATGGAGGATCCCCTAAGCTCCCTGAGCCACCGTCAGCTCGTCCTTCAATTTCTTTGCCTCTCGGATGAACCGCTCCGCATTCCACTTCTCCAGCTGGATCTCCTTCTCCAATCACTTCCTGAGATGTGCCCCGAGCAGTAGCACCTGGCCGAGGAGAATTGAGTTAGACGCAAAACTCATGAAAACTAAGCACAAAGTAGGTAAAAGACAAATACTTACTGCGATCTGCACCTGAGCCTACTTCATATGGGCCATCTCGGACATCTCTGTTTCCAGAGTTATTTGGTCGCGCTCCGTAACGAGCTTTTCTGTCACCTCCACCGCGATCGGGCCCTCGATCAAAGTTTTGCCCAACTTAACCGCCTAATTCGGGGCGAACAGCCTTAGACCCCTCTTGCCCACCATCTTCAGGGCATCAGGGTGAAGTGCTGGAGTCCCTACCTTCAGAACCTCTATCACCTTCTTGCTGCTTGGGCTTGGCCCCGACCCCTTCGCCCCCTTAGACGAATGGCTCTTCTTCAATTTCTTCGGAGGTGGCTCCGAAGATCCTTGGGCCGCCCCCTGGAGGGGCACCGTTGCCCGGGTAGCCTTCTCCTTGGTAGCCTTCTCCTTGTCGTCTCTCCTCTTCGTGGCCAAGGCCAGAAGAACATTCCTCGCCTCGAGTTTCTTCGCGTCCATCGCTAAAGAAAGAGAAAAATATTAAGACGAAGGCAGAAAATTAAGCAAAATGAAAACAAAAATATACAAGGGGACACTGGGCTCAGTCCGGCTCGGGCCAGATGTAAATGGGCAAAGCACAGCCAACCGATGTTGTGCCCCTCAACAATTTTCTCCACATCAGCCCACTCCTTTTCCGTCAAGTCCCTCCGCCTCGGGGGTTTATGGTTTGGCTTGTAAAAATTCCAGACTGTGGGGATTTCTCAATCTGTCTCGCTCTGGACAACTAGGTACTTCTCCTTCCATGCTTTTATCGATTCTGGGTGACCGTGCATCACCCTCTTGTGGGGATGTGGCGACATATAAAAAATCCCCTCCTTATCTCTGAGCGAGCTCATCCCTAAGACGATGCGGAAATTCTTAAGCTTTAGCTTGACTCCCTTCTCCTGGCACTTTAGGATGAAGCAGAACAAATACTTCCACGAGTTAGGTTCGTACTGCATCGGACTCAGCTCCCCCCACCTAAGCACCCACTTGATAAACGGGTGCAGCAGCAACCTCAGTCCCGAGACGAAAGCGTCCTCGGGGAACATGCAGAAGCTCTTCTCCAACTTAGTGGTCGGACGATGACCAGGGCTCGGAATCAGTAGCTCGAACTCCCGAAGGATGAAATAAGTGGCCTTTAATATAGGTAGGTAGTCTGCCTTCAGAACACACTGAATGCTGTCCATCTTTATCATGGGCCGATCAGATTCACACTCCCCCATGGTAAATTGGACAAGTTCCTCAACATCATCAGGATACAACCTGATTGACCCTGGGTTCTTATTAGAAGCTGTAAGCCCGGACTATCTGAACTCATCCAGCGTGTCCGGACTGTCTGGCTGAATCCACTTCCTTTTCCTCCTATGAGGGCGAGTCTTCCTCTCCGGAGACGGGATCGACAATGGGGGTAGAGGGGAGAGACCTTCTTCTTCCTCCGCTACCACTCCCTCGACCTCTCCTTCACCCCCTCCTGGTTGCCCTCTCCCTCGGTTCCTCCTATGCCTCCCTTCTGATTGCCCTCTTCCTCGACAAACTCCTCCTCGGACCCCTCGTCAGTCTCCTCCCTCGATGACCCCTCTTCTGGCATGCGACTTCACAAAGGGTCCACATCCAAAACCACATCGCTCGTTCCCCCGGATCCCGGATCCGACTGTCCTTCCTCCTCTAAAGTGAGTCATCCAGTGACCATGACGTCGATGCTAAATCAATCTCTACTGCATCACGACCCGAAGAGCTCACCTCGGAGTCGGACTGAGATAAGGAAACAAAATATTAACCTGATTAATAAGAAAATGGGAGGATCACCATAAAAAGTTATTGACAACAGTGAAGAGAGAAAAAATCCTGTTATCAAAGAGAGAGTGCGAAGTAGAGAAGTGAAGGGAGGAGTGGGGGATTTATAGAATGAGGAAGACTCCTCGAATTCCGCAAAAGAATCCTCACCGTCCAATCTTGAGAATCAAGATCTAACGGCCACTAAGACCTCAAATGCCTCGATTTTCACTCCCATGATGTCAGCCTAACACGTAAAAATCTGTTTTTACCCTCGGCCCTGTCAGCTGGTGCGGTGGCTCGGTATCCCGTGGCAATGACTCAAGTACTCCACTTTCTTCTTTACCACTGCTCCCCCTTCCTCCCACGATAGAGGAGCAAGTTAAGCCTCTTCTTTCTTATGGGGGCTCATCGCTCAGCTGCAACCTCGAGCCCCCCATAGCTTTTCCGACAAGCATGGGGGCTCGGCACTCGGCAATAATTCCGAGCCACCCCATAGCTTTTCCAACAAGCATGGGGGCTCGGCGCTCGGCAGTAATTCTGAGCCTCCCCATAGCTTTCCAATAGGCATAGAAGCTCGATGCTTGGTTGTAACTTCGATCCATAGCAAAGCTTCTCCAACAAGTTTTGGAGCTCGGAGCTCGGTTGTGACCTCGAGCCATACCAAAGCTTTTCCAACAAGTTTTGAGGCTCGAAGCTTAGTTGTAACCTCGAGCCATCCCCTAGCTTCTCACAGGCAATGAGAAGGCTCGTCTCTCGGTTGCAACCTCGAGCCCCCCATAGCTTTTCCAATAAGAATGGGGGCTCGGCGCTCGGTAGTAATTCCGAGCCTCCCTACAGCTTTCCAACAAGCAAGGGGGCTCGGCGCTCGGCAGTAATTCCGAGCCTTCCCATAGCTTTCCAGCAAGCATAGGGGCTCGGTGCCCGGTTGTAACCTCGAGCCGTACCAAAGCTTTCCCAACAAGTTTTGAAGCTCGGAGCACGGTTATGACCTCGAGCCATACCAAAGCTTTTCCAACAAGTTTTGGGGCTTGGAGCTCGGTTGTAACCTGGGGCCTTCCCCATAGCTTTCCAACAGGCATAGGGGCTCGGCACTCGGTTGTAACCTCGAGCTATACCAAAGCTTCTCCAACAAGTTTTGGAGCTCGGAGCTCGGTTGTGACCTCGAGCCATACCAAAGCTTTTTCAACAAGTTTTGGAGCTCAGAGCTCGGAGCTCGGTTGTAACCTCGAGCCATCCCCTAGCTTCTCATAGGCAATGAGAAGGCTCGTCGCTCAATTGCAACCTCGAGCCCTCCATAGTTTTTCCAACAAGCATGGGGGCTTGGTGCTCGGAAGTAATTCCGAGCCTCCCCACAGCTTTCCAACAGGCAAGAGGACTCGGCGCTCAGCAGTAATTCCAAGCCTCCCCATAGCTTTCCAACAAGCATAGGAGCTCGGAACACGGTTGTGACCTTGAGAGATACCAAAGCTTTTCCAACAAGTTTTGGGACTTGAAGCTCGGTTATAACCTCGAGCCATCCCCTAGCTTCTCACAGGCAATGAGAAGGCTCGTCGCTCGATTGCAACCTCAAGCCCCCCTTAGCTTTTCCAACAAGACTTGGAGCTCGGAGCTTGGTTGTGACCTCGAGCCATACCAAAGCTTTTCCAACAAGTTTTGGGGCTCGGAGCTCAGTTGTGACCTCGAGCCATACCAAAGCATTTCCAACAAGTTTTGGGGCTCGTAGCTTGTTTGTGACCTCGAGCCATTCCCTAGATTCTCACAAGCAATGAGAAGGCTCGTCGCTTGGTTGCAACCTCGAGCCCCCCATATCTTTTCCAACAAGATGGGGGCTCGATGCTCGGTAGTAATTCCGACCCTCCCCACAGCTTTCCAACAAGCATGGGAGTTTGGCGCTCGGCAGTAATTCCGTGCCACCCCATAGCTTTTCCAAAAAGCATGGGGCTCGGCGCTCGGTGCTCGGCACTCGGTAGTAATTCCGAGCCTCCCCATTGCTTTCCAACAAGCATAGGGGTTCGGCGCTTGGTTATAAGCACAAGCCATCCCCTAACTTCTCACAGGCAATGAGAAGGCTCATCGCTCGGTTGTAACCTCGAGCCCCTCATAGATTTTCCAACAAGCATGGGGGCTCGGCGCTCGGCAGTAATTCCGAGCCCCCCCCCCCCCCAACAGCTTTCCAACAAGTATGAGGGCTCGACGCTCGGCAGTAATTCCGAGCCACCTTATAGCTTTTCCAACAAGTATGGGGGCTCGGCTCTCGGCAGTAATTCCGAGCCTCCCCATAGCTTTCCAACAAGCACGGGGGCTCGGCACTCGGCAGTAATTCCGAGCCACCCCATAGCTATTCCAATAAGCATCGGGGCTGGGCACTCGGTAGTAATTTCGAGCCTTCCCATAGCTTTCCAACAAGCATAGGGGCTTGGCGCTCGGTTGTAACTCGAGCCATACCAAAGCTTTTCTAACAAGTTTTGGAGCTCGGAGCTCGGTTGTGAGCTCGAGTCATACCAAAGCTTTTCCAATAAGTTTTGGAGCTCGGAGCTTGGTTGTGAGCTCGAGCCATACCAAAGCTTTTCCAACAAGTTTTGGGGCTCAGTGCTCGGTTGTAACCTCGAGCCATCCCCTAGCTTCTCACAGGCAATGAGAAGGCTTGTCGCTCAGTTGCAACCTCGAGCCCCCCATAGATTTTACAACAAGCATGGGGGCTCAGCGCTCGGTAGTAATTTCGAGCCCCCCCTCCCCCCCCCCATAGCTTTCCGACAAGCATGGGGGCTCGACACTCGGAAGTAATTCCGAGCCTCCCCATTACTTTCCAACAGGCATAGGGGCTCGGTGCTCGGCAGTAACCTCAAGCCCCCCCCCCCATAGCTTTCCAACAAGCGTAGGGGCTCGACGCTCGGTTGCAACCTCGAGCCATACCAAAGCTTTTTCAACAAGTTTTAGGGCTCGGAGCTCGGTTGTAACCTCGAGCCATCCCCTAGCTTCTTACAGGCCATGAGAAGACTCATCGCTCGGTTGCAACCTCGAGCCCCCCATAGATTTTTCAACAAGCATGGGGGCTCGGTGCTCGGCAGTAATTCCGAGCCCCCCCCATAGCTTTCCGACACGCAATGGGGCTCAGTGCTCGAAAGTAATTTCGAGCCTCCCCATTACTTTCCAACAAGCATAGGGGCTCGGTGCTCGGCAGTAACCTCGAGCCCCCCCCCCATAGCTTTCCAACAAGCATAGGGACTCGGTGCTCGGTTGTAACCTCGAGCCATCCCCTAGCTTCTCAAAGGCAATGAGAAGGCTCATCGCTCGGTTGCAACCTCGAGCCTCCCATAAGATTTCCAACAAGCATGGGGTCTCGGTGCTCGGCAGTAATTTCGAGCCCCCCTACAGCTTTCCAACAAGCATGGGGGCTCTGCACTCGACAGTAATTTCGAGCCACCCTATAGCTTTTCCAACAAGCATGGGGGCTCGGTGCTCGGCAGTAATTCCGAGCCTCCCCATAGCTTTCCAACAAGCTTGGGGGCTCGGCACTTGGCAGTAATTCTGAGCCACCCCATTGCTTTTCCAAAAAGCATGGGGACTCGGCGCTCGGCAGTAATTCCGAGCCTCCCCAAAGCTTTCCAACAAGCATAGGGGCTTGGCACTCGGTTGTAACCTCGAGTCATACCAAAGATTTTCCAACAAGTTTTGGAGCTCGGAGCTCGTTTGTGACCTCGAACCATACCAAAGTTTTTCCAACAAGTTTTGGAGCTCGGAGCTTGGTTGTGATCTCGAGCCATGCCAAGGCTTTTCCAATAAGTTTTGGGGCTCAGAGCTCGGTTGTAACCTCGAGCTATCCCCTAGCTTCTCACAGGCACTGAGAAGGCTCGTTGCTCGGTTGCAACCTCGAGCCCCCTATAGCTTTTCCAACAAGCATGGGGGCTCGGCACTCAGTAGTAATTCCGAGCTCCCCCATAGCTTTCCGACAAGCATGGGGGCTCGGCGCTCGGAAGTAATTCCGAGCCTCCCCATTACTTTCCTACAAGCGTAGGGGCTCGGTGCTCGGCAGTAATCTCGAGCCCCCCCATAGCTTTCCAACAAGAATAGGGGCTCGGTGCTCGGTAGTAACCTCGAGCAATCCCAGAGCTTTTCTGGGGGCACGACGGTCGGGGGTGATCCCGAGCCACCCCTTACCTCTCGCAGACGAGCTCCTGGGCTCGGCATCTGACAGAAAGCCTCGACACCTAAGTTCATGAAGGTTCATCCATCAATGCTTGATGCTCGGTAACGGACCCCAGCATCTGATAGTACTTAAGCCCGCCGTTCGATGCTCGATGCTCGGCTCACGACCCCCTATTTTTGGCTCTCGATGCCCCGCATATCTTCAAAGAGATCACCTTCATCCTACCCTGCTGGCCTCTCCAGGAAGATACAAACCATGTTCTTTACCATACACACCGCTCCGCTCTTTGTACAGAGAAAAATCACTCCTACACGGCTGGATTACCCAGCCCTCCAGGAGTGGGGGCCTCCTAATATGGGTTAAATGACGTGGCCCCTCCTGGGCCACCGGATCCCCTCAAAAACTGCACTTTTATGATCATCAGTTCAACCCAGGGCCAGATGGGCTTCTGCCACGTCAGGCCCACAAGCAAACGGGTCCGACCCGACCGAGCAAGGTCTCAGGCCCGTTTTCCCTGCCTATAAATACCAGGCCCACTCCTCACTAAAGCAGGTAATCAAACTATCTCCCCCTGAACCCTAGCTACAATTGTTTTCCAGTGACTGACTAGATCGTCGGAGGGCCTGTTACCGGGATTTCTCCCGGTGTTTCTAAGCAGTGTGCAGGTACCCAGGACCGAGCTGAGCCTGCAGATTCGAGCCAAGTTGCTGGATTTGAGCCGAGCATCTGTTCCCTACGTCACTCCTGCTACTCCCGAGCCGGTCCCTCAGTCGAGGGTCAGACCAGAGCCAGTACCGCAACTTTCACTATACAAACTACAAGAACTCACACCTGTTGCAGCCACACCCCAAAAACAAACCGCATTACAAAGTCACTAGACTTCACCTTGATTGGCTTTATTATGCTGCTAATCATTGCATTCAAACTACTTTTCAACCGCCTTAGATTTCTTTGCTTTCTTCCTAGTTTTCTATCATATGTTTATTTTTATCTATAATTCGGTATATTTTTGTTTCGCAGAAATGATCATCTTAGACTCTCTAAGCTTCCTATTTCTTGCTCTAGCTTTTTCCTATGTTGCCTATTCTTTTATGATGCAGATTTCTTTATTTTGCACAAGTGTTCTAAGCTATCTTGCTGGCTGTCTTTGGTATCTCTTCTGTATGACCTATTGTTTCTTTTGTGACTAGGGCCTTCGATGTTTTCAGCGCATCAAACCCAAGCTATTATCGTTTCTTACTTCTCTATTTATGTACTCATCCTAGTTCTGAAGTTTACCATCCCCATCCCCAGTTTTGGTGTGTTGTTTCATGTTCTATTTTGACATCTGGGGTTTTATTAGCTTACTAGATTTGCCCGAGGGCACGTGTCTACGACACATCTTCAGAACGATACTGCATACAGAAAGCCTTGTAAACAGTAAATCAACAATTATATAGCTCAAGTTTGAATAGTATGACAATAATTAGTTGTAAATAAAAGTCCATATTTTCATTAGTATATGTTGAAAAATAATTATAAATTGGAGTTTAAAAGTCCATGTTTCCGTAAGTATAAAGAGTCCATGTTTCCATAAGAATATATATATATATATATATATATATATATATATATATATATATAGTAAGTCTATTAAGAGCTGGGGAGCTGAAATTCTTATCGAGAGCTGGAGATTTCAGCCATCCGATTGCGTTTGATCGCGATCGAACGGCTGAGATCTCCAGCTGCTTATCTTCGGATATGATGAGGGGTAAAAGGGATATAATCTCCAGCTCTTATCTTCTCACGTTCTCTCTCTCGCTCTCTATCTTCGTCTCACTCTTAATAGAAACCCTAATCCCTATCTCTTAGCGGCTCACGCTCTTTCTCCCACTCTCTATCTTCGTCCCGCTCTCTTCGAAACCCTAATCCCTATCTCTTATCTTCTCACGCTCTCTCTCCCGATCTCTATCTTCGTCCCGCTTCTAAACCCAACCTCTATATCTCTTATCTTCTCACCACCAAAGTGGAGCCCTCTCTCCCGCTCTCTTTCTTCGTCACTTGTGTAAACCCAACTCCACGAAAAATCCCATCTCCGGCCGCTTATCTTCAGATCTGTTGAGGGGTTAAAGGGCTATAATTCAAAACCCTTATCTCCCTTATCTTCTCACGACCAAAGAATTTCAGCTCTCTCAGTGGGTTCTCTCTCTCTGACGGAAAACCCAAACTGCGATTAGGGTTTCGATTTCTACTCTCAATGGATTCTGCCTCTCTCAGATTTTGGAGGGAGGTGTTTGATTTTCATAAATGCTTTTATGATTTCTGTTAAATTTCTTGCATTTTCATTCGGTTGTGTGTGTAGGCAATGATGAGATTCATTTTGATATAAGTTGGATATTTATTTTTGGGGATTAAAATTATTGTTTTGAATCGTATTTGGTTGTGTGCCATGCTAATTATGCAAAGTTGAATAGAGTTTGAGGAATGAGAGGGCGAGAAGATGGGGAAGAAATCAATGAATGTTGTTGAATGCCCAATGCCCTCAACACTTACCTTACATTTAAGTAATTTGAGCCTAGCTTAATTCATCTGATTTTTGGGCACCAATGACACACAATGATTGATAGTATCAGTATATTTTTTGTAACTGACGTTGGATGTGTTTGTGTTGGATACTCATTTAAGCCTTGTGGTGTTTGATTCTCTCCTTCGGTGTGTTGGTGTAGGCAGTGATGCAAAATACTTTATGATCTGAATAATTATTTCAAGCTTGTTGTATTTATTCTTGATTATATATCTATCATATCCTAGTTGGCACGGCACCCCAATGCAGCCCTAGTTATGAATAGTGTGTTCTGAGCCAACTGGTTTTTTTTTAGTCTATATATATACATGAGTAAGTCTATTATGAGAGGAGGTCGATTGATCGTGAGTAAGAAAGAGATAGGGGTTTTTGATTTTACCCCTTTTACCCCGAAACATTCTGAAGATAAGCTGGATCGAATATTAATCATTCGATCGCTATCAATCGTGAACGAATGGCTAAAAACCCCCGCTCTGGATAAGGATTTCAGCTCCCAAGCTCGTAATAGACTTTATATATATACGACAGTTGATGATAAGCTCCAAACAACATAAACTGAACATGAAGTACAAAATGTGTAAGCTCCAAACAACAGAAACTATATTTTTTATTACTGACGTTGGAAGCGTATGTGTTGGATACTCATTTAAGCCTTTTTGGTGTTTGATTCTCTTCTTTGGTGTGTTGGTGTAGGCAGTGATGCAAAACACATTATGATCTGAATAATTATTTCAAGCTTGTTGTATTTATTCTTAATTATATATCTATCATATCCTAGTTGGCATGGCACCCCAATGCAGCCCTAGTTATGAATAGTGTGTTCTGAGCCTACTGATTTTTTTTAGTCTATATATATACATGAGTAAGTCTATTATGAGAGGAGGTCGATTGATCGTGAGTAAGAAAGAGAGATAGGGTTTTTGATTTTACCCTTTTTACCCCGAAACATTCTGAAGATAAGCGGGATCGAATATGAGTCGTTCGATCGAGATCAATCGCAAACGAATGGCTAAAAATCCCCACTCAGGATAAGGATTTCAGCTCCCAAACTCTTATTTACTTACTCTATATATATAAGACAGTTGATGATAAGCTCAAAACAACAGAAACTGAACATGAAGTATCAAATTTTGTAAGCTCCAAACAACAGAAACTATATTTTTTGTAACTGACGTTGGATGCGTATGTGTTGAATACTCATTTAAGCCTTTTGGTGTTTCATTCTCTTCTTCGGTGTATTGGTGTAGGCAGTGATGCAAAACACTTTATGATCTGAATAATTATTTCAAGCTTGTTGTATTTATTCTTGATTATATATCTATCATATCCTAGTTGGCATGGCACCCCAATGCAGCCCTAGTTATGAATAGTGTGTTCTGAGCCTACGTGTTTTTTTTAAACTTCATGCACAGTGTCTGTTGTTCTGAGCTTACACATTTTGAACTAAACAGGTTCAGTTTCTGTTGTTGTGAGCTTACCCTATCTGAACTTCATGTTCAGTTTCTGTTCTGAGCTTACAAATTTTGAACTTCATGTTCGATTCCTGTTGTTCTGAGCTGAGCTTACACTTTTTTGTGCTTCATGTTCAGTTTTTGTTGTACTGAGCTTACACATTTTGAACTGAACATGTTCAGTTTTTGTTGTTCTGAGCTAACAAATTTTGAACTTCATGTTCAGTCTCTATTGTTCTAAGCTGACCTTACAAATTTTGATACTTCATGTTCAGCTTCTGTTTGTCTTGAGCTTACACAATTTGATGCTTCATGTTCAGTTTCTGGTGTTCTAAGCTAAGCCTACACATTTTCATACTTCATGTTCAGTTTCTCTTGCTTGAATTGTTTGGTCTGGTATCAATCATGTTTTTTTGTTGTGAGGTTAATGTGTTTTACTGTGTTGGTCATGTATGGATTGTAATGGAAGTAATGGAAGTTGAAAGTTATAACTGGTATGTGGTCACAAATGTGTTTTTAACACATTGGTTTGTGACACTGATATTGCTGCTGCTGCTGCTTCGAAACTGTTTATGATCTAAATAATTTTTGTTCTGAGCCTACTATAATTGCTGAATGATATTTTGTGTTTTGAGCCGACTAAATTTTTTAAATAATTTTTCTTTTCCAGGCTAAATGAGCTTTGTTTAATTTTGATTTCAGGTTGATTTCAGCATGAAGTGCTTCTTGGAGCTATTCACTACTCGACAGCAGTTGATATTTGGAGCAAAAAAATTGTATATTAGGTGATATCAGTTTTTGTAAAGTTATTGATGTACTTGTGCGTTATTGAACATTGTATTACCTTGTATAGTTTTTGTAAAGTTTCAGTTTTTTGTAAAGTTTTAGATGTCAAGAACATTGTATTACCTTGCAATTCTATGATGATCGAAATTCATCCATATATTTAGTTCATTATTGTTTTAGTGTCATGCGATGGTATGATGTAAAGTCAATGTGTAAGCTCAAAATGTGTCACCTCAAATTGTGTAAGCTCAGAACAACAGGAACTTAACATGAAGTTCAAAATGGGTAAGTTCAGAACAACAGAAACTGAGCATGAAGTATCAAAAGGTGTAAGGTCAGCTCAGAACAACAGACTAAAGAATTTTTAGTTCAAAATTTGTTAGCTCAGAACAACAGAACCTGAACATGAAGTTTTAAATTGTGTAAGCTCAGCTCAGGACGACAGAAAACCGTTCATGATGTTCAAATTGTGTAAGCTCCAAACAATAGAAACAGAGCATGAAGTATGAAAATGTGTAGGCTCGGCTCAGAACAGCAGAAACTGTACATGAAGTATCAAATTGTGTAAGCTCAGAACAAACAGAAAGTGAACATGAAGTATCAAATTTTGTAAGCTCGCCTCAGAACAGTAGAAACTGAACATGAAGCATCAAATTGTGTAAGTTCAAGACGAACAGAAGCTGAACATGAAGTATCAAATTTTGTAATCTCAGCTCAGAACCGCAGAAAGTGAACATAAAGTATCAAATTTTGTAATCTCAGAACAAACAGAAACAGAGTATGAAGTAACAAATTTTGTAAGCTCAGAACAAATAGAAACAGAGTATGAAGTAACAAATTTTATAAGCTAAGAACAAACACAAACAGAGCATGAAGTATCAAATTTTGTAAGCTCAGAACAAACACAAACAGAGCATGAAGTATCAAATTTTGTAAGCTCAGAACAAACACAAAAAAAGCATGAAGTATCAAATTTTGTAAGCTCAGAACAAACAGAAACAGAGCATGAAGTATCAACTTTTTGTAAGCTCAGAACAAACAGAAAATGAACATGAAGCATCAAATTGTGTATGCTCAACTCAGAACAACAGAAACTGAACATGAAGCATCAAATTGTGTAAGCTCAAGACAAACAGAAGCTGAACATGAAGTATCAAATTTTTGTAAGGTCAGCTGAGAATAGCAGAAACTGGACATGAAGTACAAATTGTGTAAGCTCCAAGCAACAGAAACAGAGTATGAAGTAACAAATTTTGTAAGCTCAGAACAAACACGAACAGAGCATGAAGTATCAAATTTTGTAAGCTCAGAACAAACACAAACAGAGCATGAAGTATCAAATTTTGTAAGCTCAGAACAAACAGAAACAGAGCATGAAGTATCAACCTTTTGTAAGCTCGGAACAAACAGAAAATGAACATGAAGCATCAAATTGTGTACGCTCAGCTCAGAACAGCAGAAACTGAACATGAAGCATCAAATTGTGTAAGCTCAAGACAAACAGAAGCTGAACATGAAGTATCAAATTTTGTAAGCTCAGCTGAGAACAGCAGAAACTGGACATGAAGTACAAATTATGTAAGCTCCAAGCAACAGAAATTGAGCATGATGTATGAAAATGTGTAGGCTCTGCTTAGGACCGCAGAAACTAAACATGAAGTATCATATTGTGTAAGCTAAGAACAAACAGAAACTGAACAGAACCATCTCATCTCCAATATGTACACCAATTGATGAAAACAACAGAAACCTCGTAATGGAGATTATACAAAACAAATAAATACACAATTGTAACCACAAACTAGTTGTAACTTTCAATTTCCACTATTTTCATTATAATCCATACATGATCAACACACTAAAGAATTCCATTTGTCGGAGAGTGTTCTCAAGGTATCTCCGGTTCTCCGCTAACGACATTCTTGTTCTTCCTCTTGAATTCCTGCACAAAGTGATTCATCAAATAAAAAAGATGCAAGTACGTACGTGGTATGTATTACATTGAATGACAAGTAAACTTTTTATTTGGAGATATAATCACATACCACTCGGTTGTTCCTGGAAAGTGTATGTTGAACACGGTAAAGCTGGTAATTTAAATTGACAAGACATCATCGAATTTAGGATAGACAGGGCATCATCAAGTAAAAAAATTCAGCAAAAAAACTTGTAGGCTCAGAACAAGTACAACAAAAACAGAAAACTATAGACTCAGATGCAAAATCATGCAGGCTTAGAATAACACCACCATAAACTAAACATGAACCTCAAAATGTGTAAGTTCAGTACAAGTGCATTTGAAAATGAAGTTGAAAATGGGTAATCTCAAAACAACTTTTATTGAACAAAAGGGTGAACACCAAATAATTTCAGCTCCCCAGCTCAAAACAAACAGAAACTGAACATGAAGTTGAACACCACCCATAAAAAATTTCTATACCAATTGCCGAATATATAATCATGAATAAACAAAATCATGCATAAACTTTTCATCACTGTCGCATAATAAATCAAGTATAAGTGAGTCAAATGTGCTATTTTCAATTTGTCACTAGGGCTGCTTTATTAAGCCATGCCTACTAGCTTCCAAAAAAAATTCATGCATAAACTTTTTATCATTGCCTAATAACTTGGAATTATAAGCTATAAACCAAATTATTTTACCAACTTTTCGGATATAAATTTCAGATCATGCATCTCTTTTATGTACATCATCATTTTGCCTGCAAACAGTGAAGACATAACAATTAATTTAACAAATGTGCTATAAGGTATTAAAGAACAATAATTACAGATATGGGTCAGAAATTATTTTAAATCATGTATGACACATACCTTGCAAAATCCACAGAAATAAACCAATAAAGTTCATGCAATATTTGGAGTCTCTTCTGTTATGGGTTCCATTCTTGAAAAATTAGTAGAAGCTTGTGACTCATTCATATTAGAGCTACACGATTAATATTCACAAAATAAAAAAAAGA
This sequence comes from Hemerocallis citrina, assembly GCA_017893485.1. NCBI lineage: Eukaryota > Viridiplantae > Streptophyta > Magnoliopsida > Asparagales > Asphodelaceae > Hemerocallis > Hemerocallis citrina. Next base: position 319,677,014 of record CM030359.1, read on the forward strand.
TTATATTATATATAACAAAAATTGAAATAAAGTTTTTATTTAAATACTAACCTTTCCTTTAAAGGACAAGTGCGACGGTCATGATTAACAATCTTCTAGCACAAACGACACTTCCTTAGTGGTTTCGCAGCCTTCTCCAATGCTTTTTCCTTTCCCCCCTTTAATTCGCTTCCCACCACCTTTGGTCTTTGCAATATCCGGTATATGAATATTGACTGTTTTAGGCAGTGAAGTACTTGTTGCTTGTTGTAATTCTTGGGGCATATCTTGTTGCAATTCTGCAACAACACCAACTAGTAATGTTCTAGCCTTCTGGCGCATCTGTAATGCCCTGAATTTTTCATTCATGAAAATTAGTTATTTATTTCATTATTTTGCACGTAGTGTGCACGTACCATTTTATGAAATTTTATAATGAATGATGAATATATGTCTATGTATATATGCTTGCTAAATTATTTCTTTTTAAAAGGTCCTTGTTTGAAATAAACTTAAGCCCAAAATCTAAATTATTTATTTTGTAAAAGTTAATGTTTTGGCCCATTAATTTAAGCCCAAGAATTAATTCTCTTTTTAAACTTGTAAAGTAAAACTCTTTTAAAAGATTATTATGTAAAAATGTATGTACAAGTTTTTTTATATGGAGACTAGAATAGCACGTGCATGCAACATAGTGTGCATTGCACACTATTCCTTCCATGGCCGGTTTTGATCTTTTGGAGGGAATTGGAAATTTTCAAATGAAGATCATGCATGGGTGGTTACTTAGTTGTGGGTAATTAATGCAACTCCTACTTTCATCTTAGCCCTCCATCTCATAACCATCCCCTAGATCCCAGCCCTCCATTTTACCCAAAGTTTGTGTATAAATAACCCCCCCCCCCCCAATTAATTGTAATCTACACAAAAAAAAAATCTATTTGGAAAGAGAAAGATATATTTGCAAGAGAGTTGTGAGTGTGATTATTCTTTGGAGGCCGACACTACTTCAGAAGATTCTCGGTGGCAAGGAGCAAGGAGGAAGAATCACATTATCACTAGAAGGCTTTTTCGGGATTTCGTTTATTTCGTCAACAAGGTGGGTGTTTCTCAGGACTTCTAATATAGTGATCATGCTAGGGCAATTTTGATTGTTATCATGCTTGTGGAATGTGGATTGATATGGTGATCATTATACTAAAATGTGTTGTGCTATACTTAGTATGGAAAAATGTGAATGAATGAACAGAATTAATGAAATTTAAAAGATCGGAACTGACTTGTACAGTCGACCGATCATGTGAATAAGTTGACTGGTATGAGGTGGATGTTTTCCATGACTTCTAAATTAGACTTCATGTTAAGATCGATGATTTAATTGTGTATGTATGTGCAAACTGAAGTGATAGAATGATTGCTAAATTGATATCTTCCATGCTGTACATAGTGTAGAAATTATGAACTTATGAAAAATGACTAATAATAATTTAGAGAACTGGAAATGACCTGTACAGTCGACCGGTCGTATGAACAGTCGACTGGTATATTGAAAAAAAATATATACAGTTCGGATTTTCATGAAACGACGTATTTTTATGTGAATTATTAACTTGATGTTCTAGCATGTTAAATTGGGATTAGTATTCATCTCCGTGAGTAAATGATGAGTAAAAGGGAAAATATATGTTTAGCATTTCCTTTTGAGAAAAGAAAACACTAGTTATGTAGAATTTACATTTAATCGAAAACTATGTTGTGATGTTAATAAATATATAAGAAGGTCATGTTTATGTTGGCATGAGCACATTGTAGTGTGACAAAAAAATGATGTGAGAACAGATTAAAGAGAGAATTCCTTAGATTGAAAGTTTAATCTGCTCAGTCGACCGAATGTATGTAACAGTCGACTGTACTGGACTTGAAAGGTTACATAATTGAACTCTGCTGAACAGCCGACTGGGTTGATCGACAGTCGACTGCACTGTAAATGATATTTGAATTTTTGAACGCTGCGGAACAGCCACTGGCCATGTGCAGCAGTCGACTCTTCCGAGCAGTTTACTGAAGGACTTTGTTTGACTGAACAAGTCGACTGGATGAGCTCTAAGTCGACTGTCCAGAGCACTTTTTGACATCTCAGAAATTCTATGAATTGTTCTATAATAGAGATTGTGAATCTTATGTTGAATATTGGTTGTGACAGTAAACTCTATTTGTCTTTGTATGAATTAATATGAAGTGAATTATTTATTTGAATTTGTGAAAGTTATATAATTGTGGAACTATGAACATGAAAAAGAAAATCTATGGTGATTATAAAAAATGAACTCATGAGCTGGAAATGCTCAGATTTTTTTAGCAGTTGTGAATTGGAATTGAAATGAAAGAGTAGCTAAGTCTCCCCCGTCAATTGGAAAGAGATTGAAATGAATTACCGAAATGAAAGACCAAGGTTGGTCATATTGAATGAATGATTAAGTCTGGTTTAGTGGAGAGGCTAACTCTAGAGCTTTGATTTTGTTCATGATTCTAATAAAACTAAGGACTAGTACATAGTGGAGACGTGATGAAAGTAAGAGAAAAACACTGAGTATGAGGGCCATTGGATTGGCGGCGAGAGCGTATCCCAGGATGTCCCATGATGAGTCATGATAGGGCGTGGATACTGCTCCAGAGCACCGTCCCGGTGGCGACGCTCGTGGGGTGTTTGAAGACTACGGGTGGTGTCATGTCTATGGTAGGAGCTGAATTACCACAGGATGCCTGCATGATGAGTCATGTGTCAGTACGTTGGGATTCCCTCCAGGGCGCCTAGACATGAGTTTGTAGGTCAGAAAACATCTAGGATACCTACCGTAGTTACAGTAGTAGATTAAGTCATGACGAGGGATTGAACCCTACAAGATGAAGAACGATTAAGGGCTTGCCCTCGGACCTATGTAGTATGGGATGCATAGACTCTGAACAAGTGCGCATTAGTTTCATATAATATAACCATTGCATTAAGGATTAAGTGCACAACCACAACACGACATCTTTAAGATTTCCCCTTTATGTTGATATGTGAACAAGTTTGTGATTTGTTAAGAAATGAGAATCGTTATAATGTTTCTGGCATAGAGAGGATGGCCATGTATAATTATCGTCGGTTGAATAAATTGACGTATCCAAAGTTTTATATGCAGGATAATTGGCTTGATAAAGGTTAAAGGAGAGCCAATGCTCAAAGATTATGTATTGTTGCATCTTTTGTATAAAGTTGTAATTGCTTCCGCTGTCATTATTTGTAAATTATTGATGTATATGTTTCGGCTGTAAATTATAAAGTGTAAAATCTCATGTAACTCCGATGTATAGTGAAAAGTTTTCAATTCCTAGTAAAATTGTACCGAATGAGATGAAAAGATCCTGTAGAACTCTCGAATTCAGTTGTATTTGGGATTCGGGACATTATAAAGTGGTATCAGAGCCTACGTTTCATATTGGTACAAATTTATAAGGAACGACACCCTAGATGTGGACACTAGAGTGTGAGTTTGAGTGTAGAGATTTAAATGTAAGTGACTTACATTTGTGTTGCTCTATGATTTATGTTTCTTCCTCTCTATTTCTAAGATGGCTGATCACTTCGACCCTGCTGGCGGCGACAATTGGCATATTATTGAGGAAGAGTACTATCCTGGACAAGCAGTTCCCGAGGAAGAGTACCATCCTGGGCAAGCGGATTCTGATGAAGAGGAGTGGCCTGAATCTCGAGAGATTACCCCACCTCCAGACTCGTCTGACGATTCTTCTTCTGATGAAGAAGAGGGACCAGTTTCGATTAGTCTTGTTGCATCTCTTCAGAGGCAGGTTGAATCACTGCGGGAGAGAGTTGGATTGTTGGAGGCACAGTTGGCCAAGCGCAAGGACGACTTTTCTGTTCTCAGTCATCGTGTATAGGAACTCGAGAAGAGGAAGAATCTGACCGATGTGCTGAAGGATGAAGTTGATGAACTACGAGAAGAACTTCATGAAGCGAAGAGGAACCGTAGGAATTAGACCGATGTAGCTTCTACTATTTTTATTCTGATGTTAGGAAATGTTTTTTTTTTCAATTCGAATGTATAAAATTTGGAATTCGATGAAATGCAAGTTGATTTAAAATTCATATCCTATACTTCGAATTTAATGGATCTTTTGCATCAGAATATGGCTAGGAGAGGATCTAGGAATGGGAAAGGTCTGGATCTGGAAACGGAACTTGCGAGGGTCTATCAGACGCTCAACGCCGTAGCCATGAATCAGAACCAAGGAAGGGGGCCTGCGAATCCGATGCCCGAAGCGATCAAACTAGTGGAATCGTTCAAACGAATGAAACCACCTGTGTTCGAAGGGAAGTCAGACCCTGATGCGGCTGACAACTGGATTCGTCAGGTAGAGACGATCTTTGAAGTGCTGGAGACCCCTGAGGGCAGTAAGGTGAAGTTGGCGACTCTGCAACTTGAGAAGGATGCGGCTGTGTGGTGGCAGTCGATGAAGCGGACAATGGGAGGTATAGCTCTTGGATGGGAGGAATTTTTGAAAGAATTTCACAGTCACTATTTCCCCTCCGACGTCCAAAAGAAGAAGGCTATGGAGTTTCTATCACTACAGCAAGGTAGCATGTCAGTTAGGAAATACGAGACCAAATTTACTCAACTCTCTAGGTATGCTCCGAAATTAGTGATAGATGAGGCTAAGAAGGCTCGTAAGTTCGAGCATGGATTGAGGCCGAGCTTGAGGTCCCGAATGATACCTCTTGGTATCAGAAGATTTGACAAGTTGGTCAAAAGAGCAGCAGCCACTGAAGCAGACATGGAGCAGTTTCATGTTGTTCAGAACCGGAAGAACAACTGGCAGTTTGGAAAGAGACCCGCCAATTCTGGAAGTTTCAAGGGGCAACCATCTGCACAAAGGTTCAAACCGACAGGGGCAAACACTATTAGTGTGGCTGGAGGACCTGGGAACAATGTGGTGAGACCTCCTGCGGTAACTTGCTTCAACTGTGGTGAGACGGGACATTACAAATCTCAATGTCTCAAACCACGGACTGGCAATCACAATGTGCCAATACCACAGATTGGAAGAGATTGTACCAACCAGGGCGAGTATTTGCCTTGACGGAAGCTGATGCTGATGAGGTTGATCATGTCATCACAGGTACGAGGGCGGACGTCTAGAGGGTTATGTTATTTCTTTGTCCCGCTCATTTTGTGAACTGTTACGTAATGGGTGTGTATTATGTAACAGACGAACTTTATTTGAATGGAATGAAAGCTGTTGTTCTGTTCGATACTGGATCCTCTCATACTTTTGTGTCTCCTAAATTTGCTAAAGTGTTAGGAGTTGAACCGAAGATTTTTCCAGGCAAGATCTTAGCAGTAGCTACTCCATCAGGGGAGACTCTAACCACTGATCGGTACTATGCAGATTGCGAGATTGTGATCGGGGATAGAATCTTTGGGATTGATCTAATCGAGCTGACTATCTTGTGAGTCGATGTTATCATTGGCATTGGTTGGATGTCGGTGTACAGTGCAAGCATCGAGTGTAAGATCAAGACGGTAACAGTGAAGGCTCCAGGTGGACCTGAAGTCACTTTCCAAGGGAAGAAGAAGTGTTCTAAGCTGGTGGTAGCTATCCGCAAGGAAGAGATTCCTGTGGAAGTGCAAGGGATTTCTGTGGTTCGGGACTATCCGACCGTGTTCTTGGATGATTTTCCTGGGTTACCCCCGTATCGTGATGTAGAGTTCAGCACCACTGTTCAACCGAAAAGTGCACCCATTTCTAAGGCACCGTATAGGATGGCTCCAGTGGAACAGAATGAGGTAAAATGGCAGATTGAAGAACTGTTGAAGAAAAGCTTTATTCAACCTAGTGCGTTACCTTGGGGAGCACCAGTGTTTTTGGTAAAGAAGAAGGATGGATCGATGAGAATGTGTATCGATTACCGAGAGCTGAATAAGGTCACTGTTCAGAATAATTATCCTATTCACCGAATTGATGATTTGTTCGATCGTCTACAAGGAGCAGCTGTTTTCTCCAAAATAGATCTTCGATCAGGATATCACCAAGTTCGAGTGAAAGCTGAAGATGTGCACAAAACTGCATTTAGAACTCGACATGGGCATTACGAATTCTTAGTTATGCCATTTGGAGTGACGAATGCACCCGCAATCTTCATGGATTTGATGAACAGAGTTCTGAGGCCGTTCATTGATTCTTTCGTCGTGGTGTTTATCGACGATATCCTCGTGTACTCCAAGTCAGAGGAGGAGCACACCGAGCATCTGGTAGCAATGTTGAAGAAGCTGGAAGAGCAAAAGTTGTATGCTAAGTTATCCAAGTATGATTTCTGGAAATCTGAAGTGGCATTCCTAGGTCACATCCTTTCTAAGGAGGGAGTGGCAACTGACCCTCAGAAGATAGAGGCAGTGAGAGATTGGGCTAGGCCTACTACAGTGAAGGAAGTCCGGAGTTTTCTTGGATTGACTGGATACTACAGGAGATTCATTCAAGGTTATGCTCAGTTAGTTGTACCGCTTACTAGTTTGACCAAGAAGAATGTGAACTTCAAGTGGACCGAGCAATGTGAGGCAAGCTTTCAGGAGTTGAAGGATAGGCTGACTACTGCACCTATTTTGGCCTTGCCTAGAGCAGGTGTTGAGTATGATGTTTATAGCGATGCTTCACATCGTGGGTTGGGTTGTGTCTTAATGCAAGAAGGAAAAGTAATCGCTTATGGGTCTAGGCAACTAAGACCGCATGAGAAGAATTATCCAACTCATGATCTGGAGTTGGCTGCGATTATCTTTGCCCTGAAGCAATGGAGACATTATGTGTATGGCGAGAAGCTGAACATGTACACTGACCACAAGAGCTTGAAGTACATATATCAGCAGAAGGACCTGAACTTGAGGCAGCGGAGATGATTGGAGGTACTTGAGGACATTCGTCCGGAGATTAAGTATCACCCAGGAAAGGCTAATGTTGTTGCTGATGCACTTAGCCGCAAGAGCAGTCTGGCAAGTTTGATTACAACTCAGTGGTAGCTGGCAGAGGAGTTAGATCGGGCCGGTATTGAAGTTGTTCTGCATGACTTGGGAACATCCTTAGCTCAGTTGAGACTTTAACCGACACTGAACGATAGGATTATTACAAGTCAGAAGGTTGATTCGGAGTTTCAGAAGATGTTAGAGCAGGTTGGTGCTGGTAGGTTGCCCGGATTTCAAATCAAGGACGGAGTGCTGTGGTTTGGAGAGAAGCTGTGTCTTCCAGATCAGACGGACCTGAAAGAGAGTATTCTTCAGGAGGCGCATGCTACTCTTTTGTCTGTATATCCTGGGAGTACCAAGATGTATAGGGACATTAAGCCGCATTTCTGGTGGTCAGGTTTGAAGCGGGATGTGGCCGAATTTGTGTCGAAGTGTGAGGTTTGTCAACAAGTTAAAGTCGAGAATCAAAAACCTGGAGGTCTATTGCAACAGTTACCTATTCCGGAATGGAAGTGGGATAACATCAGTATGGATTTCTTTACGAGTTTATCCAAGAGTTCTAAGGGCAATGATGTGATTTGGGTTATAGTCGATTGATAACCAAGTCTGCTCACTTCTTGGCAATGAAACTTACTACTTCGATGGACAAGTTGGCTGAGATGTATGTTGGAGAGATTGTCAGGCTTCATGGCGTTCCTTTGACTATTTTATCCGATCGAGATGTGCGGTTTACTTCGCATTTCTGGAGGAGTCTTCAAACAGCTTTGGGTACCAAGACAGACTTCAGTACTGCTTTTCATCCCCAGACCGATGGGCAGACCGAGAGAGCCAATCGTATTCTTGAGGATATGCTTCGATGTTGTATACTAAACTTTGGAGGCAGTTGGGAAAGGCATTTACCTTTGGTAGAGTTTGCCTACAACAACAGTTTTCAGACTAGCATCGGGATGGCACCGTACGAAGCTTTGTATGGCAGAAAGTGTAGGATGCCTGTTTGCTGGTTCGAAGTTGGGGAGTGTCAGATGTTTGGACCTGAGATTGTTCAGCAGACCTCTGAAAAGATTGATCTGATCAGGAAGAGGTTGGTAGAAGCTCAGAGCAGGCAGAAAAGCTATGCAGACAACCGGAGAAGGGATCTTGATTTTGAGGTCGGTGACTTTGTCTTTCTGAAAGTATCGCCCAGTAAAGGTGTGATCCGTTTTGGCAAGAGCGGGAAGTTAGCCCCGAGGTTTATAGGCCCGTACAAGATATTGAAAAGGATCGGGAAAACTGCTTACCGGCTTGAGTTACCGGAAGAGTTATCTCAGTTGCACAATGTCTTTCATGTGTCTATGCTAAGAGGTTATATTCCAGATCCGAGTCATCATTTGTCTGAAGTGCCGGAAGGTTTACAGTTGGATCTGAATTACATCGAGTCTCCTGTTGAGATTGTTGATCATCGAGAGAAAGTCTTAAGGAATAAGACGATACCGATGGTCAAGGTAGTCTAGAGAAACCATTTGGTTGAAGAGGCTACTTGGGAATCTGAGGAGAGGATGATGAGAGACCATCCTGAGCTTTTTTGATATGTATTTTGTATTTTTATGCTTGTTTTTGTTTCTCGCCCTTGACTGTAGTTCCGGGGACGGAACTATTCTAATGCCCTGAATTTTTCATTCATGAAAATTAGTTATTTATTTCATTATTTTGCACGTAGTGTGCACGTGCCATTTTATGAAATTTTATAATGAATGATGAATATATGTCTATGTATATATGCTTGCTAAATTATTTCTTTTTAAAAGGTCCTTGTTTGAAATAAACTTAAGCCCAAAATCTAAATTATTTATTTTGTAAAAGTTAATGTTTTGGCCCATTAATTTAAGCCCAGGAATTAATTCTCTTTTTAAACTTGTAAAGTAAAACTCTTTTAAAAGATTATTATGTAAAAATGTATATGTACAAGTTTTTTTTATATGGAGACTAGAATAGCACGTGCATGCAACATAGTGTGCATTGCACACTATTCCTTCCATGGCCGGTTTTGATCTTTTGGAGGGAATTGGAAATTTTCAAATGAAGATCATGCATGGGTGGTTACTTAGTTGTGGGTAATTAATGCAACTCCTACTTTCATCTTTGCCCTCCATCTCATAACCATCCACTAGATCCCAGCCCTCCATTTTACCCAAAGTTTGTGTATAAATAAACCCCCCCCCCCCCCAATTAATTGTAATCTACACAAAAAAAAAATCTATTTGGAAAGAGAAAGATATATTTGCAAGAGAGTTGTGAGTGTGATTATTCTTTGGAGGCCGACACTACTTCAGAAGATTCTCGGTGGCAAGGAGCAAGGAGGAAGAATCACATTATCACTAGAAGGCTTTTTCGGGATTTCGTTTATTTCGTCAACAAGGTGGGTGTTTCTCAGGACTTCTAATATAGTGATCATGCTAGGGCAATTTTGATTGTTATCATGCTTGTGGAATGTGGATTGATATGGTGATCATTATACTAAAATGCGTTGTGCTATACTTAGTATGGAAAAATGTGAATGAATGAACAGAATTAATGAAATTTAAAAGATCGGAACTGACTTGTACAGTCGACCGATCATGTGAATAAGTTGACTGGTATGAGGTGGATGTTTTCCATGACTTCTAAATTAGACTTCATGTTAAGATCGATGATTTAATTGTGTATGTATGTGCAAACTGAAGTGATAGAATGATTGCTAAATTGATATCTTCCATGCTGTACATAGTGTAGAAATTATGAACTTATGAAAAATGACTAATAATAATTTAGAGAACTGGAAATGACCTGTACAGTCGACCGGTCGTATGAACAGTCGACTGGTATATTGAAAAAAAATATATACAGTTCGGATTTTCATGAAACGACGTATTTTTATGTGAATTATTAACTTGATGTTCTAGCATGTTAAATTGGGATTAGTATTCATCTCCGTGAGTAAATGATGAGTAAAAGGGAAAATATATGTTTAGCATTTCCTTTTGAGAAAAGAAAACACTAGTTATGTGGAATTTACATTTAATCGAAAACTATGTTGTGATGTTAATAAATATATAAGAAGGTCATGTTTATGTTGGCATGAGCACATTGTAGTGTGACAAAAAATGATGTGAGAACAGATTAAAGAGAGAATTCCTTAGATTGAAAGTTTAATCTGCTCAGTCGACCGAATGTATGTAACAGTCGACTGTACTGGACTTGAAAGGTTACATAATTGAACTCTGCTGAACAGCCGACTGGGTTGATTGACAGTCGACTGCACTGTAAATGATATTTGAATTTTTGAACGCTGCGGAACAGCCACTGGCCATGTGCAGCAGTCGACTCTTCCGAGCAGTTTACTGAAGGACTTTGTTTGACTGAACAAGTCGACTGGATGAGCTCTAAGTCGACTGTCCAGAGCACTTTTTGACATCTCAGAAATTCTATGAATTATTTTATAATAGAGATTGTGAATCTTATGTTGAATATTGGTTGTGACAGTAAACTCTATTTGTCTTTGTATGAATTAATATAAAGTGAATTATTTATTTGAATTTGTGAAAGTTATATAATTGTGGAACTATGAACATGAAAAAGAAAATCTATGGTGATTATAAAAAATGAACTCATGAGCTGGAAATGCTCAGATTTTTTTAGCAGTTGTGAATTGGAATTGAAATGAAAGAGTAGCTAAGTCTCCCCCGGCAATTGGAAAGAGATTGAAATGAATTACCGAAATGAAAGACCAAGGTTGGTCATATTGAATGAATGATTAAGTCCGGTTTAGTGGAGAGGCTAACTCTAGAGCTTTGATTTTGTTCATGATTCTAATAAAACTAAGGACTAGTACATAGTGGAGACGTGATGAAAGTAAGAAAAAAACACTGAGTATGAGGGCCATTGGATTGGCGGCGAGAGCGTATCCCAGGTTGTCCCATGATGAGTCATGATAGGGCGTGGATACTGCTCCAGAGCACCGTCCCGGTGGCGATGCTCGTGGGGTGTTTGAAGACTACGGGTGGTGTCATGTCTATGGTAGGAGCTGAATTACCACAGGATGCATGCATGATGAGTCATGTGTCAGTGCATTGGGATTCTCTCCAGGGCGCCTAGACATGAGTTCGTAGGTCAGAAAACATCTAGGATACTTACCGTAGTTACAGTAGTAGATTAAGTCATGACGAGGAATTGAACCCTACAAGATGAAGAACGATTAAGGGCTTGCCCTCGGACCTATGTAGTATGGGATGCATAGACTCTGAACAAGTGCGCATTAGTATCATATAATATAACCATTGCATTAAGGATTAAGTGCACAACCACAACACGACATCTTTAAGATTTCCCCTTTATGTTGATATGTGAACAAGTTTGTGATTTGTTAAGAAATGAGAATCGTTATACTGTTTCTGGCATAGAGAGGATGGCCATGTATAATTATCGTCGGTTGAATAAACTGACGTACCCACAGTTTTATATGCAGGATAATTGGCTTGATAAAGGTTAAAGGAGAGCCAATGCTCAAAGATTATGTATTGTTGCATCTTTTGTATAAAGTTGTAATTGCTTCCGCTGTCATTATTTGTAAATTATTGATGTATATGTTTCGACTGTAAAATATAAAGTCTAAATTCTCATGTAACTCTGATGTATAGTGAAAAGTTTTCAATTCCTTGTAAAATTGTACCGAATGAGATGAAAAGATCCTGTAGAACTCTCGAATTCAGTTGTATTTGGGATTCGGGACGTTACAGCATCTCCTTTGATGAGCGATCAATCCTCATCACTTTGTGGATTTCATTTGACAACTCCACCATATCCAAATCTTGTGGACTACCGTAGCTACCAATGATTTCTTCACCAGCATCATCGTATACAATCTCGGTAGTTACCGAAGCGGTCCACCTTTTTAAAATATAAGATTGAGGCAGGAAATCAAAAAACTCATTCCTCAATACCACAAGGATGTGTCTACAAGGAATTCCCTCCACTTCAAATTTTCTACAAGTACAAGACCCAGCATTTTCCATTTCCTTATAGAACACATCTCTTGTTTTATCTGATTTTACTGACTTTCCCATTCTCCTCACAATATAGTGTTGCACACTACCATCGTCAACTTTCATTAAAGAGGCATAATTCAAGCTTTCAACTAATTCAGCTTGAAGTACATGAAATTTCGCTCTAGTGTAGAGCTCAGACATTTGTGTCTCAATTTCAAAATCTGTTTGCAGCTTTGGTTTTGTATGAAGAGTTGTGTAGTCAGCTGCTAACTGATTTTGTCTTTGTTTCCTTATCGCCCTTTCAAACCTCGTGATAAATTCATGTAAAGAATTGTTGCTATTAACATACTTATCGACAAAAGTATTCATACTTTCTGATCTTTGAGTTGTGCAAATTCTAGCAGTGAAAATATGCTTAGCATAAGCTGGTATCCACTTCTCACGAAGCTCATAAATGTCAGAAAGCCAAGGATTACCTGTTATTTTAATATGTATCAAGTATTAATACTACTAAAAAATGGTCAAACATAGCTATAATTTATTGAAACAAGTAATACCTGCAATTTGCACATTAGCGTTCATTACGTCATTCCATCTCATCTCAAACTCTTCCGGGGTCTCTGATTCCCAAATGCAACTATGGAATGGAATGCTAAAATTACTATTAAGGCCCGGACCACCAAGCTTATCGGAAAGCTTTTAAGAATGTGCCACATGCATAGCCTATGGCTGGAACCAGGAAAACACATACGGATTGCATTCTTCATTGTAGGATCTTGATCTGTAATGATAACTTTAGGTGGAGACTCACCCATTATTTCACCCCATTTTTCAAACAACCAAACTAACGAGTCGGTGGTCTCTTTATTTATAAAAGCTGCACCAAAATTGATAGATTGACCATGGTGATTAACTCCAGTAAATGGAGCAAACACCAATTTGTATTCATTTGTGTCATATGTGGTATCAAAAATTAGCACTTCACTAAAATACTTATAAGCCTTCCTGGCAAGAGCATCGACCCAAAACACATGGGTTAATTTGTTGTCTTCATCAACCATGTAATGAAAACAGAAAGAAGGATTCATCTCTTTTAACCTCTTGCAAGTGTTCCAGCAATATATCAACATCATAAGCTCTCATCCCATCCTTCTCTCTTTGCAACGAATTCCTATGTCTTTTTCAATACAATTAATATTACTGAAACCTTCATTTTCTATCTCCATGAAGAACATAAACTCTGAAGTTCTTATGTTAGCCTCTTTGAAAGTAGGGATGGCGAACGGGTCGAGTGGGCCGAGCCGGGCCCAACCCGTACGGGTGGCGCGTATACTTTGCCGGGCCGGGCCGGGTTGCACTCTTATCCGGGTCGGGCCGGGCCGGGCTGAGCTTTCGTTTGGGTGGCCCGCCCAACCCGTGAACCCTTTAGGGTTCAACCCGGGTTAGGCCGGGTCGACCCGCGGGTTGGCCCGTTTAATAATTTTTTTGTTTTTTTTTTTTTAGATTAAATTAAAATAATAATAATTATTATTATAATACTAAGTAAGTAATAATACTAATAAATAATAAAAATCGTAATAATAATAATAAGATTGAAAGAGTGAAATTGACAACAAATTTTGAAATATTATTCATATGAATTTAAGTTATACAATTTTAACAATTTATAATGAAATGAAGAATTCAATTCACAAATAAGTTTTATACAATAACATATTTCTTATATACAATTTTAATTGAGTACAAGTTTTCTAATTTGACATAACAAGCAAAGCTATTGTTGTTGTTGTTGTTGTTGTTGTTCTTATTCTTCTGGCGAGTTGCTCCCACTTGTGGAACTTGATAGTGCTTTCCCTTGCGTCCTATCTTCAGCCTTCAGCCATTCTTCTGTGCAAACGAGCATCTCTAACGCCTTGGGCTTCAAGCGATTCCTGTAATCAGATAGAACCCTGCCACTTGTAGAAAATGCACTCGCAGAAGCAACTGTAGAGACAGGAGGAGTTAGTAAATCTTTAGCCATAATTGACAGAATACTAAAAGTGCGTTCATGTTCTTTCCACCATTGTAAAATACCTAGTGAAGAAATAGTAGGCTCAGAATCTTGTTGGTTATACCAATTTAATTCATTTGGTTGATTAGTCCTAGGTTTTTTAAATTGAATTTGTTCAAGTAAACTAAATGTTCTATCACCAATTCTACTTTTACCCTTACCTTTAGAACTACCAGAAGAAGAACTAACTACAGAAGTTGTACTACTAGAAGCAAAACGTCTATCATAATAATCATACAAGTTATTTAACGTAGATTCAAACTGAACTAAAAAAGTAGTGCAATCAATTGTTAATTCTACATTTACCTCTAAATATCCAAAAAACATTTCTATCAAATTTTTCGTACCTTCTAATTTGATACGAGGATCCATAACAGTAGCAACCCAAATCAACATAGGAGGAGGAAAAGAATACTTCAAAATTTTTTGAAATGCAGGTTTTACAATGTCACTAATATACGGATCATTTAACATTTCGTTAAATATTTGTATCATGCTAACTAATTCAATAAAAATGCTACTAAAAGTAGATTAATATGTTTTTGAAAATTTTAAAGTTGCGGTTTTAAAAGGTTCTAAAAATTTCAACAAAGATTCGGCAAAAAACCAATCGGGGGGAGTCATTTCAAAATTCTGCATATTTTTTGCAATACAAAAATTATTTACAACTGCTTTATATTCGGTGACAACATTTAGTAAATCAAAAGTAGAATTCCATCAGTGTCTAACATCCTTTGGAAATTATCTAAAAGGAACATTTCTAACCCTACACCAAGCTTTCCATTCTTGTAAAATGCTTGGACTTAATGCAATGAAATGTACACAATTTCTAATTTTAACTATATATGGATCAGCTATTCTTAATGTATCTTGAACACATAAATTTATAAAATGACATGCACATGTAACATGAAAAATATTGTCAGATGGAGGATTTAATACAGATTTTAAAGTAGTAATTGCTACATTGTTGTTAGATGCATTATCAAAACTAATAGCCATAATTTTATCGCGAATATAAAAAACATCACAAATTTCTATAATACGGTTTGCTATTTCAGCGCCACTATGGAGATACGACAACTCCGCAAGTGATATGATTCTTTTTTGAAGAATTCAATCATTGTCGATCCAATGAGAGGTTATTCCCATCGTTAGAATATTGTTGACACCCATCCAACAATCCGAAGTTAAACTAACCCTACAAGTTAAACTCCATAAAATTGCAATCAAAGCGTCCTTCATTTCAATGTACATTTTAAAACAATCCGATTTGCAAGTATTTCTCAGAATTCTTTTAAAATGAGGGTTTAAGGCCGTTTGATTAAAATTTTCCAAGTTCCTACTCTCGAAATAGGAAAATGGTAACTCTTCCTTAATGACTAGTCGGACCATTTCCCGAAGAACAAGTTCGGGATCATAAGGGTGGCTATCAACTTGATCGATCCTAGGATTGATTTTTTGTTGGCCTTGTATTTGATCAAGAAGTTCTTTATGGTTATGTTGGATGTGTCTACTAATTATACCGGTGCTGTCACCCCTCTTGAATTTGTATGTCTTAGAACATGTTTTACAAACTTTCAAGCCTATACCCGGAGTATGTTCGTTCGGAATATAATCATAAAACTTATGTCAATCGCTAGTTTCTCCTCTACTTTTCCTACTACTATGGGGTTGTGTGGTTTCGGTTGGTTGTTGTTGTTCTTCTTCTTCCAATTGTATGTCACCTACAACAACGTCGTGTGTACCCCATTGTTTCATAGGAGTATCATGGTATTCTTGGGCGGGCTCACTAGTTGGGACAATTGGTGGCCGACGGGAAGAGGAGGAGGAATCTTGCCCGCTACGACCGCTACCGCGTGATCTAGACATAATGTAGTAATGTGCTAAAGTATGTAAAAAAAATATACAATGTAGGAGCGGTGAATTATACAAAAAAAATCTAAAAAACAAGAGGTTTGAGATAGAGAAGTTCAAAAAACGAACAATAATTTTAACTACAATGCAAAAAAAAAAATATAACGAGAGAGGTATGAAATTTTGATACCGTTCACCGTGGAATACGTGTATGTAAAAAAAACCGTGAAAATAAGAATAGAATAGAAAAGATAGAGGAGCGCTTTGCCGATTCCGCAATTGAAGAGTTAAGGAGAGGTTGAAGTAGATTTGAAGACGGTTGAAGAGAGTTGAAGACGTTGAAGACGTTGAATTTTGATTCCGATACAACCGAAATTTGATCGTGTATATGCCTCCTTGTAGACTTGTTTGATGAATACTACAATTGTTGAAAAATTCTTTACAAATGATGTATAATAGTAGAGAGAGTAAGAGAGTGAGGTGTGATTTTTTATAAATTTTTTGGGGATATTTATAGGCTAAATATGTGGGAAAAAACAAAAAAAAACAAAAAAAACCAAACTAACGGCTATAGAGCCGTTTGGAACGGATCTGTTTCGATCGCTGCCGTTTTCGACCGTTCAATCCGCGGGTCAACGATCGACCCGTAACGGATCGAACGTTCGACCCGTACTGGTCGAACGGGTCGGAACCCACGGGTCGACCTGCGGATTGGCGGGTTGAATTCGCGAATTGGGCCGGGTTCGTGGGCCGGGTTTCGGGGGTTTAATTCACGTTAATTGCGACCTGGGTCGACCCGGTACTATTCACCGGGTTCGACCCGAACCCGCCAAATATCTAAACGGGCCGGGTTCGCGGGCCGGGTCGCGGGTAGGTCGCCGGTCGACCCGGCCCAGTTGCCATCCCTATTTGAAAGAACTAAGTAAACTTTTTTGCGCTTCGGAAACAGTTCTATTACATCTTAAGAATTGTTGCTTTCTAGGTGTAACACAAAGATGGGTGTACTCTTCAACAAACCTACGAATTGACCATCTCCCGTCATCTTCCTTTTGAATTTGGATTTGAGCCAAACACTCTTCTTTTGTCACAGCCCTTCTCCTTCTCTTGATCACATTTGAAGAAGACGATTCTTCAATATTGGCAACATTCACTCCAACTGTATCTACCGGCTTACCTTGCTTTGAGTATACAAATTGTTGTGAATACCTCTCCTTCGTAAAAGTGTCAACCATTGTTGCGAACTTGCGCACTGAAAAACCAGCTAATTTTGCATATCTTTTATAAAATTCATATCCTTCTTCTAATGTTGCAAATACTAAACCAACAAATGGTTTAGAAGCATCATCAACGTCCCTCCAACCGGTATGAACATTTTGACTTAGTAACTCTTCATTTTCAAACTCCATCCTTCATAGGAGAATGAGAAAACAAAAATTAAAAAAACGCTACAACTTTAAAAGTAACACAAAGGAAAAAGTCTAATAGACTACATTCTGAAGCTACAAGTAATAAAGTCTTCATACTGAGGGGATATGAAACTTAGTGTTGAAAAAGTTTAAGTATGTACACATTTTGGACAGTTAAATATTTTTCTTTTTTGGGAGAAACATCCCTAGTTAAATGGGAAACATCTCTCAGCTTCTTTCTCTAAAGTATTAGTACACGTACACAACACACAAAGGATTTGACTTCCCAATTTTGATTTGATACAATAAACAGGCATAAAAAATGCCCCCCATTAACAAAACTATAAGCAATGATTTAAGCAAATCTCAAAAGAAACAGAAACTAGGCTGCATCTTACATGCATTATGTGTGCTTATATGCATGTGTCATGTCCGCATCTCAAAATTGGAGATAATAGTACGATTATTATTTATTATTCTAAAAAATTTGAACCATTCACAAATGCAACTTTAATGATCTTACAAGTTTCTAACATGCCTTAAATAAATTTTAAGAAATAAATGTATAGCTGTTAAAGAAATGAATGCATAATTTCAGGGATAAAAATATAACAACAAACTAGAAGCAATTCAAACGGAAATAAAATTTGAAATTGAGAGTAGAAATCGAAACCCTAATCATGGTTTGGGTTTTCCGTCGGAGAGAGAGAACCCACTGAGAGAGCTGAAATTCTTTGGTCGTGAGAAGATAAGGGAGATAGGGGTTTTACGATTATAGCCCTTTAACCCCTCAACAGATCTGAAGATAAGCTGCTGGAGATGGGGTTTTTCATGGAGTTGGGTTTACACAAGTGACGAAGAAAGAGAGCAGGAGAGAGAGCTCCACTTTGGTGGTGAGAAGATAAGAGATATAGAGGTTGGGTTTAGAAGCGGGACGAAGATAGAGATTGGGAGAGAGAGCATGAGAAGATAAGAGATAGGGATTAGGGTTTTGAAGAGAGCGGGAGAGAGAGCGTGAGCCGCTAAGAGATAGGGATTAGGGTTTCTACTAAGAGCGGGACGAAGATAGAAAGCGGGAGAGAGAGTGTGAGAAGATAAGAGCTGGAGATTATACCCCTTTTACCCCTCATCATATCCGAAGATAAGCGGCTGGAGATCTCAGCCGTTCGATCGCGATCAAACTCGATTAGATGGCTGAAATCTCCAGCTCTCGATAAGAATTTCAGCTCCCCAGCTCTTAATAGACTTACTCTCTCTCTCTCTCTCTCTCTCTCTCTCTCTCTCTCTCTCTCTCTCTCTCTCTCTCTCTCTCTCTCTCTATATATATATATATATATATATATATATATATATATATATATATATATATGAGAAATGCTCCATTGAAACGGGTTTGTTTTTACGGTTTAGAAAACAGCGATCTGGGCCGTTGGATCGTTCTTGATCGTGATCAGCGACTCAGATCGCCTCCGCCCATCACCCGTTACCACTTTAGTGGCAGAGGGTTATTTTGGAAATTTCGTCCCAAATAACTCTTCGCCTGATTCGCTTTAAAAAAATGAATGAAGCTAGACCGTTGTTTGAAACAACGGCCTAGGTTATAAAAATTGAGAACATAGGCCGTTGTTTGGAATAACGACTTTGTTCTCAATTTTTATAACCTAGACCGTTGTTCCCAACAACGGCCTAGGCTATAAAATATAGAAATTTTATAGCCTAGGTCGTTGTTGGGAACAACGGTCTAGGTTATAAAAATTGAGAACAAAGCCAATGTTCCAAACAACGGCCTATGTTCTCAATTTTTATAACCTAGGTCATTATTTCAAACTACAGCCTAGGTTCATTCATTTTTTTAGAATCTGTGAGGCAAAGAGTTATTTGGGATGAAATTCCCAGATTAACCCTCCGCCACTTAAGCGAAATGGGTGATGGGCGGCTCAGATCTGAGCCGTTGATCACAATCAAGAGCGATCCAACGGCTCAGATCGCTGTTTTCCAACCCGGTGAAAACAAACCCGTTTTCAATGGAGTATTTCCCTATATATATATATATATATATATATATATATATATATATATAGAGAGAGAGAGAGAGAGAGAGAGAGAGAGAGAGAGAGAGAGAGAGAGAGAGAAAGAAAAGTGAGCCTCATATAGAGTATGAGGAAATTTTTCCCATTCAAAGTGATTATACTCACTTGGCGAGGCCATTATGGAAGATCCACTCCGTCCATCATGTTTATCATGCTAATTGATGTATGTGCAGACAAAATCAAGTGGTTTGGAGGTCATTCATCCATGCATCATTTGGTTGAAAAATGAACGATTTCAACAGTAATATAAATCGAACCACAAATTAGACCCTCATGATCGATGTATGGGTGAATGATCTCCAAACAACTTGATTTTTTCTACACTTACATCTATTAGCATGATAAACATGATGGACAGAGTGGATCTTTCATAATGGCCCTACTAAGTGAGTATAATCACTTTGTATGAGAAAAATTTTCTCATACGAATATGAGGCTCACAATACTATATATATATATATATATATATATATATATATATATATATATATATATATATATATATATATATATATATATATAAGAGAGATAGATACATATATACATATATACTATATATACTATACTATACTATATATACATACTATATATATAAGAGAGATAGATACTATATACTATACATACTATACTATATATACATACTATTTATACTATACTATACTATACTATACTATACTATATATACATACTATATATATATATACATATATACTATATATACTATACTATAAGAGATAGATACATATATACATACTATACTATATATATAAGAGAGAGATAGATACATATATACATATATACATATATAATCACTTTCATATATAAGAGAGAGATAGATAGAAATAATTAAATAAATAAATGAATTGTTTTGGGGGGATATATACATATATACTATATTTGCCCGTCGGCACGTGCCTAAGGCACATTTTCGGAACGATGTAGCATATGAAAGTCTTGTAACAGTAAAACAACAATCATGTAGTTCAAGTTTGAATATTAAAACAATAATTGGTTGTAAATAAAAGTCCATGTTTCCATTAGTATATGTTGAAAAATAACTATAAATGAGGGTGTAAAATCCAACTTCTTAGAACTTTGAGTGTGGAAAATGATAAAATTTAAATGTTGATGAAATATTTGCTATTTTCAATGTAACATGAGCAATAAAAAAGCATAAAAAACTGAAAATTTAGAAACCTAAAATCTGAAAATATAAATTTTTGAGTAAATAGAGAGAAAACGAGAGAGAGAGAGAGAGAGGGAGAGAGAGAGAGAGCGAGAAATAAAGGAGTTGTTTTGGGGGGATTTGAATTTCAGTTTTGGGGAAAAACTTTTGGGCAGAAAAATATGTTTTGTGAGGTTGGATCTGGACCATTGATTTTAACCCTATTGAATGAGAGCTACTTGATAGCTTTCTTTGTATTTTATTATATAGATATAAGAGAGAGAGAGAGAGAGAGAGAGAGAGAGAGAGAGAGAGAGAGAAATAATTAAATAAATAAATGAGTTGTTTTGGGGGGATTTGAATTTGAGTTTTGGGGGGCAACTTTTTGAGGAAAAATGTGTTTTGTGATGTTAGATCTGGGCCTTTGATTTTGGAGGTATAGAAGGATAGCCACTTGATAGCTTTCTTTGTGTTTTATTATATAGATACTGTTCTTTGGTTTTTGCATCTTGTTCTTTATTTTTTTTAGCATGATTATGATTCTATGTGGCTTGTTGTTGTCTCTCCTATGCTTCTTGCAGCCTTTTGGTGCTGACTGAGGTCTGTCTTTTTCTCGACTATGTTGGAATTTCCTATGTTTGGCTGCCATTGTGTTCGATTCAGCGCGAGAGTGTTGTGCTGCATTTGAGTGTGATTATCCCCTGCATAATGCTAGTATTTTTCCTTGTTACTATTCTTCGCAGCCGGTAGCAAAAACCTTCTTTGTTGTATATGGCTTCTTTTTTGTGGCGTTTGTGCCCATCTTTATTGGAGTTATTTTACTTCTTGTAAACATATTTCTTGTACGCTACTCTGTTATTTTTTTATATATTGTTTTGTTGGTTGGAGTCTTCGACTCCATCCGAGTTATAAAAAAAATGTCAACCACAAGTTAGAGCATCCACTATTGTTCATGCTAAATTTTGCAGATTTGGAATTTAGGAAATAGCTTTGAAAGGAGAAAGTTACAGTCGTTCATACTAAATTTAACCCATTTTAAAGTATTTTTGAAAATTTATTTAAATGATATTTTCGTAATTTTTAGAATGGTATTTAAGTAAATTTTGGAAATTTTTTTTGAAAAAGTTGCGGGATGGACGAAACCTTCTTTTGTTTTTTTTTTAATTTAAAAGGTATTTTCATATTTTTGGAAAAGAAAATTCGGAAAACTTGGCAGACTTAAGATCCATCCTCTTTTAAAAATAAAAGTTTAATCCTATATTTAGCAAATTCTTAAAGTCCCTGCTATATTTAGAAAGGTAATGTTCGTCTATTTCTATATTTTGAATTTATAGGGAACTCATTTGCAAAAAAAAAAATGTAAAATATGAATTTATAAGAAATGATAGTAGATGGCGACTAGATGCTCTTAGAGATCGTGCTTTTCTATCAACTGACTAAAGCAGCACTCGTTTGAAGATTACATTATAAAAAGGAATAAAAAACATATACTGTTCATGTTGAATGACTTTACAGATTTTTAATTAGAAAGGAAACTGGGAGGCTTTGCTAGATATTTGCCCGGATGTTCTTCGTGCTTGCCACTATGTCAACGTTCTCGACGCCAATCACGGCGATTTACAGATATGATTTGGTTTTTACGAGGGTTGGTAGTGCGTGTGAAGAAGCCGGGTGTGCTTCTGTATCTGCGAGTCGCTATGATGAGCGGGTTATGATATTTTGCACGATTGTGGAGCTTGGATCCGAAAATGGGGTCCCTCCGTGGTGTGCGGTCACTTGTCTCTACTTTCAGGGTGCTTGTCTCAACTATCGCGGAGTGACTGTCACGCCAGAGCATCCTCCCGCGCCTGTTGTCGCAAACGCCTTGGATCTGGGATTCAAGTGTGATATGGGAGGTGGCGAGGTGCCCCCCCCCCTCCCGTAGTACGCTATCTTGCATGATTGTGGAGCTTGGGCCGGAAGATGGGGTCCCTCCATGATATGCGCGTTTGAGTATCATATGATGTCGCCGGTGCAGTCTTCACAATGCCTACTATCAGGCTATTGAGTTTCCTCCAGCTTAGGCCATTGGCTCGTGACAGCGTCGCCTCTTCTCTCGGATTGGGAGTATGAGTTGAGATAAGTCTGTGTGGTGAGAAATCGCCGGAGAGAGCTAGAGCGTGAAAAAGGTGAAGGTATCCTCTCCACGGCTCTCTCCTGGAGCGTGGTGTTTGGTTGGGTGAGCGAGATAGTTGTTTGGTGAGAAATCACCTTAGAAAGCGCTATCGTGGGAGATGTGAATGTATCATCTTCACAGCTATCTCTTTGGTAGCGGCTGTGGGAACTATTGGCGCATTTGTAGAATGAGTGGTGAAAATGGTAGGATGGTGCGATCGCTGTGTATGTGCTGTAGGGTCAGAATTCGATCGCGTGGCTTGGGCCCAAAGATGGGGTCCCCCAGCGAGGTGAAGGCAGGGATCGGCGAGTGATAAAATCCTACCAGACTTGTTTCAGATGGGTGTGCATGTACCGTGGAGGCACTGTACGAAGCTAAACTGACGTACTTACAATTTTGCTGGACCGAGCTTGTTTGTCAGCCCACCCTCTAGAATTGTTGGAGGGATTTGTTGTTTGTACGCGTCATGTTGCTTCATGTATGTTTTATTTTCTGTCTGTAGTTTGTACCTTGGCCCAGTACTCTGGGTTTGTTTCGTTAAGCTCTTATTAATGAAACAAGGTTGCCAGATTCAACATTTTCCTTTAAAAAAAAAACAATCTATTTGGATTATAAGGGTATCCAAAGTCGTGATTGTCAAAAAATGGCTAAATGCATACTTACATATAGCATATTGAGCATTAGTTGCAGCCGTCCAATGCTATATTATAGCAATTTAATATAAAAAAATATTAGACGGACTTTGTAGATCCGTCGTAGGATGAAATGTATATAGAATGAATTATTTAATATAAAAAAATTCGTTAGACGGATCTTGAAGATCTGTCGGAAGGAGAAAAAAAACCAAAAAAACGACACACCGGTTTTGAAAATCCGTCCCACGATTTTTAAATGACTTTTTCTAATTTTTTAATAATTAAAAGGATTTTTTAGTTGAAAAAAAAAATGGGCCCCCTTCACTTGGAGCCTAAAACAAATTTTTTTTTTATTATTAAAATAAAGGTCAGACGGACTGTCTAGTTCCGTCTGACGAATAAAAATTATTTGTTTTAGTGGGATAGATTTTCAAGATCCGTCCTATATAATATGTATTTTTCTTATATCCGCTTTTATATATTACAATCTACTGTCGCAAAATCATTAAAATATGAATAAATAGTGAACAACTACAGTGCTTTTTAAGTTAAAATATGTGTATTATGCATAAATAGCAAACGACCGTGGATGCTCTAATAGGTAATAAGATTATGGTTTTCAGCATTCTAAACTTCGAGCACAACGAAAAAGAAGAATATTCTAGCAGAAAGGACAATAACAGAACAACACTAATTAATTTTGACATCACTCACGAGAGACAATTAAAACTCTACAGTATAGACAAAAGATCGACAGCCATCAAAACACTACAGCTCAATTGTTCAATGCCATCTATTAAATCAACATCAAGGATAAATAATTGCTAGTGCTAAGCACTTAACTATGATGTTTTAACTTATTAGTGACTTTATGACGTGTTCTCAATTAAAAAACAAGAATAGTCCATCTATAGTGCACAAATATGGAGCATTAGAGCATCTGTAGTGGTTCATTTCTAAATTTTAAGTATTTGATATATAGAAAAGAAAATTTTGAATTTGTACTGCAAATCATTCTACTTCAAATTTTTTGTTTTCATAATTTAAAATCAACAGACGATAGATAATTTTTCGTCCAAAAAAAAAAAAAAAAATAGAAATTGAACATATGATGTATAATTTTTCATCTTTTGAAATTTTATTTTTTTGTAAAAAGTAATTGAACGGACGGAAAATGATTTCTCATCCGTCCGTCAATTTTTTTTAAAAGAAAAATCAAATGGACGGGAAATTATTTCTCGTCCTTCGAATTTTTTTTAATAAAAATAATTGACCAGATGATTTTTTTCTTTTTAAAATAATAATAATAATAATCGAACGGACAGGCAATAATTTCCTGTTCGTCGAATTTTCTTTTTAAAAAAAAATTACGGACAGGGAATCATCCCTCATCTGATCGATTTTAAAAAATAAATAAATTGGGACTGGAAATGATTCCCCGTTCAATATTTATAAAAAAAAATTGCAGCGATGAAAGATAATCTTTCGTCAAATTGGACGGACGTTGGCTATTTTTTTTCAAATTTCTATATTTTCTTCCAAATATAGTAGATCAATATTCACCCAAAATTCAAATTTTGAATATATAGCCAATGACTCCAGCACATTTTTTTCTATCTTTTTAAAATTTTGATATTTTAGCCAGCGAGTACAGATGCTCTTACCGAAATGGAGTAATAATAGTGTTTGCAGATTCAATTCTATCCATTCCACTTTTAACCTCCCACTTTTAACTAGGGCTGCAATTGGGCCGAGCCGAGCTGAATTCGTTCAGGCTCGAGCTCGGCTCATTTACGAAACGAGCTCAATTTTGAGCTCAAGCTCGGTTCGAGCCGAGCTTTGACCATATTCGAACCGAATAGCTTGCGAGCTTAGCCTAAAAAAAAAAAAAATCAAACTCGAACTCGGTTTTGAGCTCGAGCTCGGCTCGAACTCGGTTCGAGCCAAGCTTTAACCGAGCTCGAGCCGAGTAGTTCGCGAATAGTTCGATCCGTTTGCAGCCCTATTTTTAACCATCTTCACAGCATGCCCTTCCACAAAAAATTTTTGGCCCTTCAGGCCTTTGACCATTCCACTTTTAACCTCGTATAGTCCTATCTAGGTTCTACATTGTACTTTGGATTATCTACTTTTGTGCATTCAAATGCGTGCACACCGTATGTATGTTTGTAGAGCAATACTGTATATAAAATAAGCAACTATTCAAAAAAAAATAAAAAAATTGGATAGCTAAATTATAAAATAAAATAAACAATAATCAACTGAAATTTAACATATCTGAGAAGATTTTCAGTTAACATATCTGAGAAGATTTAGATCTTATTGTGAAGAATAATTCAGATGAAAATTTGAATTTCGATAAAGAACGGGATAGTGGAATTTGTTCTCTGCTACACCAAAATAAATCCACCTCCCCCCTCCCTGCCCAAACAAATCGAAGATGTTATAGAAGATTATGGAAGCAATCTTCTATGTGAATTTTTTAAAACAAATCCAGTATGTCACAAAAACAAACTTTAATGTGAGATTTTTTGTCATGTATTTCGGATAATTTTGGACTGTCAGTTTTATTTCTTGTCGGAATATTCAAACTTTCGGCCTCTTCCTGTTAGAACATCTGCAGTCGTGTGCTAAATATCCAAATTTTAGAAAAATTTCGAAAAAAAGAGCTGCAGTCGTCGTCCAAATTTGTAAAATTTGAGTGTACGATGAATATTGCCTTACCAAATATAGCAGAAGATTTGGCAAAATGTAAAATATAGCTAACGGTCAATTTTCTTTCGTCTCTAAAAATTGACGAAGGAATATATCCCGTCGCTTTGATTTTTTTTGAAACGGACGATAAACAATGGGGCGTCGTTTATTATAAAAATAATATAAAAAAAAATATCAGAGACGAAGCATTATACATCGGCAATTCTATTCCGCAATCAAACTCAATTTTAGGACGGTAGATTAACTACCATCCCAGGCATGTTTCCATTTTATTTTTTTTTTGGTCTTTTAGTACTTAAAAAAAAAAAAAAATTTTAAAATTTGGGACGAGAGATAATCAATCGTCCGGCCATATTTTAGCTTTCAGCGACTGCATCGCGCAGCCATATTTTCTATTTCCAAAAGCCAAATATCCAAAATTTAGCTTAGAACGACTACAGATGCTCTTAGTGAAGATGCTTATGCTTACTAGTGGGCCTCACTGACACACTTATGAGTTACACACTATATTTTCTATTTTTTCTTTAAAAATTTAAAATTTAAAATTCAAAATTTTTAAATAAAGGGCTACTACATTGTAACTTGATATCTTCCTTTAGAGCAACTGTAGTCGTTGGCTATTTAGTCAAATTTTTCAAAAAATGGCTTTTGACGCTCTGCAATCGTTGGCTATTTAATTAGCAATTTTTTGAATTTTTTTGAACAGTAGCCTGCCATATCTGGCACTCGATTTGGCTATTTGAAAAATATAGCCCGGCGATACATTACTTTTCGTTTGAAGCTTGGACGGTAAATTATACACGGTCCCAAAAAAAAAGTTATTAATAAAATAATGAGATGGGAGATTATACACCGTCCCAACTTTTTTTTATTAATTAAATAATCCGACGGAAGATTATACACCGTCGTGAAAACCATTTCGTTTTTTTTATAAAAAATTTTGGATGGTAGTCTACCGTCCTTACGATAAAAAATTTTTTTTAAAAACTATAAAAAAATTTTTTTAGAAGGGCCGGCGGATCATACATCGGTCCAAGCACATTTTTGTCCATTTCATTTTTTTTATTATTAAATGTAAGAGCTATCCACTCTCTCCAATCCTGTAAGAGCTACCAGTCAATTTTTTGAGTAAATGTCACTATCAATGTTTATAATAACCATTTTTTAAATATTTTTTCTCAAAAACTACAGGATGGGAGATAATTTACAGTTTGACCAATTTTTAGCTAACAACAATGAAAACTACTTTTACTATTTGCTATAAAACAAATAGTCAAAATTTGACAATAACGACTACTGATGCTCTTACTCATCTCAAACCTTTAACATCTAAGGTATATGTTAGTGATCTATATTTTCTGATGTACTGTTTTGCTCAGTTTTGTACTGTTTTCATGAGGTATGTTATTTTGTACTGTTATTATGAGTATCGTACTGATTTGGTATGTTTTTGTATTGTTATTTTTTAACTATTCCACATTTGTTTGTAATGTTTTGAACCTTTTGAGTTTTGTAGTATTTTCAACCTTTGTAGTTTTGCATTCTTTTGTAATGTTTCGAACATTTTGAATCTTTTATAATGTTTTAACTCAATTTAGAAAGTTTCAGTCAACCTGGAAATTGTTGTGTTTTTTGTGTAGTATTTTGGAAAATTTTGTTTAGTTATAGTAAATTATGTACAGTTGTAGTTATCTCTCGTTTGTTTTCGTAAGTTGTATACTATTTTTGTGAGTCTTGTATTGTTTTCACTAGTCTTGTACTATTCTCATAAGGTGTGTACGGTTTTTGTATGTTTAGCAATTTTTTCTGTGAAGCATACCATTTTGTTAGAATTTGTTGAGATGCTGACTAGTGGGTCTACAATTGTTGTAAAATTATCGTTCTGTTCTTCAAATATTTGAGATGCATGTCTAAATCATATAGCCCTGATTTGTTGCAATTTATATCAATATCAATTATGCTGGAAGTTTAACTGACAGAAAAAATACAAACGCACATGTCTCTTTCTTGAAAATTGTTAGGTATCATGGGCTTCATGAAGCCAAACTCAGTTATATTGTCAACCGCCGAAGCCGAATACATGGCTCCAAGATCATGTTGTGCACAGGTACTATCGATAAAACACACATTGGAGGGCTATAAGTTTTTTCTCGATCATATATAAATTAAGTGTGATAATATTAGTATTGTTCGCATGATTGAGAATTATGACTAACATAGTGTTGGGGGTTTATGTCTTGCATACTATGTTGGATAAGAAGACAATGAGACGATGGAGGAATCGAGAAGATCAGAGACGGAGTGGAAGCAAGAAAAACAGTCAGCAGCAGTAGCTGCAGGTGGAGTTGAGGTTGACCGTACTTGGGGTACGTTCGACCGCCCTCCTATGCAGGAGTTCCCGAGGGGGACGGTCGACTGACTTTGTGGTGCGGTTGACCGAACGCGACGCTGATAGATTATTTGGGTCGGGTCTTGGTGATTCGTGAGAAGCCCAACTTTCTCTTCAAGTCAGATCTTACGGCTCTTATCGTAGGGTTATCTCTTCAGGAATATCCAATGGCTATTGTATCAAGATATCAAACTAAGGTTCCTCTAGATCTCTATATACTGCTGTTATTGACCTCCATTGAGAAAAAGAAGAAGAGAGATTGAGTAATTCTTTAATTGTAAACAAATAGTACTTGCTGGTGAGACTTGAAAGAGGGTCATGGTGAGAATTGTCATATTCTTATATCTTCTCTAGTTGAATAACATCTTGGGTTTCTTTTCCCCTGGATTAAGGTGAAAGCCCCAACCGGGACAAACTTGTGTGCTTTGGTGTGTTTGGTATGATCTTATATGTGCTTGGTAGTTTGTGTTGATTGCATCAAATAACTCAACAAGATCATCGGTCAGGGTTTTCAGTAGAATTTCTAACAATTGGTATCAGAGCTTCGGGTTAAAGGGTTTGTTCGAGTTACTTGGAGATGATGGCAGATCAGATCATGAAGATCAAGTGGTTCAAAGGTAAGATCAACTTTGATCTCTTGAAGGTGGACATGTAACATCCCGTAATTTCAAAGAGACTATAATATAGTAGTATATATATATATATAATAAATTCATGGTTGTGAGGGGCCCATGGAAGAGAAACAGCAACATTGCTGCTGTGCATTGTGCCCACGTAGGCGCTGATGTCAGCGTAGGGCCCGCCCGATTGAGAAGAGGCAGCGGCTGCTGTTGCAGCTTGCTGGCGTGGCAGTTGGGGGGCCCACCTGAGTGGTGCTTTGCTGTGCACTCTCGCAAGAGAGAGAAATGCAGGAGTTGATTGAATTCATCCCATATCGGGAGATTACAATAATTATTTAATAATAAATAATAATGTCTATGATCAAGAGTCACCAATTCGGTTAACCACCTTTTGAGAGGCAGCCTGTGGTATGCAGTTATACTATAAATAATAAATAAAATATAAAATTGTCTGAGTTTGGGGCAGAAGCATTACAAATGGTATCAGAACCGACTTTCGACACCGAGTGTGGGACACTTCTAGATAGTCTGACGGTGGAGTCCGGGACTATAGACTCAGTTTGACGATGGACTCCAGAACTGTGGTTGCCCAGGGACTATGATTGGTTTGACGGTGGACTCTGGGATCATGAATGGTCGGGCAGATAGGAAACCAGATGCTCCACATCAGCTAGAAGGGAGATCCTACACTAGGTTGTGCATGTTCCGTACTCAGCGAAGATGCTAATTTCTAAAGGGGGGGGGGTTGTATGTAACACCCCATAATTTCAAAGAGAATATAATATAGTAGTATATATATATATATACATATATATAATGAATTCATGGTTGTGAGGGGTCCACAGGAGAGAAACAGCAGCATTGCTGTTGTGCATTGTGCCACGTAGGCGCTGATGTCAGCGTAGGGCCTGCCCGATTGAGAAGAGGTAGTGGCTGATGTTGCAGCTTGCTAGCGTGGCAGTTGGGGGCCCCACTTGAATGGTGCTTTGCTGTGCACTCTCGCAAGAGAGAGAAATGCAGGAGTTGATTGAATTCATCCCATATCGAGAGATTACAATAATTATTTAATAATAAATAATAATGTCTATGATCAAGAGTCACCAATTCGGTTAACCACCTTTTGAGAGGCATCCTATGGTGGGCAGTTGTACTATAAATAATAAATAAAATATAAAATTGTCTGAGTTTGGGGCATGGCCGTTACAGGACATGCATGAAGTATTGGTTCAACAGGACTTGGATCTAGTCCTAGAAGGAAATAAATGGAGACCAATCAGCACAAAGCAGGAGAATTGAAAGGAGATTTATTCAGAAGCCTTGGGTTTAATCCATATGTATTCGATGAGCGAAGTCAGGTGTAGGAGAAGCGCGGCGAGTCTTTGGGCAAGATTCAGAACTGACTACTCGGTGTCGTCATTACCGGGTCAGATACATCAGAAAGGAAAGTTATGAGATTTCTCAATGAAGGAAAGTACCGCTCTTTTAGATCATGTAGTGGAGTTCATTATGAAGTTATCTGAACTGAGGGTGTTCAACGCAGATGATCTATAGGTTTCCAACTCAATATATTCACCACCAAATCCATCCAACAATATTGTCACGCTCTGCTTCCTAAAAATGAATACGGAATACGGATACGCAACAAAAGTTCAGTGAATGGTTTTCACCATTCATGAGTTGTAAGGATCTTTACATCAATACACAAGAATAAACAAGAATAGACAGGAAATAATCAACCATGCATGCATGAATAAATTTCTAAATCAACAGGTTACTTGAAACAAATACTAAATTCTCATATAATCAAATCTGGAAACAACAAGTCACATGTTCTGGGGAAAAAATACCCAATACAAGAATTCAAGTAGAAAATTACAATTTATTCAAAACAGGAAAATAATCTCAAGCAGAAACCCTAGCCATACTCAGAAAACTTAGTCACTTACTCCTTCGGGCAGCTGATCACCGAAATATGCAAATTTGACAATTTGCAGGAAAAGGGAAAAACAAACAACACACCTGATAGTGCAAGTTACGGGCCACATGTAATGTAGGCAACAAGCACGAAAAACAGATAAAGAATATACGGAGTAGCAACAAGAAATAAGTACTGAAGTAAGCATGGAGGTATGTGACAACAAAATAGAGCGACTAACTCTTAATCAAGAACAGAATCAAGTAACATAGTGAGATAACTTGGTGCAGGTATCATGTAACAAGTGTCAAGTAGCATGCAAGCAGATAAACAAGTAACAGGTGTCAAGTAGCATGTACAGGTAACAGAAACGTGCAAGTGATCATGTTATTCTCAAGTCTTGTATTTAATCATATCTAGGTAGCACTTCATGCATTCCAAATTTTACCACATGGTTGCTACATACATGCAAGTTATGTTTAGATCTAGTGGTGGATTTCTATAGGGCCGTGTACTCAGGCATCATGTAACAGGTAACAGGTTCATGAATCAGGTAGTAGTATAACAGGTTCATGAATTAATATATAACAGGTTTATGAATCGAATAATAGTATAACAGGTGTATGAATCGAATAATAGTATAACAGGTTCAGGAATCAATAGTATAACCAGTTCATGAATCAATAGTATAACAGGTTCATGAATCAATAGTATAATAGGTTCATGAATCAATAATATAACAGGTTCATAAATCAAGCATCAAGTGGGAAACACGAGCCCCCTTCCGAGTACACTTACCTATATTATCCACTACTAAGGTCTTTTCCTTAAACCCCGACTTGTTTACTTGTTATTATTATTTAAGAAGACATATATGTGCACAAAAAGGGCAATAAAAGTATGGCAAGAACAAGAGACAGGTTCAGGTCGGACAGAAATATGCACGGGTGATAAACAACTCATAATAGACTAAGACAACGAGACTTTCAATTCTGGACAGTAGGACAATGCTGCACCAAATCTGAGATTCCCGTTGCCACAAGAGTGCAAATTTGGATCTGTCAGAAAATATAGAAACTAGACTCTCAGCCGAATCCAGCGTATATAAAAAAGTCATATAACAACTACAGAAGCAGAGCTCAAAACAGTGTTTTATACAGAATTCATGTTCAGCCAGAAATTGCAAAGTTGTGTTTATCAGCATGAAAATAGCATAAAAATTTACTAATTAAATCTTTAAAAAATCTGGAAGATTCTCTAGTATGTCTAGTATCAGCAAATAAATTTTTATAATATTATATTATAGATAGCATAATCAAATAAATTCGGAAAACAGAAAGATACAACTAGTTTATGAATCTGAAATTTTAGACACAGTAATACTAAAACGGTGATAGATTACAAAGTATAACTCGAAATCCAAATTCATCAAAAGGGTTGTAAAATAGAAACAGCAGGCTACATTTCATATTCATGAAGTTTTTATCGATCGCGATTGGAAACAGGTTGAAAATAGAGTTTTTCACTGAAGAACATGCAGTTTGGAAATATATTGGTTTATTCATAAGCATGGAATAATTTATAAAATTCATTAAATAAATCTAAAAAAATAAGGGGTTGATTCCAGTCATGTCTAGTCATACCCAGAAAAATATCGAATCCAAATTTTACCTTTAACACCAGTTTTAAAATAAATAAACATACAGTAATCTCGTAAAACCGAATCTAGAAATTTCAACACAGCTGTAGTAAAACAGCAATAACTCACACATCATAAATCGAAATTGAGATCTGTCAAAAGTTCTGAAAAATAGACAACAAGGCATATGAATCATATTCACAAAATAGTTTAATTTACTGACCTTAACAGGATCTAAAATACTGAACCAAAACAGGGCAGCAGCAAAACGAATTTTTTTCTCATGCATTTAATCAAACAACTCATATGCAATGAATCCAAATTAAGGTACGATGTAAAATATGATATATTAGATATTCAAAACAACATGGTATGCGTATTTAACACGTTTACTACAAGTCCACACATCTAATACACCAAGCATGCAACAATTACAAAACCTATTATAGATCACAAAGAACACATACACATGCATCAAAAGTCTAACTAGATCTAGTTTATTTTCATGTCGTGAGTGTGAAAACTTAGGATGATGGATCAAGACTACAAATGTATCGAACGAACGAGGCCAAGATTTATCAAAAGATCATCACGAGAATGGATACAAAAATATGCAATACTTCATGCGGTATTTTGTACTTATATACAAACAAAAATTTATACAAGTTACTTGTCTTGGGTGTAGATGATAAATCCGATGAAAGAATAACGAGAATGGATCCCGGGCGATGAGCAAAAACATGACAACACGTGCGCATCCAAATGCACATGCAATACACTGGCACAAACTCCAAAGCACGTGCAACAGCAAGGACAACTGCGATCACTCTGATCAAGATCAAGGCAATCGATGGCTCAGATTGATCAGATCTGGATGTTGATGATGATGATGATGATGATGATGATGATGATGATGATCCAAGATGACAATCATGATCTCGAGGAGATCAAACAGCCGAGGTTCGATGATCAAGAATTTTGATCAAACAGTAAACGACAAGGGCGGGAGGGCTTCGACGATGGTGAAGGTGGCTGATGACGGCAGGATGGTGGTGACTGCGGGGGTTGTCAGAGCTGCGGTGGTGCACAGGGGCACAGTGGGAGATGATCAGAGGGGGTGCTATCGAGGGTTGCTCGACGGCAAGGAGGTTTCGATCGACGAGGGAAGGTGGGGAGGTTGAAGACGAGGCGGCTTGACTTCGACGAGCAGGATGGGTTGACGGGGGACTTGACGGAGAAGACAATGGGGATGGTGTTGACGAGGAAGGCGACGGTGCTCAATGTGGATGGGAAGGTGAGGAGCTTGAGCTCTCTATTTCGTTTAGGAAGCATAGGGGAGAGAGAGGAAGGGGGAGAGAGAGTATTGAGGGGGGATGAACAAGAGGCTAGGGTTGAGTAGGTCAAAACAGTAGGGGGGTAGGTTGGGGTTAGAATAGGGTATATATAGGGGTTAAGAGGGTTATTGGGTAATGGGTATAGGGGTTTTGGATCCAATAAGAAGGGTTATAGGGTTTTGGGTTTAAAATCCAATAGAAAATGGATTTAGATTAAAACAATAAGTAATATATCAATAAATAAATCAATACTCATATACTAGTACAATTAATTCAATTGGTATACAAAATTCATACTCCAATAATCATAAAATATTGATGGAGATCAATAGACTTCCACAATTTAATAGATAACGAAAGATAAATTTTAATAAGCATTCCAAAGTAATAATAATAACAATGATGATAATATATATACATATCAAAATGGGATTTGAGTTTAACAATTTTATTAAAAATCCAAATAACAATAATATAATTGGTTTGGGCTAAAATGTAAATAGTCGATCAATTAGGAATATAAAATAAAATTTAAATACACCATTATTCGAAATAAATATAATTTTCGAATAATAAAATGAAACAGAAAACTTCTTACAAATCAAAGTAATATTTTGTTAAAATTCAATCAATTGAAAATGTAATTGTTGGAAAGAGAATTTAAAAGTAAAAAGAAAGTTATAAAAATTTAAATACAAAAAATACATGGAAAAATACATATATACGGAAATAGGGATTACAATAATAATCGTGCTAAATGAGAAATCTACCAAGGATAAATTTTTCATAGCAGGTATGATCAAGGGGTTGGAGGAGGATGCACTTAGGAAGGAGAGTCAGAAATCGGCGTCAACTTCAGTGAGTTGCTTGGAGGTGAATTGTACTTCGATTGGAAGGAAAAGTGTACGTAGGGTTAAGGTCTGTGGCCACCAGTGCAAAGGGTTTGAGCATTATATGAGAGACCGTTGCAAGCGGTTGAGTCAGAGGGCGTGTCGCTGAATCAGGTGATGGCTTAAACAGTGTTTTTGTTTCAAGTTTCTTAGATGTAAATTCCGGTTGTTCTTTTGATTCGGTTAGTTCTTTGCAAGTTTGCTCCGAGAGGGAGATGGTTTCTCCTTACAAATTTGCCTCATGTCATTGTGTGAGAACGAAAATTGACAAGACTTGTAAAGTAAGGGGTGAGAAAATAAATGAGTCGAAGATGACAGACGGAAGGGGTTACACACTAGAGGAGGGCATGTATATTCCTTTGATGAAGCAGAGAATTTCATGAGAACTCTAAAAGCACGGGACTGCGGGTACACAGATCCAGGTTGAGTTTGTTCAGTTTGGAAAAGTTATTGTAAGGTGATGCAGGGTGAGAGGGGGGTTAAGCAGGGTCAGCACAACCTCTACCAGCTTTGTAGGAACAGAAAAACTTGCGCAAGTATTTCGAAACCCATTGTTCCTAAAGCATCATCTAGTATGTCGTCACTAGAATCATCCAAGGAAGACTGCGACGTTCAAATATCGTCGAAAGATAGAAAGAGCCTTGAGGTAGGTGGATTTCGTGTGGAGGGTGGCACATCCATGATTAAATCTACTGGGGTGTGCCCTTGAAGGGGCATACAGCTAGAGAAAAATGGGTGGTGATAGATTCAACTAACAGAGGAAACAATCGAAATGAGTTGTTTGCAAGAAGAGAAGGAAAATAGTCTAGAAGGTTTTAAATCACACAGGTGTGAATTCATGAGTATGCAATCCAAGGTGGAGATTGTTGGATTTATGTCTTGCACACTACGTTAGATAAGAAGACGATGAGACGATGGAGGAATCGAGGCGATCAGAGACGGAGTGGAAGCAAGGGAAACAGTCAGCAGTAGGTGGAGTTGCGGTTGACCGTACTTGGGGTGCGGTCGACCGCCCTACTATGCAGAAGTTCTCGAGAGGGGGACGGTCGACCGACTTTCTGGTGCGGTCGATCGAATGCGGTGCTGATGGATTATTTGGGTCGGATCTTGGTGATTCGTGAGAAGCCCGACTTGCTCTTCAAGTCAGATCTTACAACTCTTATCGTAGGGTTATCTCTTTAAGAATATCCAATGGTTATTGTATCAAGATATCAAACTATGATTTCTCTAGATCTCTATATATTGTTATTATTGGCCTCTATTGAAAGAAAAAAAAAGATAGCGTACTTCATTGAAAAAGAGATTGAGTGATTCTCTAATTGTAAACAACTAGTACTTACTGGTGAGGCTTGAGTGAGGGTCGTGGTGAGAATTATAATATTCTTGTATCTTCTCTAGTTGAATAACATCTTGGATTTCTTCTCCCCCAGATTAAGGCGAAATCCCCAACCGGGACAAGCTTGTGTATGCTTTAGTATGTTTGGTATGATCTCATATGTGCTTGGTGGTTTGTGTTGATTGCATCGAATAACTCAACAAGATCCTTGGTCAGGGTTTTTAGTAGAATTCATAACACAGTCGCACGAAGAATATAAAAATACATTATCATTTTATTAAGGATATCATTCATAAAGATGACATCATTCTTGAATATGTTCCGTCTCATTTGCAAATAGTCGATATTTTTACTAAATAGATGAAAATTTGACTATTTACAAGGTTAATTGAATATTATTGGTATTTTTGCTTGATCAATTGTTACATTCTCAAAGCTTCTAAATGTTCATTGGTCGTGTTTATCACAACATAAATATTTTTTATTAAAAAAAAGGTAAACATAATTGTTGTCGACTGTAAATATAGGGGTCGACGGCAAGCATCAGTTTTCATTCTGTTTGTTTTTTTTTAATTTCTTTCTATTATCTATTCTCTTTGTGAAATGTGAGGAAAATGTTGACGGTAAAGATGAGGAGTAGCTCCCTTTTAATGTGTTTCAAAATGGTGGAGAACTTGAGGCTTGAAGAATTTTTTAATCTATCCTTGTTTTTATTAGAAGTTTATGATCTTGGAGCTTTATTGTATTCTGTATTTCATTCTTTCAAAAGTTATCCTAATATGGAAATGACTGCTCAAATGTTATATCTTGTATAAGTCCTTTTGGAGTGCACTAAATTAATATATTATAGAATCTCTCCACTGTCGATAAATGTTTTTTGTGTAGTTCCACTTCATAATTGGTATAGATTGTGTGTGCATGTTTTCCTCCTATAAACATATCATCCCATCTATACACATATATGTTCCTATAATTTATCTTATATATGTATCAGGTTAAGGAGGAGTATCGGATTAAGGAGGGGCTTTACTTTAAATTATTACCGTGTTTTGTCCACACCAAAAGAATGAGATTGATGACCATATGTTTGGTGTGTACAAAACATGCATATGTGTATTTAACAATTTCATCTGAGATTTTTTACAAGAAAATATAGAAAGGAATTATTAGATGAAATTCAAAGTTCAAAACAAAGATATTTCAGCATCCAAAGATATAGAAACAAATAAGAACTCAAGAAGCAAGAATCACGCTCGATATAGAAAAATATTCAAAACATAAAGAATTCCACAAGAGAAAGAAAAGTGCAAATCTCCAAGAATCAAGCATATCAAGAAATAATCTTTTTATTCTTATTTTGGTGAGAATTATTATGTAAACATATCATTGACAAATGATTAGTTTGGAAAGATATATTATTGATTTCTCAAAAATTACTTTTTATGAACTAACTGTCCAAACCAAGTCGAAATTGGTTAAGGTCGACTATTAATTTCTCTTAACTTTCTCGAGATTAATTGACGGTCGACTGTCCATATTTATAGTCGACCGTTAGTTCAATACCAGAATGAATATTTTATTTTGGAAATAATTATTCTGATTTCTTATATATAAAAGGGGGTCAATAGTATTCTCGATTATCTATTTTGACTCTTTTAGTTCAGAACTTATCACTTTGCTAAAGATCAAGAGAGAAAATCATTTTTATTATTTTCTTAGTCAAGACATGATCTTACTTTTTTAACTTTATTCCCTTCGGATTGAGGATGTTTATGAAGCTTATATATAGAAATCTTGTGGATGTAATAGGAATCTCGGTCTAAATACCGGAACTCACTGTACGAGGTTCAGGTATAATGGAGGGCTTGCAGCGGATAATTGTTGCATGTAAAGGGTAGTGGATTAAGCTTTGGCCCAAATCGTTGTATCTCAACTTTTATTTGTGTTTGCTTGCTCTAACTCTATCTCCTTACTTTACACATTTACTTTAAGTTTTCTAATTTCTGCATAATCACTTTATTCACCCCTTAGATGATTTACAATTATCATCACAAAACTTTAGCTATGTACCTAGCTAACCGACAAACAGAAAATAGCCAAACAAACTAAAAATTTTGAGTTTTTAACATGTATGTTCCTAACAAATACTTGAATATCATGTATGCCCCTCACAAATATGTATTTTTATATTTGTCCCTAACAATATATGTCACTTCTCTTAATTACCCCTGTAGTTAAAAAAACTAAAAACGATCGAAAATTTTAAGTTTTTTGAATGGACTTGATGAGAAATGACTGTCTTCTCTACCATTCAAACTTTATTTTCTTCATCCTTGTAAATCCGGTCAATTGTTATTCCGACCGAAACTCATTAACTCTTCTCAAAATTTCTTCATTTTTCTTCAAGAAATAGATAAACTAATAGTGCATCTTTGAGAACTATATATTCTTCCTCACATTACTTCTCCAACTTTGCCATCATTCTTATTTTTTTAATGATGAATTATAAGTTTCCTTATTCATTTTTCTTAAAACTGTTAAATATTTTATCATTTGATTGTCTAATTTGATTTCTATTTATCTCGTAAGAGTAAAATCATAAATAATTTAGTGATATGTAAAATGGAGGTAAATAAGAAATAAAGTCCAAATTGTTAGAACCAATTACGAAAATATACATTTGTGAGTGGCATATATGATATTCTCATATATTTATTCGGGGTATACATATTAAAAATTCTATAATTTTTTGTTTTTTTTTGGGAGTCAAAAGATGATCGGAAGGGCTCATCGGTTCCATTATAGTTTTCCGTTTGGCGACAAAGATAAGCACGTGAGGGAGCTAGCTACGTTCCAAATGAAATGGTGCCATATATTCCATTTGGAATTTTTTTTTCAAATGACCCACTTTTTAAAAGTATTTACTAAACTGAACCACTTTCAAAGTATTTACCAAACTAATCTACTGGCTATCTCACATATCAAGTTTGGTGAAAAGACCCTCGCT
Organism: Hemerocallis citrina; assembly: GCA_017893485.1. Classification (NCBI taxonomy): domain Eukaryota; kingdom Viridiplantae; phylum Streptophyta; class Magnoliopsida; order Asparagales; family Asphodelaceae; genus Hemerocallis; species Hemerocallis citrina. The sequence goes on from CM030359.1 coordinate 319,716,212, forward strand.
GTTTGAGATAGTGAGTGTAGTTCTGTAGTTTTCTCCAACACTTGGATACGCATAGATACAAAATTCTAAAGACAAACTCGCTATTTGAGATAGCGAGTTCATATGAACTAGACTCGCTATCTCATATAGTGAGTGTAGTTGTATCATTTTTTCAGAAAAAAATTGAACATGAAATTTATATCTGAAAATATATATAACTACACTTGCTATTTGAGATAGCGAGTTCATTTGAACTAGACTCGCTATCACAGATAGCGAGTGTAGCTATATTAATTTTTTCAGAAAAATTTTGAACATGCAATTTCTACCTGAAAATGTATATAACTATACCGCTATCTAAGATAGAAAATTTATTTGAACTAAACTCGCTATCTCAAATAGTGAATATAGTTATATTTATTTTTCAGAGAAATTTTTAACATGTAATTTCTATCTGAAATGTATATAACTACACTCGTTATCTGAGATAGCGAGTTCATTTGAACTATGAGAGAGTGAGCAGGTCAATTTGATAAATAGTTCGAAAGTGGGTAAGTTTGGTAAATACTTTCAAAAGGTGAGTCATTTCGGAAAAACCAGGTATTCCATTTGTCTTCAAAACTATACTGAACCTTTTTGTATTTTATTTTTTGACCTATCCAGTTGACTTTTGCTTCTTTTACCATTAATTAATAAAAATAATAAAATTTGCACGTGCGTACATTTTAAATTTTCTTTAAAATATTGTAATTAATAATACGTAATCTAGTTAAATTTTGTACTCTTATCATTCTTTGTGCGGACCCCCCCTGCGGTTTTACAACGCAGTGAGTGTGGGTAGTTTTGCGCAGTCTTGCTTTGGTTGTTGCTGTTATTATATGAGATAGCAGCCTCTAGGTGCCTCTTCTCAGGTTCTTGTTACTCATTGTTTGAGTTTGGGGTTTGGCCCAGCACAGAGCGCGCTTTTGGTAGCGTCTTCGCTTTGTTCATTTGTGGGTGTTGCTTAGGGAGGTGTGAGCCGTATTCTTGATGCTAATTCTTTTGTTTTGGATTGTTTGGCTCTTCCCTCCGCGGCCGTGCTTGTGTGTTGTTAAAGGTTGGCTTCCAGCCCGCTTTTGGCGGCTTGTGCCTCTGCCAGCGCTTTGGTGGGAGGTCGTGTGGAGGGCTGTTCTCATTTGAGCCTGCGTGGGAAGGGGCTGGTTTGCTTTGTATTGCATGGGATCGTGTCAGCGGTCGGATCTTTACTACTTGTATTTTGGTCTTATTCTTTTCTTCGTTGTCTTCCTACTGATCGTTACTGTTTGTTGTTTTACTACTGGTGGTACTGTTTCCTTGTTTTACTTCTTGTAAAATGGGTCTTTGTATGCTTCAATTTTTTTATCGCAATATATTTTTGGGGCTGGAGCCGTAAGGCTCTATCCGTTGCATTAAAAAAAATAATACGTAATCTGGCTTCGAACCGGAGACCTCCCCTTACTCATCACATACTCTTTACAAATTATCCATAGTGGCACAAACTTTTATTTTATATGAGTGACACTTTGTAAATAATTATGTCATAAATAAATTTAAACTTTGAGGGTATTATGGTAACTAACAACAGTTGAGTAAATGAATAGTTAATATAACTCTCACTTAAAAATGAATGATTGAGATTAAATGGTTGAATGTCTACAAATGACAACCCCAACTCTCTCATTATAATATTAGAGATTATATATTATATTATAGATATATAGATAGATAGATATAGATAGATAGTAATTTACACGTGTGATGCACATTTAATATATTAAACAAAAATTAAAGTAAAAAACCTGACGTAGTAAGTACTCGAACTTGAGACCTCCTTCATATTAGTTATGTATGTGCAATGCATGTGTTGGTAGATTTACAAATGAGACTAAGGTAGTGTTCTTTTTCTTCTCTTATAAGTGATTTACCTCTTGTAAGAGGTGGTCCACCTCTTACAAGAATTTTTTTAGTGTTCTTTTTTTACCTCTTATAAGAGATTTTTCCTTAAATTGTTTCTAAACCTAAACGGCTTCTACTACCCTCTTTCAAAATCTTAAAAGTCTTCTATCACTTAAAAAGACTACATTACCCCTAAAGAGAACGAAATTTCTATATTGTCACCATAAAATCTATATATAAGTAATTCTTGTTGCCCTTGGATCAAATTAAAGCGTATATAAAGATGTGCAGTCCCTGGATCGATAATCTCTTCAAAATGATAGAATATGGATGCACTTTCAAATATCCCTAGATGTATGCCACTTCGAACCAAGGACTATAGGCTTGCTAACCAGGATTGTGTAATGGCAAAATATCTCTCTTTTTGAGT